>NQII01002917.1:111445-176361 GCA_002778355.1 Clitarchus hookeri | reverse complement strand
ATTATTTATTTAGCTTTCTGTTTTACTACTGCATACGAAGGTAGGAATTAACATTTATTTTTAAAGTACTTTTATTCCCAGCGGGGTCACCCTTGGATTTTGCATGAGGGAATTGTGCCGGACGATGCAGCTGGTAGGTGGGTTTTCTCGGGGATCTCCCGTTTTCCCGCCCTTGTATTCCGGGGCCGCCCCATACTCACCTCGCTTCACCCTCATCGGCCCTTCTGACCTCGATGTTAAGGGCACTGCCTACCGGGTGGAAGCTGCGAAATTTAAATAGGAAATCCCATGCTAAGGAAATTTCGTCTCAGTGCGTTAATTTTGAAGGTAGGCGTTTCCAACAAAAGGCATTCTTCGATAATTTTTTAGGATACGTTCCCTACAGCGGAGATGTTTCTATAACATTTGCAACAACTGTTTGCATAAAGTTTTCTAAATTTATGTTTTACAAAAAAGTACATGCTGCCTATCTATACTGAAAATATACGCTCGTAGGGATCTTCTCCTGAAAAATTCGTGAATAATAAATGTTGTTTGAAACGCCTGTCTTTAAAATTAACGCGTTGAGGCGAAATTTTTTTAACATGTGATTTCCTATTTATACTTGGCAGCTGCCCCGGCAGGCAGTGCGCTTAAGAGCCGTCCAAATACCTTCACTCACTCATTCAACTCATTCTAGTAATTTAACAGTTTCTCTTAATCGAAGTAATATAAAGTGACAAGGCCCTTTATATAAAGTTGATTTTAAATATGCTGTAAGAATACACAACGTGCAAACAATTAGATCACAAGCAGGGTTTTCAAAAGTGCTCAGTTAACTGTGAAGAGCTTATTGGCAGGCGGCCGCTACACTTCGTGCCGTGGNCACGACGTCAATCAACCACCGATAAGCGGGAAAGTGAAGCAGAATTACGCCCCTGGGATCCTCGCTACAGGGGAATGAGGTAGCTTTCTTAGCTTGCGCCGTTACCAAGTCCGACCACTGGAGGGAGCGTTCGACTTCGCTGTAAAAATAATACGTGCGAACATTTATCCATAGCTTATACAAACATTTCTTCGAGGCGGTTTTGTTTGCTGTATCAAAATCTTGCTATAATTCAAAAGGAAAGTTAAAGAAACACAGGTTTTTCGTTTCTTTATATAATATTGTTTCGCGATAATATCGGTTTTATTTATAGCAAATTTCTCTTTAAGCTCATTTTTCTTACAGTATAGAAATCTTGCTTCATGTCAAAGGAAACAGTTAAGCAACTATTATATAATGTTATCATTGCGCGCGCGCACACGCACATATATATAATATAAGTTTCTGGTGACCCTATTGTATAGTTGTTCTAAGCATCAATATACACTGCCGGACAAAGAAAATAACACACCACGAAGAAACCATGCGACCACCGCAAAACTATGTAAATCGTGAAAACACAAACTTTTTATCGCTCTTCTTTACTTAGCGTTATGTTTTTTCGTGTTTACATTTTTTATTTTTGTGTCTATGTTTTTATATGATTATTACAGGTCACACGGGGCATATCCGAGTTCGTGACGGATAAAGATCTTATCAAAAAAATATCAAAATAAAATTTATAAATTTATGTATTGTGTTATAAAAATACACACAACTATTATTAACAACAATAAACTTCTTATCTCCACTACTTCACTTATTACCTTTACACGGTGAGTGTAATATTTAACGCCAATATCAATTCTAATGAAATTCTTTTATCGCTGTGTTTATTCTAGTAAGTCGCTTAATCCTCACTTTTTACTTACACATTCAGACGCTTGGGCGTCTCCTTTAAGCATCTTACGAGCCACGACCGAAAAATTTTCGCATCCCGGTGGAAATAATCATGTGCAGCTTGAAAAGTGGACATTATGGTGTTCTTTTATATTAAATCAAAGTTGGAGNATTTCTACACTTGGTATTCTTCTTTGTACTCGTACGCAGAAGGATCCCGGTGGAAATAATCATGTGCAGCTTGAAAAGTGGACATTATGGTGTTCTTTTATATTAAATCAAAGTTGGAGGTTTCGTTTGTTGGATTGTGAACCTCCATTGTTGCCGAAAAACCGACCACCAACGCCAACAAATGGGCCTGCCGTCCAGCAGTGACCGCAGTCTGGCAGCTTACCGTCTTCGCGCACGTCACAATTCATACTTCCGGGTGCAACGTGTGTCGCTCCTAGCGCTTCCGGCAGGGTGATCGCATGATTCAAGACGTTGCTGTGCCTTGATTCGTCCCCTTCACCAAGCGTCAGCGGAGTTGCAAGACGTACAATAACGGAGACAAGAAAAAAATAAAAGATAGTTTTTGGGTCCTACGCATGCGTCAATTTAAATAAAGAGTTTGGATTGGCTATTATGCCTTAAGCAAACTGATTATGAAAATCGCACTGTTGCGATATTTATTCCCCAGTAGAGAGGCGGTGTAAATTTCTGATGTAAAAAAATGCCAGACTGGGGCCGTCTCGGGTTATTCGGCTCCCATCTGCATCATGCATGTAAGATAAGTATTGTATTAAGGGGCCTTCTGACCAATGCTAATATGGGCATTTTGTGCTCCATATTTTGTGTTAGGGTTTCATTATGAAATATTTTACTTGCACGATTGCCTGTTTTATTCATTTAAAGTATAAAAGTCTTTAATGTGCCATACATATTTTGGAGAAGCCATGTGGCTTTGTATATAATGTAACCGCCATAAGGTTTGGTTATGCTCATGTGAGCAACTTTATATCACCAAGAGGAAATTATTTTGTAACTATTTATACCGCTATTTTGCTATAATTTAGGCCCAATTGTATTAAAGAAAAGGGGTTTTTAAAAATTAAATTTTACCTGTAGTATATTTTCCAAAGTTGTATCTCAGAAATTTCATACTATATAAAATCAAATTAAGAAACTTTTCTTGTTTCACTGGCAAAGTATCCCAGATTTTCCCCTTTGCCTTTAACTTATTCTGGTTTTGGATGGATGAGGAGTTTGAGTTGTCGAAGAGAAAGAATTTGAATCAATATTGTCTTATTAGTTTGCCAACTACTGAGTTGTTGGTGGTTGTTGGACTCGGGACGAAGGGCGCGCTGGCACTTGCACACATGAGGTGCTGGTGACGATACCCTGGGGTCTCAACATGTACACCCAAAATATCCACTGGCGTACACTGACATACTATTCTGTTTGTCACTCACCCATTCATTCCCACTTTCCCACAGTCCAGGTCAGTCTCTCTCTCTCTCTCTCTCTACACTCAATGCTCGCAGACTATACTAGCTGATCACCGTCGTCGCTCGTAGTTCCGATTGTACCACACACCTGGCGCTAATGGTTGTCCACGACTCCAATAAACGACTTCCGACAAAGAGGCACGCCGCGGCTTATACAGCTCAGTTGGCCTGGTCCAGAACGTTCTTCGCAGCCCGAATTGCGCTAAGTGGCGGCTCGTTTGTAAATGCGCGCGCTTCTCCAGTTACCAGTGATGTCCTTGGAGCGCTGCACTTCGCATACCGTAGAGGGTGGGCAAGGGAAGGATGTGGAGTGGCTGCATGTAGTATTATATTATGACTTCACGTAACATTATTTTTTGATGTACATCAAATCTCTGCAAATGCGTTTATTCGAAATAGTAGTAGTTCAATCAATATATTTCCAGGTGACCTCTTTTCCGAACTACCGAACTTTCCGAACTTTCTCTTATTATATCTCGATTATGGTCACGATTCAGAGACGAATGCAATATACGGTGTTTCGCCCAAAATTAAGTTTCTCTGTTGGGCACCATTCCTGCCAATTTGTGCAACACTCCACTTGCATTATTACTGAGATCATCATTTCTATTCACCTATGATTTTGTTCGTTCTAAATTGAAAATTTGATGCTTTGTGTTTATATTCATGATCCAGGTTCTCTGTCTTTATTTCCGGCAAATGGCAGACCATTTAAAATTAAATAAATTTATGTTTATCGTTTCCATTATTTTCAATGGTGAGTTATATGACTAAGGCAGATGTAAGAACTGTAGAACTATTAACAATGTTTTTTGAAATTATTATATAAAATAGCGAAAATTCCGCGAGTATTGTTTTGCGCCAATGTGAGTGAATGAGCGAGTGAAGATATTTGGGCGGCTCTTAACATCGAGGTCTTGAGAAGCGATGAGGGTGGAATGAGGTGAAGATGGAGCAGCACCGGCATACAAGGGTGGGAGAAACTGGAGATCCCGAGAAAATCCGCTTACCAGCGGCATCACCCGGAACGATTCCCAAATGTGAAAATCCGGGAGTGACCCCTCCGGGACTCGAACAAGGTTCGCCTTTGTGGGAGGCCAGTATTCTGACCACTACACAACCACGGCCCTTTTTGCGCCAGAATATTTTCCAAAACATTATACAGCCTTTCTGGCTTCATGATTAGGTTATCTTTTTTGACGGAGCCTAACTATTAACGAATGAATAACAAATTTTCACTACTAGACCACCAGGATTCTCACTGACCAAATGGAGGGGTAAAATATCTTGAAGAACGTATTGCAGACAATAATAATAATCATAAACGACAAACATATACACAGCAACTCTATACGCCAGCAGACAATACATAATTCCTTTAATTATAATTTGAAAAATATATCTAAGTTACACGAATGTGACATTCAGGGAATGTGACAACAGGGACTTGGCAAAGCAAAAATGGAAATGAAACCCTTATTGGAATATCGTCCACGTCCGGAATAATCTTATTCATCGATATGCAGAGCCAACAGTATGTTCAGGAATTTCCAAATAATTAATTTAAGTTGTTAGCGCGGTGTGGCGGTGCTATCGAGCGTGTTTCATGGCCGTGTGGCTCGTTCCACTCGAAAATGTGGCGTAATGAAATAAAAATGGGAGCGCAAAAAGCTTCGCTCGCGTATGGAATGCCAATCATGCCTGATCGAGCTCTACAACTCATTTAGTGGGACCCGCATATTTGTTAAAGCATACTTTGCGTCTAGCTAATAGGCTGGTAATGCGTTGATGGATACTTTTTGCTTTTAGTGGAATGAAGTGGGCTGAGTTTGCAGTAATGCATGTTTTTTTAAAAAATTAATTTAATTGACTTTATAAGCACGGAATTTCTTTATTTCGTTTCATTATGCCTATCAAGTTCCGCTCTTATACTGAAATACCAACTGCGAGAGGGCCATCAAAACTCACCAAGCCAAAACCTACAAATGGAAAAGACTGGAACGTTGATGACACAAAAAAGGCAAGCATGCAGCACCAAAATTACGTGGCAGTTACTACTTTGATTTGGTCGAACGCATGCGCTAGGATGGGCCTTGTGTCCGACTGGCTTCCGTGTGTGGTGTAAGGTTCCCTATTGGCTGCGCTGCCTATTGGCGAGTAAGTTACAAGTCATTGATTGGCGGATGGCGTCTCGACGTGTTGCTGGCCCGTGGCGCCATCTTGCTGTCGTGCGCTGCTAGAGTTCACGGTATAAGTACTGTTTCACTTGTATATCTTCAACGTTATTAGACATTTCCATGGTGTGCAAGATGTGTGCGATTTTCTCGGTGTTTTCCGTTTCTTCCAGCATTATCGTTCCGCGGCTGTGCAAATTTCACTTGGTTATCACCTCATCCATTCTTTCTGGCCAGCCGAGAAGACAAGTGTGTTAGTCGCACAAACTAAATTTGAGATAGGTAGATATTTCGTAATTTGCGCATATCCCGAAAGTTGACTAACCCAACACCAATACAACCGTCAAAGTCGCATGGTTCATAGTGAAGATCGTGTTGTTTGCAGGTGACTTGTCAACAGACTCGCCTACTTACATCCTTTCCCCACTGTGTTTCGAGGTTATATAGACAATAAGCAGACGAAAGTTGGGAGCCGGAGAGTAGCTACTGCCCAGTTGGTTTGCGAAATATACCCTATACTCCCTATGGGGGCCGCAGTGGTGTATTGGTCAGATTACTCGCCTCCCACCAAGACGAACCGAGTTCGATTCCCATCGTGGTCGCTCCCGGATTTTCGCATGTGAGAATCGTGCCGGATGATGCTGCTGGTCGGCGGGTTTATTCGGAGACATCCCGTTTTCCCCGCCCTTTGCATTCTGGCACTGCTCCATACGCACTTCGTTTCACTCTAATTAGGTACCAAGACCTCGATGCTAAGAGCAGCCCAAATATTTTCACTCCACTCTTATATTCCTTCTATGGTCTCTCGGGCAAGGCTTCCGGCTTCCGGTTATCGCCGCCTTCTTGTAATCCATTCTGATCCTGCCTGAGAGAAGGCAGGAACAACATGATGATTCAAGTAATATTGTACTTACATCCCTTGTTGATTGTACGTTACCCACGTGATCTGGCTCTTACATCTTTTCTCCTTTCCCATCTGATTGCCAGTTGTCTCTCACATCACCAGTAAGGACTATCCGTACGAACTTCATGAGCTTGGTTCAAAAACCAGTCGCGATTTGGGGGGCCTCGTTAGTTAAAAAGCAAATAGCTAGTATCGAAAATAAAATTAAAGTAAAAAGTTTGATTCATTTTAGTAACAGATAAATATGTAATTTTGAGAGGGTGTCAGGCAGTATACCTAAAATTGGGTTTCCTAACTGTTGGTGAAATTAATTTAGGTCTAGTGACAGTAAATCAAGTGCCGTTTAAGTGAAGTGTTTTTAGACCAAATTACTTATTATTTACTAATGATAGAAAGGTCGACGAATTTTTGTCAGGTAGTGGAAGTAATGATTGGCCTCCGTTACCACGTCGTCGTCATTACGTTGTGAAGATTTCTAAGTGTTTGACATAAATACTGCCTGTACCGCACGCATAAGTATTGTGCATTGGCCAATGAAAAGTTGACGGAAGTGAACTGTTCATAGAGTTTGGCAGGGAGTGATGTAAATGATAGAAGAACGAAGTGCTGACAAAAAGTTTACGTTACAAGATAAACCAGTTTCAGAATTCCGCGGGAAACAGATGACGTGCCAACCAGCAGAAGTATACAGAACAGACAGTTTGACGTCACATGCGCGTTGCTGCTGGATACAGCTCAGGGNCGGCAGAACAGACAGTTTGACGTCACGTGCTGGATACAGCTGAGGGAATAAAGTAACCTAGAAATATTTTAAGGGTGGTTCGCTGGCATTTAAACACTTTATAAGCCCCTCTTAAGATCTACGTGTCAAAATCGTAGACGTAATAGCTATGTTCACGTGCTAATAAAGTAAAATTGTGGAAGCGTTTGTGACGCTAGTGAGTTACTAATGTTCATATCATTGTTACTGTAAATTTCAAAAACATAAATTTAATACAACGTCAATACATTGGTTAATGTACAGTCAGCATGCACTAAACGAAAGCGGTTATGGAATGGATGTGATTTAATTATTGCAAAGAGTGTTTTCAAAATTCCTGAAGTAATGTTTCCTGTTTACGAATAATCACTAACGGTATAAGTGATACCTTAAAAGTGCATAGTAATGGACGCCGCCATCTTTGGTTTCACCTAAATTCACCTCAAACCTAAGATAAAGTAGAAATTTCCATCGTAGTGCGAATATGAGCTGAAATGCGCATGCTAGTTGCACATAATCAGTATTAGTGTTCCAACATTGGACTACTCTTGTCCCTTCATAACTGTCAAAACCACTTTCTACTAAGGTTAGAGCACTCCGTATCCTAATTAATGCTTTAATATTCTAGTACAGCACTGTTGACTAAGTTGTAACGTAATATTTAATGAAGTTACGCAAAATGATACATTTTTTATTTTGCAAAGCCGCGTGCTTGTCGTCAAACCAAAAACAAACCACAGAACGTCAATTTTTGAACATGCGATATGGACGATTTTTATGGAAATCCTTGGACCAGTGCTGGATAACGTGCACACAAGACAGACGCAGGTGTATAGCGTTTTCGCAGTATCTTCAAACTATTTACAATCACACCTTTAAAAAATCACTTCATATATGACGTGTTTTGTTTTTGCCTAAGTATGTCATGTATCACCCGTTAACATAAAAATATATTATTTTTGGTTAAATTGAATTTTCTTATATTTTACTTACAAATTATAATATTTAATTTATATAAATAAAAAAAGAGTATACGTCTGTTGTTAATAACTAATAAGAAATAGTGTTTACGCAGAATATGACTAAACTGAGTGCGCACAAATACAGTGCGTTCCTGGAAATACAAGTGTAGCAGGGCTTCAGAAATGTTGGGAGTAACCGTGAATAGACTATAGTTTATCTTTAGATCTTTAGTCTATTATTTTCGTTTTCGGTGCACTTCGCCACCAATGGCTTTCGATTTGCTACATATATGAAAAACCACGTCTTTAAGCAGTGCCGTGGACATTTATTTGCATCCTGTTTCTTAAAACAAACTCACAATTCTAGTCAAATATATTATTTACTGGACTTTAAATGGATGAAAGTTGCATTAGAACTCGGACAAAGGNAACTCACAATTCTAGTCAAATATATTATTTACTGGACTTTAAATGGATGAAAGTTGCATTAGAACTCGGACAAAGGAGGGCTACTTACATTTTAGAATAGGTATTTATAAAACAATTAGTTAACCGTAGGCAAAGCCACGTTACTTGAAGAGTTGTAGAAGTATTCAAGCAGTTCAGTATTTGAAGACCTTGAGCTTGGCAACTACGCACCGCACATCGCACTCATATTGTTTGTACGATGCATCCATCTGTACGTCTTCAGCTGAGGACTGTGACAATTGTGCAACCTTAACGGGTTCTTTGAATTCTTTAGCTCTACAATCAGATCGTCTTTTGATTTACATTCTTTTGTTGTTAATGATTGTCATTAATGTNCTTTGAATTCTTTAGCTCTACAATCAGATCGTCTTTTGATTTACATTCTTTTGTTGTTAATGATTGTCATTAATGTAGTAAGTTACGTGTAGAACAAATGCGAAATTATTTGGGAGAAAATTTCCTCATTAGATTTGTTAGTGAAAAAAAAAAAAAAAACGCTAAAGCTTCATCTTCTAATTATGTAAGCAGCTCTGTACCGCCATTATTGCTTGCTGAGTGGAGTGGAGTGAAGAAGTTTGGGCGACTCTCAACGTCAGGCGTTGAGAGTCGATGAGGATGATGCGAGGTGAGTATGGAGNTTTAATTATTGCAAAGAGTGTTTTCAAAATTCCTGAAGTAATGTTTCCTGTTTACGAATAATCACTAACGGTATAAATGATACCTTAAAAGTGCATAGTAATGGACGCCGCCATCTTTGGTTTCACCTAAATTCACCTCAAACCTAAGATAAAGTAGAAATTTCCATCGTAGTGCGAATATGAGCTGAAATGCGCATGCTATTTGCACATAATCAGTATTAGTGTTCCAACATTGGACTACTCTTGTCCCTTCATAACTGTCAAAACCACTTTCTACNTTTGCACATAATCAGTATTAGTGTTCCAACATTGGACTACTCTTGTCCCTTCATAACTGTCAAAACCACTTTCTACTAAGGTTAGAGCACTCCGTATCCTAATTAATGCTTTAATATTCTAGTACAGCACTGTTGACTAAGTTGTAACGTAATATTTAATGAAGTTACGCAAAATGATACATTTTTTATTTTGCAAAGCCGCGTGCTTGTCGTCAAACCAAAAACAAACCACAGAACGTCAATTTTTGAACATGCGATATGGACGATTTTTATGGAAATCCTTGGACCAGTGCTGGATAACGTGCACACAAGACAGACGNTTTTGAACATGCGATATGGACGATTTTTATGGAAATCCTTGGACCAGTGCTGGATAACGTGCACACAAGACAGACGAAGGTCTTCGCAGTATCTTCAAACTATTTAGAATCACACCTTTAAAAAATCACTTCACATATGACGTGTTTTGTTTTTGCCTAAGTATGTCATGTATCACCCGTTAACATAAAAATATATTATTTTTGGTTAANTTTTGAACATGCGATATGGACGATTTTTATGGAAATCCTTGGACCAGTGCTGGATAACGTGCACACAAGACAGACGCAGGTGTATAGCGTTTTCGCAGTATCTTCAAACTATTTACAATCACACCTTTAAAAAATCACTTCATATATGACGTGTTTTGTTTTTGCCTAAGTATGTCATGTATCACCCGTTAACATAAAAATATATTATTTTTGGTTAAATTGAATTTTCTTATATTTTACTTACAAATTATAATATTTAATTTATATAAATAAAAAAAGAGTATACGTGTGTTGTTAATAACTAATAAGAAATAGTGTTTACGCAGAATATGACTAAACTGAGTGCGCACAAATACAGTGCGTTGTCCCTTCGGTGTGATTTCATAGACTTGGTTAAGATATGTTTACATGAGGTGGAGGAATACCCTGGAAATACAAGTGTAGCAGGGCTTCAGAAATGTTGGGAGTAACCGTGAATAGACTATAGTTGATCTTTAGATCTTTAGTCAATTATTTTCGTTTTCGGTGCACTTCGCCACCAATGGCTTTCGATTTGCTACATATATGAAAAACCACGTCTTTAAGCAGTGCCGTGGACATTTATTTGCATCCTGTTTCTTAAAACATACTCACAATTCTAGTCAAATATATTATTTACTGGACTTTAAATGGATGAAAGTTGCATTAGAACTCGGACAAAGGAGGGCTACTTACATTTTAGAATAGGTATTTATAAAACAATTAGTTAACCGTAGGCAAAGCCACGTTACTTGAAGAGTTGTAGAAGTATTCAAGCAGTTCAGTATTTGAAGACCTTGAGCTTGGCAACTACGCACCGCACATCGCACTCATATTGTTTGTACGATGCATCCATCTGTACGTCTTCAGCTGAGGACTGTGACAATTGTGCAACCTTAACGGGTTCTTTGAATTCTTTAGCTCTACAATCAGATCGTCTTTTGATTTACATTCTTTTGTTGTTAATGATTGTCATTAATGTGGTAAGTTACGTGTAGAACAAATGCGAAATTATTTGGGAGAAAATTTCCTCATTAGATTTGTTAGTGAAAAAAAAAAACAAACGCTAAAGCTTCATCTTCCAATTATGTAAGCAGCTCTGTACCGCCATTATTGCTTGCTGAGTGGAGCGGAGTGAAGAAGTTTGGGCGACTCTCAACGTCAGGCGTTGAGAGTCGATGAGGATGATGCGAGGTGAGTATGGAGCAGCGCCGGTATGCAAGGGCGTAGGAAACGGGAGATCTCCGAGAAAATACGCCAACCAGCGGCATCTTCCGGCACGATTCCCACGTGCGAAAATCCGGGAGCGACCCCGCTGGGAATCGAACCCGGTCCGCCTATAGTGTGAGGCGAGTAGTCTAGCTACTACACGACCGCGGCGCCTGTGGCTTGCCGAGGAAAGGAGGGACGGAGGGGGAGAATTTTAAGAGTGCCATTACGGCCCGTATGAAAGACGTTGTTGTCCTCGACAGAATGCCTGTGTAATTATTCACTTGTCACAGCGCCCAGCGCAGCTGAGCGAAGTGTCACGAGCTTAAAACGACCTCTGCAGAATTGCCATTACATCCACGGAACGCGCTGAGCGGACGAGTGTTCAGGTCGCCGTACAGCTCCTATGAAGTTAAACTGTTCAGGCGTACATTAATATAATGGTTTCAGGTGTTGCGAATAAGACAATGTTTGGTGCGTGCTGTACTTTGGCTGACGCGGCACTTGTATATTTATTACCACCAATGAGCTGTATAATTTGTTTTCGGATATACGCAGTAATATGAAGCAGTAATAACGTAGAGCAGCCACGGAGAACCCACGGACCATTGACGGCCCATGAGCTTGACTTAAGTTGACAGCTGCAAATTTCCAAAATAACACTTTAAATAGCCCACGAACATATCTAAAGTTGCCCGCAGTGGCCCACCAAACGTTTTATAAATAACAGATTGCAATATTGCAGTGAAATACTCTACGCAAACTGAACAAACTGTAACACTTTGAGTTTCTTAAACATATTTTTTACCTGTCAAGTATAATCTGTGGTATTGTTTCGTAGTTCGTTTATGACACTAATGTAATTTAATATATTTTCGTTATGCTAATACTGTAAGTCAGTGAAAATATTTCTGGATATTTATAGTAAAACGATTACATAATGTTTGGAAACCAATCTTCCAATGACAAGAGTATCCCAGACTCTGTAACTCACTCAACAATAACAATCAATGTGGCGGCCCGCAGCGCGAACTCAAGATCTGGATTTAGCCCCCTTCTAAACAATTGTCCCGGCCCCTGACGCAAAGCAATACTAAGGTTTACGAATCAGTTTGCCCGCAGGTAAGATTACAGTACCCTGAGGCTGTGTCCCAATTAGCTAGGAGAGTACTCTCTCGCCCACTCATGACGTCACAGAGTCCTCTCTGCTGTCCCAACTCAGAGGAGAGAACGCGAGAGGCAGAGTGAACGACGATTTTTTGCTTTTACATCAGTGTTAGAAAAATTTTTTTGGTTTAACTTAATTATTACGATTGTGAAATGTGTAATACCTACAATATTCCGTATGATACGGAAAATAAGAAATTGGAATGTGATTATGTTCAGGTTTNAAGAAATTGGAATGTGATTATGTTCAGGTTTCGTTTACGTTAATTGTCCGAATTTTATTAAACACTCTGCTTTGCACATTATACTTACGTTTTTGTTCACACATAAATATACAAAATTAAATTAAGTTTACATTTTAAAAAATACTGTAGGCCTAAATTTATTTTTTATTTTTCCCTATTTATTATCTTTACCGCCAGAGAAGTAATTCCGAAGGCTCACATAGGGCACAAGTCTCAATTAGCTAGAGTGAGTTAGAGTGTGCCATAGCAAGAGTGCAGAGTGAGAGAGAATGAACACATTTTCGAGTTGGAATACGGCCGGAGCCTCGCAGTCTACAGTGTCGGCCAAAAATAACCTCCCTGTTTGTAACGTTCATAATTGTATACCCTGGGTCTAAGAGGTTCAAATGAATGCACGCAAAACAAACACATGAAAAATAAAATTTCAACCCGTAACGGCGCATGTTTATACATACCCCCTGAATGAAGTTCATAAAGTTGATAGTGAATCCAGAACACCAGTCGTATATATTAAAGGTAACTTAAATAATAACTATATAAACGGGCGGCCACTTAAACGATTTGGAGGTCAGAGACAACAAGTTTACTACAAAAACAACGGAGATGGTCAGTCTTGTATTTTGTTGTCTTTAGTTATATTGCTGTCTGTTGTCACGCTTGTATTTGACGTGTACTTTGTGCCGAACTTCTGGATCACCGCTGTTAAACTGTCAAGCACATACAAAAACCTCTCAACCTTGATCGTCAGAAATATTTTCACTTGTTACATAATTTTCTTTTAGTTTCTTCCCATT
The DNA here is from genome assembly GCA_002778355.1 of Clitarchus hookeri. Classification (NCBI taxonomy): domain Eukaryota; kingdom Metazoa; phylum Arthropoda; class Insecta; order Phasmatodea; family Phasmatidae; genus Clitarchus; species Clitarchus hookeri. The sequence continues at coordinate 162,983 of NQII01002917.1, read as the reverse complement.
TATATGTTTTAATCCTAATTTTTAGATTTTTAGGACTATTTTACGACTTATTTCGATTAATATCTAGTTTTTATTTAATTCATATCTCTAAGTAGAAATTATTTTTATTGTTATTTATTTTTGCCTGGTTTTTTTTTATCGCTGTAACAAAATAGTTTGAGGTAAAATTCCCTTACATGAAATGAAAGCTAATTATTCTTACACGTAAGGTAAAATTGACTTTTTATACAGTGTAAATTTACATGACAAGAAGTACTATTCTCAAGCTGTACCTGACAAAAGTGCGGGGAAAATTCCATACAAGTTACGGAATATTCACTATAAGGCATAAGAAAATTATGTTATAAAAAGTGGGACGAATAAGTGGCAAAGCCAGAGTTGTAAAACGCTCGGCTCTGGCCAGTGGGTGGTCGTGAACTATAGTCATCTACCACGAGAGGACGAAGCACTATGCATTACACCACAGCGACAACACACCTCTGCTACGTGATTATGAGCGTTCGGAATGAAACACCATTAACAATAAACCAAGTATGTTTTTAAGCTCCCTGAAAATTTTAGACTTTAAATAATTATACAAACGTTTGCTGAAAAATATCTTATTAACGACTTTACCATCATTCAAAGAGACATTTTAAATACATTCTTGGTTTAACATATTGCGCACTCTTTTTTGTGCCCTACATAGCGAAGTTTGTGCAGAACTTCTTTAATTGCTGTGTTAGTGTTTTGAAGTCGGTAACTTTCCAAGTCTTTTAATTATTGTTTGGCATGAAAAATACTCTGATAAAGATAAAGGTGGGAATTTATTTCATCATAATCGAGATTTCAACACGGGAACAAAAGAAAGCTAATCTGTTTTCGGAATTCATGAAAGGCCGCGCTCCACTTGGTACTGAAAGCACTGACCAGTAGCATACCAAGAGGAATGCCTTCAGTAAAAATCCGCACTCAGCAGCGCTTAGTAGTGAAACTAGGTGGGACACTCGTCAGCAGTAATAATGGCGTCTGCTATGCGAGCTGAAGCAATGGCAGGTCTAAGCATGTCGTCAACAGGAATGGGTATTTGTTTCTGTTCAGCTTCAACTGTTTCAGGCGCATCATTTGATGATGAAATAGAAGAATATGAAAATATACTTCCCACCTGCATCTTCTGCAGGTTAACAACAACGCAACTTGCTCGTTATCCATCGCCGCCATGTTGCGTCGTCTGCTTTTACTGAGACTGCCTGACCTCCTGCACGTCGGTAGCTTCAGCCGGAAGTATAGCCTCCAACCCAAACGCCACAACGCCATTCGTCAGTTACTGATCAGAAGAATCAGTATGTAAAGGAACGCTCGTCAGTAATTTCAGCTGCTGTCAGTACGAAGTGGAACGCGGCCTAAGTCTGAACCTGAGCTACAGAGCTCATTTGCGACAAAACGTAATTTTTAGGTATTTCACAGTTATTTACGAATTTGGTTATTTCTTTCTTTCACAAACTGTATTTTAGAAATTTTCTACCTAAAAATTTTTTTATATATTTTTTTAAATTTTATACCTGCCTTATCGAATATCAGCCCTAAAAGCTGTCCAACATGGCATCCGGTTTTGTTTGTACCTTCCATACCACCATAATGATGTTGAGACAATGCTGAAGAAATGCGCATGTCATGAGGTTATTTTCTCATGCAAGTTCGGGATTTTCCACTACCATGTAAGTGAATTTTACTCCAGAGTGCGGTAATTCTATCTTACATATAAAGAAAATATGTTCCCCAAAAAGTTTGTGAATATCTTACAACTGTTAGGTAATTTTACCGATATTTTTTACAGTTTAAGAAGCTTTTCCTTTTTTGTAGTCTTTGTACTGACCGTCGGCTAAGACAAAAGTAGAATTACATCTTGGAGCTACACATACGAACCAACCCTTCGAATACAGCTACGTACATCTGACTGTTTTTTTTTGTTTATATGCCACCGGAACTATGCTAATTTCCCTTCTGAGCATGTTGTAAACCCCAGTTTATGTAATGGAGAATAATGTTGAGAAAGCGTTCACAATATTGTAGCTAGGGTAGCAGAAAACAGTGAAAAGTTTTAGTATCAGAACTTTTAGAGTTTCTACATCAGAATAGGGGAGTATTTGTGTTTAAGGAAGAAAAACATTAATGGCTCATTAAATTTCTTATTTGAAACATCTGAAAGCATAAATTAAATCGAGACTGAAAAAGGTTAAAGAGGTTTTTAGTAACGCGGTTTTTCTGTGAATGTAATTTCGTGCAGCGTTTCAAATGTACGGTATCGTAAAACAAAGTGCACGGGCAAAACTTTCAAAGACAAGATCAGCATTTAAAGCGAAGAGTTAAAAGTAGTTAGAAATAGTATGTTATAACGCACTTGGCTGCTGGTTGGGAAACCAGGGAGCCACACCGGCCATCTTGGACGACATAATATAGAATATTCCTACTCTTATATTCATCGTCAGCAGCGGCCATCTTGGATTGTCTCTTTTCCCTTGTAATTTCCCTTTTTTCCTCCTGCTCTATCATTCCACCTCGACTATTCATGCTCTTGCATTCCGATTCTTTTTTCTCCCGCTCTGTGATTCCGACGTTATTTTTTCTCATGCTCTGGCATTCCTTCCTGTTTCTCACTCTCACACATTCCTTCATGTCTCTCTCGCCCATTATATCCCTGCGGGGGATTTCTCATATTCCTCCTGGTCTCCTGTATTTCCTCCCTGGTCGTCCTTTGCTCTCTCATGCATTTAGAGTCTTCCATCTTAGATGTCATCACCACTGTCGTCTGCTGTAGGTGGCGATCTTTAATTCCCACCACTATTCGTCTGCTGTAGGTGGCCATCTGCGATTCCCGCATCCACCACCAGAGTGTGCTAAGTCATCTTTATTTCCCGCACCTGCCACCAGTCGGCTGTTGTAGTTGGCCATATTTTATTATTGTGCCTGCCACCAGAGTGTTTGAGGTTCCACAGTTCATGACTAGGAGCGCTGGTATCGGCACGGAATTTTGTGCATGTGTTGGTTAACGCGTCGCTGGCAGGGTGCGCTAGCATCGGGGGATGTAGTTCAAATGGTGGCTGCCAGGAGTACTGGATTTTTTTTAGTCGNACCGCAAAGTCACCAGTCGGGCATCTTGACCACAAGGAGAAGAGGCTATTTAACGACGAATATGTATATAGTTATTACCATCCTAGCACGTGGGAAAAAAATTATGTGGACAGGCCTCGATGTTATATATATATAATCACCATTGCACGGTTATGAGAAGAAATACAGTAAGTATTCGCAACAGCCTACGCACACTCCAGACAAACTCATCATCATTGTGAAAAAAAGGCATTGTGTAATGACGAATAATCATAGGAAAGAAACTGCAAGCACCGTGCGCACGCACATACAAACATCATCATGTATGTTCACGCAATCCTGGCATCCTGGCAGGGTGCCATGGTGCCACGACGACCACTTTGGATGATAAATACTCGCATCGGCCTCCGCACTCTCCAGACAATAAATTCATAATCGCATAAAAGAATGCAGGCACAGTGCACATGTACAAACACTTCTTATATGTGTAATATATATAAATTAATAGTGCGAAAAACTAAAATCACCCTAACATTCAGAAAAAATCAATTATATATAAGTAAAAACATTTGGGCATGTCGCATCTATACATAAAAGTTATATGCATTTATACAGAGCCAATAGTGCGCGCACGTCTGTCTCTCCAACTTGTCTGAGCATTCGAGAGTGTGTGCGCATTGCAGTACATTCAACTTGTCTGCACGCGAGGTATGAGACATAGCTCGCACTCGCGCGCGCGCACACACGAAATATTTCTTTCTAAGTTCTGTAACAAGTAGCAGTAGGATAAAAACAGTAATTACATTTACTCTGCTTTTTTCATCAGCAGCATGGTCGCTCTCTCACCTATAAAATACCGTCCACTTCATGCTCTGTCATTCCATGCCAGCACCATCCATCTTGTCTGAAGAATGTTCGAGTTCATTGCCCCATCATGCAACTTCTCTCATTTCTTCAGTTGGCTGTAATATCCAAACTGTTTAAGATACAGCCACCAAATTCATAACATAGACATCACCCCTGACGATGAAAGGGACCACCAGGGCAAGTATGCTCTAAGCCTACTTATAATAATAGTTGGCTGTTATTTCCGAACCATTTAAGATAGTCACCAAATTCATAACATATTCATCGCCCGCAATGATGAACTTGCTCACAGGATGAAGCACACCCTAAGCCTTTGTATAAGCTTAATTGCCCACCATTTCCCACCTACCCAAGCTATAGGCACCAAATTAATATCATAAACATCACCTCCGATGAAGAACAGGGTGGTAGGATCAAGTAAACTTAAAAACATCTTATGAGCATAGTCGACCACCATTTCCCAACACACCTTAGCTATAGTCATAAAAATTCATAACAGACATCACTGCAGACAACGAACAGGATGGTAGTTTCAAGTACGTCCTAAGCCCTCGTATAAACATAGTTGACTACCATTTTCCACCCACCAAAGCTATGTCACCAAATTCATAACATAGTCATCACTTCCTATGACGAAAAGGACCACAGAGTAAAGTACACCTTATACCTTTGTATAAGCATAGTTGGGTACCATTTCCCACCCACCGAAGCTATATTAACCAAATTCATACCATAGACATAACCTCTGATGACAAACAGGGCATTAGGGACATTTATACATTAAGTACTCTTATAAGCATAGTTGCTCGACATTTTCCACCCACCAAAGTTACGTTCACCAAAGTCACATCACAGACATCACGCCCGACTGCAATCAAGGAGATCAGGACAAGTAGGCCTTAAGCCTATAAGTGTAGTTGGTCATAAGTACAATAAGTTATAAGTATAGTTGGTCAGCATTCCCAAACTGTTGAAGTTCGGGAACATGTAACAACCGTCCACACATGTAAAGAAAAAATAAAGGTAGGTATACATACAAATGCGTTGCAAAGTTATCGTTGCATGTAGGAATGCAGGTTCTGAAATAACATACACATATGCTACGGCTCGCAAACACTCGAAATCGCCCACCGCCGTCCATGTAGTCTGCTACCGCAGGTGTCTATCAACTTGGGTCCCCCTCAGCGACAGCTAGCCTCCCTTCGTCCACAGTCATCCAGGATGTATATATATATATGTGATAATATATACATAAATCAATGGGAAACACACAACAAACTATATGCGGAAAAATCAAAATACATATTCAAATGCACTGTGTGCATGATGTACATAGTCATAGGTAATGGTAAAATACATATATAGTAATGTAAACAAACACTGTCAGTCCAATACAAGGGCTGGCTGCCCAAGTCATCGTTAGCATGGGTAACCCTTAACAACCAGTCATATATTGAAAAATAAAGCAGTTTACAATTGCACCGATAACAAGACATACATAGTGGCAGGTTAAACTAAAACATGTTTACGTTAATGTAAATAAACACTGTCAGCCTAATGCAAGGGTCAGGGAAACCGAGTGTAAAATATACGAAACCGCCCTGTACATAAAAAATCAGTCACGTAGCAAACAATAAAGGACTGGCATATATGTAAGTATATCATGAGCATGATATCATTAACGAGTAACAATATATAAAAAATACCCGATGGAGCCACGGTCCACAAAAGTGATATCAGTGTTGCTATCATGCCAAGATGTTTAATAAAATCTCGCCTGCACGCCGACATGAGAAAGAACGAATGATCACAAGGGCCAACATCAAAAACGTGTACAATGCGTCAAATGCGATACACATTACGCGACTTGTAAAGACTGTGTTTCGTTGGTTGCCACAAAACCACATACATTTAAACTATTAGTCGCGCAAGAGAGATGTCACTACTATGCGCTAATGTAAACAGATATAACATATAATTATAAAAGCAAATAGTTATAAGCATTTAACAAACAGTGTAGATTGCGAGTGCATCAAATGCTGTACACCATATTAGTTAAAAAAAGTACTTTTGGGAAGCCAAGAAGCACAGGTGAGATAAGAAGAACACTGCTACACACTAATGCTAACAGAAATAAAAATAAAATGCAAAGGAAAATAGTTATAAGCTCTTACCAACCAGTGCAATCACATATTACACAATCGTTGGGTGCTGTGCTGTGTTAAACGATGCTAGACAAGACCAAGCCGTCCTGGTTAGTACAATAGCATAGCAAACGACTTCTGAACGAAACGACTGAAACAAAACCATCACATTTAGAGTACAGCCAACACTCACAACACTAGCAGAAGGACAAATCCGACCAGGCCGACATTGTGCGATCAACTAACATCGTGAGAATCTGTAAGGCAGCCCAGGTGGTCGGCCGGCAGCACGGGCACCGTGCAAGTCTCTGCAAGTCGAAGGGATAGCACGGAACACTAGACGAAAGAGATAGAGAGAGAGAGAGAGAGAGATGCATCAGGCTCCAGGGAGGTAGACAAGCTGAGTCACACATGTCCATTCCATTACGAGAGGAATTCAGTTATGCAGTATAAGGTAACAATTGATGTCATATTAAATATTGACGCATCCCGCATCCCTAAAGATATTTATTCGTCAGAACACACACTCTGGCGAAACTCGCAGGCGGACGACCACAATAAATACTAAGGGTTTGGCGAGCGTGCGGGAAGAATGACGCCAGGATGGCTCGGCGGAATGAACACGTGGCATAGAGACCACATGCGGAGGAAGGCCGACACAGCTGCGTTTCGCAGCTGACAAGGGACGCCGAGCTCACACCATCGGCTGCATCTGTCCCAGGCTGGCTACCGCAATAAACAATGAGAGCTTTTGGTGAGTGCTGGAATAATAGCGGCACGATATCCAGAGGAAGGAGAACCACAGGCACCCACCAAGAGGCCGCCAAGTGTTCCGCCATGTGCGAGAAACCGAGGCACCGAACACGTGTTTTAGGACCCAGGGGATGCGGCGAGCAGTGCGGCCACGTGTAGAGATGAGGCGAGCGATGCGATAGCTGGAGACAGCGGAAGAAACACATGCGCCGACCAAGGGACCCACCAAGTGTCCCCGCACATGCAGGACGAAGCACTTAAACTTCTAGGCCAGAATCGAGGGACGATGCTGGGCCACATGCGGATAGCCGGAGCACCGAACACGTGTTTTATGACCCAGAGGTCGCGGCGATCAGCCTGGCCACGTGCAGAGATAATGTGAGTTCAATATGGCGAACGAGCATACAAAACCACGAGAGAGGAAGGAACGGGTCAGTCAGACGTCGTCAAGCGAGGAGTGTGGACCGGAGCCTGCAAAAACGAGTTCGCGAAGATGCATCAAGATGTCAACGTCAGTCGGAGGACGTCAAGCGAGGTGTGCGGAGCAGAGCCAGTACGAGAAGAGGCTTCGAGACGCCAACGGTAGTCGGCCATAGTGAAACGCGGAGTGCGGAGCGGAGTCCGAGAAAACGGCAGTCGGCCGTCGGGAATCGAGGAGTGCGGATCGAAGTTAGGAGGAAGGAGTTCGAGGAGGCGTCGAAACACCAACCGGGAGGACCTGTCGCAGCCCAGACATCCCAGTCTGCCTACCGATTGACGAAGTGGTCCAGAGGTCGCCGGCCGAGAGAAGACCAGTGCCTCGAGTCAGATAAGTAGAGTCATACAGCAAGTGTGAAAAATCGTGCTCCCTATGACGCAAATCGCCACATCAAGCAATACGTAGCCTACGTAGAAAAAGGGGGGAGGAGAGTTGTCTCGTGTGTACATGTAGAAGTGACCCTGTTAAGCATAAATAAAAACTGACTTATGGTAACTCGCAAGGAAGGTGAAATTATTTGGTAAATTGGACCTAGGGATAATAGTGTCAACATATTCCTACGCCCTAACACTGAGGGCTAGCATCAATTACTGGCGCCTTACGCAGAGAGCAGATTCCATACCTACTGAGAAACCCTAGCATTGGGCAGGTATCAATATTATATACATGTACTTATTTCGAATATGTACCATTTACATTGAAATAACTGTATATACATTTCAACTATGTATGTACTCTGCTTTTCAGTCATCTGAAACATATGTACCCAGACAGTGCTGGAGACCGTGCACCGACCTTGAGAATAATGTAGTGTTGGTTCAATCCTATAGTGAGCCCTATCATTTCACAGGAAAAAATACTACATGATACACAATTAAAAACGTCTGTGTTATATATATATGAGTATTTAGTACTGACATTATCATCAGTAGAATATGTACATTTCAGTACAGTTTTCGCAACATAAACAGCAGTTCTGGAGGTAGTATTGTATTCTCACCCTCCTTTCTAGTTGTTACNTTCAGTACAGTTTTCGCAACATAAACAGCAGTTCTGGAGGTAGTATTGTATTCTCACCCTCCTTTCTAGTTGTTACATATTCATTTTCTCACTTTACATGTTAGCAATACATGTTTGTTGTTTACAACTTCTGTAGGTCCGTATGGCTCGCACTTCTCATAATCAATTTTTGCAACACTTTTATTTCCTTCAACACCTACTGTTTGAAGCACGATGCAGGCCCTGGTAATGGTATGAGCACTCGAATTGGCTGGCAGACACATAGACACCTCAATCGAAGACACAGATGATAGGGCCGAAGAGAAAGAAGACAGGACCCAAGAAGTCGATGGTATGAGCCAAGAAGTCAATGGCACTGGCGTAGGTCCCATTAGCTCTGGAGTTCCCGAAGCCACAGAAGTTAGACTAGGTGTTCCAAACACATCCATAGACTAACTGACGAACCTCACAGGCGAGGGTTGTCTGCAGCTCAGTATAGTGTAACATACACCACCACCCCCAAGAAACAAGTACCTATAATCAGTCAGAAGTTAAAGCTTTATTACTTCCAACATGACATCAAGCTGTAAATATTAGCATGTGTCTATAAAATATAGCTTCGAGTAAACTTGTGCTGGTAGAGGATATCGCTTATGTCCCCCATACTCACTTTTAGGTATATAAAAGCAGTTCGTACCACCACACATCGCCCAGAACTTCTTTCTCTCGTTGGAAGGACATAGTTGAAATGATGGGATACTGTTCTAGTGGTCAGAAAATTTTATCATCAATTGTGATGTATGGAAAGATTAAATCACTGCAGCACTTGACAAAGATACCGAGCTTGCATACCTACCTAAAGAATTCCTTCTCGCATATGTACAACACGAAATAAAAATCTGTTTACAAACACCTACCTGTCTATCTGCAACAGGACAAGGAGATTATTGGCTGTCTCCCATACCTACAGTGTTTTCAAGGTAGTGCTACAGTTACAGACACACCACATTCCAGGAGCAGGTGTAAGACACATCAGGAGCGAGCAGCAGTAGAAAAAAAACAAGGCACCTCCAACACTGAAAGATGAACAAGTGTAAAGAAGTTGAGAGGTGGAATTGTCAACTTCGCAGGCTAGACAGCGATCGACCTGTTAGGGTAACACACTCCAGTCCAGCAACCATGCTGACATTTGCACCACACAGCCAGCAGTTATCTACTGAAGCAACTGGAGACGGGCAATGCAAAATTAGCATACAGTGTAAACAGTATACACGCGAGCATCATGTAAAAATTGATGTCATTTCGTCAGCGAGCGTGGTGGTGGAAATTATATCTTACTCTGTAACAATATGAAGATGGAATCAATAGTTGAAGACTTACTATATGTAACACTATCATCATCGTCAACAGCAAGGGACCCGAAGACCGACTACATGCATTACAGAAACAATGTTACCACTGTGGAGATAACAAGACGTTCAAATGCAATATTTGTCGTTCATTGTAAAGCGAGTGCAAGTATTGCGGCAAGACATTCACTAACCTCTCCAGTGTCAAATGTCATGAATATAGTAACTGCTAATTTGCCATCTCTACAAGACCTATCCAAAAATACCAGATTTTGTCTATGTCAGAAAGAGAATTAATATTTTTGTATAGTCTGTACACATACCTCACCATAGGAGATTATTTACTTCTATATATTAGTCACATTTTAAGCACATACACAGACAGAAAATCACATGCAAAACTAATAAGACGTATGCAAAATACGCGTGCATAAATTACACATACAACAATTACTCACACAAGTGTCAATTACCCTCATCCACCATCTTACCTTCACTATCGTCGTCTGCTAGTGTACACCTCAAGTGACTGACACCTTTCATTCTACGATGGCTGCTTGAGCAATACACACAGATGCTCTTGCCATCTTTGTTTCTCCAGTCGTCCAATAGAGTGCACGACCATCGTCTGCTAGGGTCGCGGTGATCTTCGTTTCCCCTGTCACCTGCCAGTGGGATGCCAACATCGTTTGCGTTACCGATGGCCACCGCTAGGAGCACTGGTGTTGACACACATGACTGAATTCCATCGTGAAGCATGCAGAACACTCACCCATGCATTCAGTACTCGGTACAAGTAGCTCAAAAAATGCCAGATGCACGAGGTGTCGATCCAACCCCAATGAGGGTTGCAGCTCATCGGTTCCGATAACACAGTGGGATTACAGTGAGTGAAGAGATTTGGAAGGCTCTTAACATCGAGGTCTTGAGAGCCGATGAGGGTTAAGTGAGGTGAGTTTGGAGCAATGCGAGAATGAAGGGCTGGAGTAAATGGGAGATCCTCGAGAAAACCTGCTGACCAGCAGTATCGTCCAGCATGCTTCCCACTTGCGAAATTCCTGAGTGAACCAGCTAGGATCGAACGCAGTTCGCCTTGGTGAACTTCGCCTGGGTTCGCCTGGGTTGGGGAACTTCGTACATCATATAAAGCCATCCTGTGCATGGAAAAATTAAGCCACATAATAAAAAATAATAAAGGCCCAACATAGACACAAGTGCACTGCGAGCACGATGTCGTATTGAACCTCTACTAAAAAATACATATGATAGTTCTACAGTCCATAATAGCGATTTCAGTGTTGCTATTNAAAAAAAAAAAAAAAAAAAAAAAACAGCTGGAATGCCCGGCAACAGGAGGAAAAAAAACGCATGTTCACAAGGATAAACCTAAAAATATTCTCCAATATGTTAAGTGCAGTAGACTATTTACCAGCGGTGATAATTTAAGATGCATTACACGACTTGTAAAGGCTGTGTTCCTTTGCTTGCCAATTAACATCATGCATCTAAACATTAGTCATGCAAGAGACGACACTGCTACATATTGATGAACATATATAAAACATAAATGTAAAGTAAAAATAGTTATAAACACCTACCAACTGATGCAGATTATGCAAGCAACGAATATTGTATGTTATGTTAGCCCCAAAAAATTATGGTTGCGAAGCACAGGGGGCGATAAGGACAACACTGCAACGCACTAATGCCAGTAGGCATAAAAAAAAGGAAAATAGTTATAAACACCTACCAACCAACGCATATTGCACAAGCGACGAACACTGTGCATCGCATTAATCGGTGCTAGACAAGACCATGCATCTGAAAACTGACATGGTAGCCTTGGTTAGTACAGCAGAATAGCAAATGATTTTCCCCATGTATACCCTCCGACCGAACTATGCTACAGTACAGAGGTACTACTAACCTACGCATAATACGCGAGCATCGAGTAACGTACATGGCACTAGGCTACAATAAAATACTACGGCAGAGTCGAGAAGCAGGGGAAGCGACAAGGTCGACACTGCTACATACCGATGCAAACATATGTAAAAAATAAAACGTAAAGGAAACGAGTTATAAGGACTTACCAACCTGCACATATTGCACAAGTATCGAGCAGTGCATGTCGTGTTAGATAATGCTAATCAAGATAAGGCCATCCTGGTTAGTACACTAGAATAGCAAACAACTTCCTTACGAACTGATTGAAACGAAATAATCACATTCCGTTTACGGCTAACACTCACAACCGACATCACTAGCAGCTGAATGCAGCCGACCAGGTCGACATTGTGCGATCAACTAACATCGTGAGAATCTGTAAGGCAACTTAGGTGGTCGGCCGGCAGCACAGGCACCATGCAGATCTGGGCAAGTCGAAGGGATGGCTCAGAACACTAGCCAAGATAGAGACACATCAGGCTCCAGGGTGGCAGACCATCCGAGTCACACATGCACTTCCCTTTACGAGAGGAATTCAGTTATACAAGGAATGGTAAAACGTTATTTCGTTTTAAATGTTATGTACACACACTTATTTATAAGGATGAAGAAAAAACATGCGAACACTCTGAGAAAACCCATTTGCCCCTGCTCTCAATAGCAGGAACTGAAATGTCTTACAACCATTACCTTTGACCGTTATTTCGGACATCTACACTAGGGTATGAAGGAGGGAAAATTTAAATATTTTGTTTCTATAACAACCTGGGGAACACTCTGAGAAAATATATTTGCCTTACTCACAACTGCAGAAACCATGGCAATAAGTAACCATGACCTTGACCTTAAAAAACTATATTTGGTTTATAAAACAATTATGGGAACACTCTGAGAAAATCCATTTGCCTCACTTACAACATCAGGAACCATGACAATAAGCAACCATGACCTTGGCCTTGGATGACATCATGTCGACCTTGACCTGACCTTGCATGACTTGTTCTTCATCGGAGATGATATTTATTATATGAATTTTGTGCCTATAGCTTTGGTGGGTGGGGAATGGTGGGCAAATATGCTTATAAGTTGGCTTCTTATAAATTGACCTTGCGACCCAGATCATCGTGGGGGCAATGACTATGTTATGAACTTGGTGACTATCTTAAATTGTTCGGAAATAACATCCAACTATGCTTATAAGTGGGCTTAGGCCATACTTGACGCATGCATGGTGCGACATATGGTAGGTTCTGGCATGCCTGGCATCCTGGCGAGGATCTGAGATAGAGAAGTGCGTGCGATCGACAGTTCGCACATTACAGCCAACTGAAGGAATGAGAGAAGTTGCATGATAGAGAAATGAACTCGAAAATTTTTAGATAAGATGAATGGTGCTGGCATGAAATAACAGAGTGTGAAGTGGATAGTATTTTATAGGTGAGAGGGCGACCACACTGCTGCTGACAAAAGCACAGTATGTGTAATTAGTGTTTTTTTTCGTACTGCTAGTTACAGAACAATAGGAAAGAAGTGTTTCCCATGCGCGTGCGTGAGTGCTGGCTACGTCCCGTACTGAGCATGTAGACATGTTGAAGGTACAATACTGCATGCACGCTCTAGACTGCCCGGACATGTTGGCGAGACAGACATGCATGCACTAATTAGTTCTATATGAATTCATGTAATTTATATGTAGAAATGTGACCTGTTCAAATATTTTTATGTATATACAATTAATTTTTCTGAATGTTAGAACGACTGTATTTTTTCGAGCTATTAATTTATGTATATATTTTACTTTAATAAGAAGTGTGTATACATGTGCACACAGTGCCTGCAGAATATTATGTGATTACGAGTTTATTGTCTGGAGAGTGCATAGGCCGATGCGAATATTTATCATCCTAGGTGGTCGCAGTGGCACCCCTGCACCCTGCCAGGATGCTAGGATCGTGTGAACAATATGATGCTTGTACGCGCGTATGCACTGTGCATTTTTATCATTACATATATTATATTATTTTTGTCGCAATGGTGAGTTTTTTGTGTGGAGAGTGTGTATTCCGATGCGAGTATTTACTATATTTCTTCTCATAACCATGCAATGGTGATTATATAGATAATATCGAGGCCTGTCGACATTATTGTTTCCCACATGTCAGGATGGAAATCACTATATACATATTCGTCGTTAAACATCCTCTTCTCCAAGATGTTGCAGTGGTCTTGTGGTCAAGATGCCCAACTGGCGGTGGAAAGGGTGTCGGGGGGTGTCGGAACGATGCCGCATGCCACCCAGACCTTTTTTGAGTTTCAAAACACCTATAGACTAAAAATAAAAATTCACAAGCACTCTTGGCGGCCACAATTTGAACTATATTCCCCAATGCTAGTGCACCCATGCTGGCTACGAGTGAACCAACACATGCACAAAATGGTCGCGCCAATACCAGTGCTACTAGTCTTGAACTGTTGAACTTCAAACGCTCTGATTAAGGGCACGAGAATCAAAGATGGCCGCCTACAGCAGTTGACTGGCGGCAGGTGCGGAAATTAAAGATGACTTAGCATACTATGGTGGCGGATGTGGGAATTACAGATGGCCGTCTACAACAGATGACTAGAGGTGGGTATTACAGATGGTCGCCTAACACAGACGATGGTGTTGAAGACATCCAATATGGAGGACGCGAAACGCATGAGAGAGAGAGGAAAGAATGACAAGAGAGGAAATACAGGAGACCAGGAGGAATATGAGAAATTCCCCCCTCCCCCATGGATATAATGGTACGAGAGAGAGACAGGAACTAATGAGGGAGCATGAGAAGTAAAAAAATACACAAGAGAGAAAACAAACTGTGACCAGAAGGAATATAAGAAGAAATCACAAGGGATAGAATGGGTGAGAGCGATAGAGAGGAAGGAATGCCAGAACGTGAGAAAAAACGTCGGAATGACAGAGTGAGAGAAAAAATAATCGGAATGCGAGAGCACGAAGAGTCGAAGTGGAATGATAGCGCGTGGGGTGGGATGATAAAGGGAAATTCCGAAGGTGAAAGGGAAAACCAAGCTGGCCACTGCTGACAAGGAATGACAGAGCAGGAGGTTTCTGCGTGATGTCATACAAGATGGCCGCCGTGGCTCCCCGGCTCCCCAGCCAGCAGCCAGGTGCGCTAGAACATACTATTTCTAACTACTGTTAAACTACTTTGCGCGTATTTTACATGCAGCCAAAGGCGAGTTACGACAGCGTGAAATTACAGTCAGTCTGTAGTTACCTCTGGGAGAGAGACATGCATTCTAATTTACGCTTCTTGCACTCCTTGCACGTTTTCATGGAGCTGTTATTTTACCTTTAATATTTCCAAGTACCGGAAAATGTGAAGCTTTAAAACCCTGTCTAAGTTTCTGTGTTGGCACCAACACTTCATTTTTAGTTCCTTCAAAATGCACTTTACTTAACGAAGCGCACGTTTTAATTTTACATTGCAAGCAGCTCCTGGACCATTAAAAAAGTAATGACATTTTAGAATTTTCGTTTTCTTTACTTCTTCATAACATTTCCCAAAGTTTTTACTAGAATTTATAGCAAGCATTTTATATGATAGTTTCCTGAATTTCAAGGAAGTAAGTAAAAAAGCAATTTTGCACAACAATTTTGTTCCTATGCGTACTGTTAGGTAAAAATCAATTTAAATAAAGATTTACAGGTCGTAGCTCTTTTACAGGTTAAAAAAATATGCTAGATGTGAATAACCTATATCCACAACTGCAAGAGCGCAAGTTCTATTGGTAGAGACCTGAAAAATTTGCTGATTCATTTCGGGACAAGCTGGAATGCAAGACACGTGCGTTTATATAATTTCAACCATTGGGTTACACGGTGTTTGACACCTCCTGGAGAACGCTGGCCCAATCGTTACCTTTCACTGTCACAGCAGACAACCAATGTGCAGGTGATATCTGCATATTTGTCCATACGACTGTGCCGTCTAGCCTATGGGTCATTTAACTCGCGAATTTTTCAGGTTTGTGTCTATTGGTAATTGCATTTAATGGATGTCCTATTGGCCTACACTTAACCGTAAACTTACTGCACTATAAACATTTTATTATTGAATTGCCGTGAGTCAATTGAGATGAAATTCGATAGTGTTGCGATCAAACCGTCATTCCGCACGTACCTGGATTTACAACTGACTATTTTCATTTCATAAAGTTTAAAACAATTATACTGGTTTCTTATGGAATTTATTTTTGAAGGAACTGAAATTATTTGTAAGATCCTCATAAACACAATATAAATAGATAAATTATATATCTGTGAGAGTTTTCTCTTAAAAGGAAAATTAATTTTCATATAGTAGTAGTCAAAACTATAATCGGGCATAGTCATCAAAACAATATTTTGACTATCAATTTTAAATTTAAAATGTGCAAAGTATTAATGCGGACTAGTCACTGGTATACTTTCTAACTCATGATAAATATATTTATGTTGTTCTCAATTTTTTTACCTTATTGTATTATTGCACGTCTAAGATAGCCTTTTAACGATATTACTATCGCCTGATGTGAGAAATCACCGCAAAAGAAATAGTTTCTTTTCAAATAGAGATTATGAACGTTAACCATTTCTGTAGCAAACCTAAAAAAAATATTAATGTATGCAATGATGAGCATCCAAGTGCCTAGTAGTACACACCACTTAGAATATTATTTTTCGGTATTTAGTACAGATGTTTGCATTTTCAAATATAATTTAGTTTGTGTATTGCACTAAATTCGTTGCAATGAATATTAAGTTACATGGTAGTTGCGGTAATTTGAAGTGGTGGCATTATAATGCCATCCTAGATGATACGTGTTACAAATAAGGACCCAATTTTAATACGCGATGACATGAAGCAGTGAGGAACATGGGAGCACCCAGACAAAACAGGCATTGATTTCAAATCTTACGCTCATCACAGTCGGGCCCTGTGAAATGGAGAGTTGAGAGATTTGGGTGCTCTTAACGAGTTCTTGAGAGCGGATGAGTATGAAACGAGATGAGTATGGAGCAGCGGCGGAATGCAAGGACGGGGAAACGGGAGCTCCCCGAGAAAACCCGTCGTCCAGCACGAATCCCACATGCGAAAATCCTGGAGTGACCGCGCCGGGAATCGAGCCCAGTTCACCTAGATGGGAGATGAGTAGTCTAACCGTTACACCACCGCGGCCCCCTTGGGCCCTGTACTTTGAGATATTTGCATGTTCGAGACCTAGAAGCGAGGGTACGATAGGGGTGACACTGCCACGCGCATCAAATGCACCATCGCTGTTACATGCACAGCTCTGAAATGGCGTGCAGTGTTCTCGTCGTGCTGCGTGTACCCATGGGACTTAAGGAGGTGAACCTATCATATTATGGGTGGAAAGTCTGTATCAAAGTTTGATGCAGGATCCTATGCTAGTTTCGAAGGAATTCATCTAGAATATTTTAAGCTGTAACAGTCCGAATAAGTAGTTTTATGCCACGTTGAAAAACTTCGAAATAGTTTTTCA
The DNA here is from genome assembly GCA_002778355.1 of Clitarchus hookeri. Classification (NCBI taxonomy): domain Eukaryota; kingdom Metazoa; phylum Arthropoda; class Insecta; order Phasmatodea; family Phasmatidae; genus Clitarchus; species Clitarchus hookeri. The sequence continues at coordinate 145,809 of NQII01002917.1, read as the reverse complement.
ATAAGCGTGGCATTTTGAATGTTGTATTCTGCCCTCGTCAGAAGTGTTATTTTTTTTTATCGTGTGCAAACAGACTGTACATACTTCAATTGGTTTATTTCAAAAACTTGTATTACAAACACACTGCAAGCCAGCTAACGTACCGTGGCGCCTTAAAGCGGTCTTAACTTCAGCACACTACGAACTGAATACTTTCCGTCTATTGCTTCAACGAGAGTGGACTGCCAAAGCGAATTGTTACAGTCTATTCGCTGTTTATTAACACTTTCTTAATTAAACCTTAAAAAAATTATCCCAAGTACGACTTAATTGGTTGTTTGCTAAATATGCCATGTATCACAAGCTATTTATTCTTGTTTTAGCATAAAAGTACCAAATTTTTGGTAAAACTTAACTTTGGCCTATATTTTACCTGGTTGTATAATGTTTTATTATAATAATGTAAATAAAAACAGAGAGAAAATATATTTAGTGGTAATACCTAGTAATAAATAGTTCTTATGCAAAATATTATTACAGTGAGTGCGCACGAATGCGGCGCGTTGTCCCGCTGGTGTAATTTTCTAGACTCAGTTAAGTCTTGTTTGCATGCGTCGGAGGAATATCATGAAAGTAGAACTTCAGCTGTGCTTCAGAAAAGCTTGAAGTAACCGTGAATGGAGTGTACTGCGCATGCCTTTGTGGGCGACCAGTGTAACCTCGCATGCGAATTTCCACCCAGCATTTTCCAACAGAGTATTTCAACCCAACAGGATCCCCTAAACTTATCTAAGATAGTGGGTGAATACGTAATTTTTATAAACTACTCACATTGTACACAAGTTTACCTAGACCTTGTTCCAACTGTCACTTTTTGTTAACAAAATGAATCACGTGAATGATTTTATTTCCAAAATCGATGACGTATTTTTTTGTAATTTGCGTTTTGCGGTTTGTCAACTTCGAAGGTTACAAATTGCTAAATGAAAAATGCAAACTTCTTCAGCATATTTGTTTTTGCAGACTTTATATGTAAAATATGCACACAATGGCAAATATTGGGATAAACGAAAGCTGTGCAAACTACCAAATTATATTTATTAAAGCAAATTCTCAAAATATTCATATTTTTATTATGAAATTAATTTTTGTGACAGCTTAATGTCCTTATATTATTTTGATGATGTTAATTGTTAAACCATACTATTAAATGTTATCTTATGAAAATATGCATTTTTTTAAGAACGTCTGAGGTTTTGATTTTAAAATAAGTATTTCACATTTATCTGAAAGTATGCAAGTCGTGTACACAGTTATTGCATGCTAAACAGTTGACAGCGGTGGTGTTCCAATTAAAACGTTACAAAATGAAAATCACAAATTACAGGGAAAAAAATGGATAACTCGACTATTTTAAATTGGAACACGGCTATAGTGTTTTTGCAGTTTAACTCATACAGTCTCTATGTCCATGGTCGAAGTCATGTTGCACGCGAAGTGCATTTATGGCTGTTACTGCACAGGAAAATGAATCAGAATCCATGTTTTGCGCATTTTTCTTTTAAATAAATCTGATTTGTTGAGTGGAGAGAGATGGGCGGCTCTGAACAGCGAGGTCTTGACAGCCGATGGGGGCGGAACGAGGTGGGAATGGAGAAATGTCGGAATGCAAGTCCAGGAGCGACCCGGCCGGCAGTCGAAGGCGACCACTATATCCACTGAGCCACTGTGGAGTGACTTGTTGAATTCTCCGCACCTGTCGTCTGTCGATGGTTAGTGCTGACATACACAAGCAGTGCGTTGCTCACTGGTTGCGAGATGCACGCTAGGCAAAAGTACAGCACACATAATGAAATTAAACAACTGCAACAATTCAGCTTGTACATTTTTATTGTTTATAGTTTATTGTATTTATTTACCTCGATCGATCCTATAACATGTGAAAGACATTTACGATATGAGGCAAGTCCATACGTTCACTTATATTATAAACAATTCATATAAATAAAATCCCAATTCAATATAAAAATTCTACGTACAAATCAGCATGATCACATTATACATAGTAGAGAGAGCTAACTACTTAAAATTATCGAAATATTAATTTACAGAATAAAATACATTATATATATTAAAAAAAGCAATTTAAACTTATGTTTAAATTAAGTTTTATTACTACAGCACAGTATTTGATACTCAGATGGCGAAGAATTAAAACGTTTTGTAGCAGAGAAGTGTAATACTTTTTTAAAAATTAGATTTGTATAAATTAAAAATGAGTTTATGAATGAAAGGTTTAAACTAAACTAGGTAAGTAAGCAACAGGGCTGAACGTCTCGTCAACAGCGAGGTCATTTGAGAGGGAGCAAGTTGCTCAGAGACGCAGGAACGCGGAATGAATCGGCCGTGGACTAAAGTAATGAACCATTTCAGTATTCGCTTGGATTTCGGGAAACCACGAAAAAACAGGAACCGGGATGGCTGGTCAGGGTTTCGAACCTAGGTCCTCTCGATTGCAAGTCCAATGTTTAACCACTGCGTCTCCTCGTTCGGTATAAAAAAAAAACAAGCTAGGATAGGCGGTGGATAACTGGTTCGTTTTCACACGCACATGTGCAGTATTTACGGCGTTGACTGTCTAGAGAAGCTTGTATCGGACAAGGCAATTCCTACTTGAGTCACGGCGCGACTGAAGTGGTCGGCTTTGTCGTTCGACCAGGAGTATCGGCGCGGCGGCGAGCCTTCTAGCTGCGAGGTATCGGCAAGCCTTTGTAACTAACGGGCACTCCACTGCATTGGCAGCCCCCGTCTGACGGTGCATGACGTATTGGCAACGTGGAATACCCTCGCGGATCCTAGCAAGATCTTGACAGCAACTGTTGGGATAACAGTGACGCGACACATTTCCTCGAGTTGAAACACACGTCATTTTAACCTTTTAAGGCATGGCGGTCTATATATTGGACGTTGAACTGGAAGTATATTTAAGGCTAACCCCCACCCTTCATGTCTTTTTTTCTAACTTGTTAATACTCCAAATCTCAATCAGTGAGAATTTCTCTGTTTGAATCAGTCAACAGCATCTGACTCATTCGGCAGTCACTACAGTTCATTTTAACTGACGAACTAGTGACGAAATGCCTCTTTTCCTTCTTATAATTGATTCAGTGACATTTTCCACTGATTTTTCAACCGTTTCATTCACTGTTTTTCAGTGGTTTGCTTTTAGACTGATGGATCAATGAAACTATGTGTATCAGTTCTAGAGTTTGTTTGTAATTTTCTTAATAAGGATAGTAAAAGTGTTCGTTAGTGATTTTATTTTATGCGTAACAACGGCAAAAAAAAATCCTTACGGAATAATTTCCACAGAAAACTAAAAAATCAGAGCTGTAAAATGTGAAAATATTACGCACACGCCATGATTTACAATCTGATAAATCTAAAATTCATTATTACAAGACGTCAATCAGTGGCTGACAGACACCTAAGACGCGTGGGAGGTGAAATTAGCCAACCACGAAATAGGTTCCAAACTAACGTGTTTTGCAGTACAACTAGTTGTGGAATATTTGCGCGAATAACAGGTGGCCCTACTTATATTTAATGCAGTGTAAGATCAATAGCTAGTTGGGTATAGGGGTGCATTAATAATTTTTTTAAAATTTAAAATGTTAGAAAATCTAAGATGACAATAAAGCACGGGAAGATTCCCTTTATCGATTAGAGGTACTTGAATTTCGTAAATTTCTTTCGCTGGCTGTCAAGACTTCAAGCATGTAATCACTAGTGTTCTTATTGTAATTGGACCACACAGGTTTTGAAACGCCCTGTTCAACTCTTAATTTTCTGTAATGAACAAAAATAAATAATTTGACCGTGTTAAGTGGAACCAAGTTGAATAAAACAAAAACATTGCACCATTACAATACAGCCAATGGATGAATAATCTTGATCCAGGCATGTAAAGGACTGAAAATTCTAGGCTGCTAACAAATGAACTAGAGAGATCAACGCACATCTATAAATTATGCTGATGCAATCTTCGGTGCTAATGGCAGTAGTTGTATACGCGACCAAAGGATATAACTTAATCTAAACAACTAATTGTGTCTTCCACCACGTAAGGGACTAGCCTTAATGGACGGTATATGCAGATTTTATATTTCCCCCTAGACCCTTGCTGGTGCGAACAGAATATGAGGGGTTTATCAGGGTGCTCCCGCGTTTTTATTTCAAAAAATATGTTTCATACATTTCTCGATTAATTAAATGGATAAAATCTTCCTGTGGACGATCGCTTCTGCATTCTGAGCGATGAGCTGACTGATTCTCGGCTGAACAATTCCCAGAATCTCGATATCTTCCACTGGAAAACTGGTGGGTTGAACTGCGTTTCCAACAGCTGACTCGAGAAAATGAACATTTTTTCACACGTAGGTTACTCTTCGTCAGTTATCTGCGTTGATTAACATTGGTACTAAGCGATCTTTGTAAAGCACGAAAATATCTTGTTAGGCAGCCCGCCCGCCCTAACCAGAACATTTTTTTTTCCAGGGGATACCGTGTGTTTTGAGTTGAGAGAGAACTTAGCAGCTGGAATGGGTGACGACGTTTAGGTCGGTGAAGAAGTTCAATTGTCCCGAGAAAATCTGCCGGACATCGCCAAGTCCATCACGAGCGATACTGTTGGCAACGGCATCAATCACGTTTCCCACATGCGCGAAAATACAGGTGCGAGCCCTGCCGGGAATCGAACCTAGCTCGCCTTGATGGAAGGCGTGCGCTCTGGAGGCTGTGCAACTGTTGTCGAGAGGATGGTGTGAAGTATTGAGCGTGTCCGGTCCTCTGTCGGTGCAAAATAATCATTATAGAAAGGGTACCTGATCTCCAACGCCACGTTTAGTGGTTCTCTGGGATGGTGATTATCGCAGTGCTCACAGAACATTTTGCAAATATTTATGTATCCGGAATAGGGCTTGCACATATTACTGCCGCCATTTTAATGGAATAAAGAATTACTTTATCTCTGGTGAAGGACTGAGGTGCGATGTTGAGAACTTTTACTTGTGTAAGCATGGGCTCGTTTTCATACTTTTGCGCAAGGAGCCCAAGGCGTTATTAACGAACATAAGGATGTGCCTGAACGTAATCGCCATGGTTCAAAAACCTATTTGATGCATATTTACAATCATATATTCATGTTCTGATAGTGATTTCTGTTATACCCGACAGGAAGGTTTTCATATTAGATTTTTCCTCGTAAGTATTCAAAGTGATGTTCTTCTATCGTGCTTGGTATCGACGGCAGTAGTATTTCAACGATTCTTCCCCGAGTCGATACATACCAAGGTTCATGGGAGGCTAATTTTTGCATGACATGCTCCCCGTCAATACCCCTGCTAATCACAATCGAAGCGACGCCGCTCGCTGTGTGTTGTGAGAATATTCCGTAAATAAAACAGGTTATAGTGAGTCATTTCTGAGTGATTCATCCTAAGTTTCTTCAGCGTATATGAGCTTGCATTCCGGCTTAAAGAGTTGCAAAAGAGAGAAGGGCCATGGATACGATAATGAAGATAGTGTTAATGGTGAAAACAGTAGCGATTTTTTAGACGACCTCACACATCTCCTCACCGGCTTTGCTGAAAAACGTGATGTGAAGAATGCATAAGACGACAAGAACACAGACTACATATTTCCTGAAGACCCCAATGCACTTGTTGATAGACTGATACATTTGATTGCCTTGCACAGTAAGGAGATATCTTCAATCATCTGATAACTTAAGGAAAGGGTCTACATCGAATTAAACTACTGTGTACTATCCATCATCTGCTAAAATCAGATAAATGCAAATATTGAAAGGATGGAAAAAGTAGGATAATAAATTTATGTACTCTTGGTTGTGCACTTTTGATATCTTGAATCTTACTCCACTGCTTTTCTGAAACACGTATTATTTCAGTGGTGTATAAAATCGAATGCAAGAGTCTGTTTTAAGAAAATAGTGCGAGAATGTGTGGTAGGGATGATATGGTTCAATATGAAGTATAATTAATGTCTTTCTCGGGTTGTTTAAGTCAGCTGAGGAAGAAATGTTTTTGATGAATGAGGAATGTTTTTGAGGAATGAGGAATAGTTTTGAGGAATATTTTTGAGGAATGAGGAATGTTCCTGAGGAATAAGGGATGTTTTTGAGGAATAAGGAATATTTTTGAGGAATAAGGAATGGTTTTCAGGAAGATTTTTAGGAATTAGGAATGTTTTTGAGGAATGAAAGAGTGAAAATATGGGAATGACCCTGCCGAGTATCGAACCTGTCTCGTCGTGCTTGGGGCGAAAAGGCCGAGTGAAGAATGGGTTGGTGTTGAGGTGGACCTCCTGTGTGAAAACGTGTGAACAAAAGAAAGGATGCTGTGCGCGTACTCGTGATGGGAAATGAGTGCTCTAGCCGCTGCGTCGCCGCAGTCCTCCTCTTATGCGACATCGTGGAAGAGGCCATCGTTGAAAAATAGGCCTGGGGTGAGGTTTTCGATGTGGAGCATGGACTGATATGTTCAAATTTTCATAATTTCGCAGATTGTAGTATGCCTTCTGGCCTAAGTTATTTATCCTGCAGCCTGATACATTATTTTAAATTTTGATAGGGTAAAAATCATTATGTGCGTAAACATAAGTACTTTTGAAATTTTTTCGCGAATTTATTGTTTATGTGTTTGCATAATGCGAGATTTTATATCTTCGTGGCATCACAAGGGGCAGATAGAGCGCAAGTATGTTAGCAAGCTTCAGAACTCTTCCTGGGCATTATGGAGGCGCACGAAGTTTGTCGCAATAATGAACATCGATAATAGTCGAGTTAGCACTAGCTTCTGGCCTTTCAAAAATGTATCGTTCGTATGTATATGATACACTGGTATGGCTGTGCTGAAATATTGCCAACGTGCGTATGTATCTCTGCAGGTTAATAAAGGGCTGGGGACTATTTTAGAATCGGTATTCAGCTCTGATATTATGTCGCATACTGTGTATTTGTAAAAAAATGTTAGAGGACTGGGCTTGTTTTTTCAATGGTCAGGTCCTTGGTGTGTAAACATAGACGTTTCCTCTAAAGGCGCAAGATTAATACAACTTAAAATTCTAAGCTTTTTTGTCACCTCGTAATATCGCTTCGATTCGGAAATATAAATATGTAACACTTTTCGGGCCATGAACTGTATTATCTTAAGTTCATTAATAGGCACTTTTTTTTTCCTATTTCTGTAATGGGCAAACTTTTTTCTCTTACCTAATTTTAATATAGTTACATATTATATATATTACTTAAATATAATCGGTGCAAAAATTTCTTAGGATTTTCCGTCGGAACAAGGGTTAATTCTTTTATTCATGAAAGNTCGGAAATATAAATATGTAACACTTTTCGGGCCATGAACTGTATTATCTTAAGTTCATTAATAGGCACTTTTTTTTTTCCTATTTCTGTAATGGGCAAACTTTTTTCTCTTACCTAATTTTAATATAGTTACATATTATATATATTACTTAAATATAATCGGTGCAAAAATTTCTTAGGATTTTCCGTCGGAACAAGGGTTAATTCTTTTATTCATGAAAGGAGGATTACATTCGTATTTGCGGAAGTGAGCAGATCGAATATTCTGTTAGATTATCCCCCCCCCACACCAAATACGGTTTAACACTAATTGATCACTGTGTATGTGGGCGTGAAAAATATTTCTAAATATATGCATTAGCGGACGAAAGGACTAGTTCGTTTGGTTACGAAGAGACTAATAATAATGACCCGATTCGGTACATATTTCTAGCATTATCAGACTGGCCAACAAAGTATTGGGTGCAAAATTGTAGCTTTAATTACCAGTAAAATGAAAAATGGTATCTCGGTGTGCCTGAAAAAATGCAAGGAATTGCTGATATCAAATAAAACTTTGCACTCATTATATCGATTATCTTTAAAGTTAATACATGCATATTTGCTTGCATTACGTGTTGCGATTTAGTTTTAATTTTTATAAGTTAATACGTACATATTTGCCTGCATGTTACGATTTTTTTTAAGTTTGTATTTTTTGAAACGAGGATGACTCGTGATTCTGAAAGCCCGATGTCGCGGATTTGATGCGAGAGAAAATAGCGCAATCCCCTTCCTCATATAATTAACATATGCAAATATGTTTTATTTCTGACTGTATATTCGATTTTCGTAAAATAGTGTAAGCTTACATTTTCTAGGTGGTGTGCAGGCCAAACTAACAATAAAAGTAAATGTTATACTATTTTGTGACGGAGCGAGTTGCTAGGGTAAACGGGAACAAGTAAGGACTCAGCCAAGAAGCCATACCAGCATTCACCTGGAGTGATTTTCAAAATATAAATTCGGGCCGAACGAGTTGAATATCGAACCCGGGTCCCCTTGAACAAGGGTCTTCCCTGGTCTTGACTTGTGCGTGCAAATATCTGTGTTTATTATCTTATGAATTAAAGTTGGCTTGTGTGAGAAATAAAACAAGTTGCTGGAGAGACAAGCCTCCCCCTTGCGGTCAGTGCGCTAGGGCAAAATCTAATTCAACACCAGGTGCAGCGTGACTGGATGTGAGCGCGAGCTCAGATTACGACTGCACGTGTCTCTCGTTTACTTCTGTAATGGGACTCGTATCCACTTCTTTAAGTACGTTTTTGGCTTAATAGTTTTTTAATGCGTCTATCAGTCTCGCCTGCAAATTGGGATATTTTGGGTTCTTTATGTGTGCGTGTTTGTGTGTGTGTTTGACGTATGAGCAAGTGGAGAATGTACCAATTTTTTAAATTCTTATTTTCACAGCATCAAAAAGTATCTTTGGTATAACTGGAATTAATAAAAATATATCATTTTATTTTTATACAAAAAAACTAAGTGGAGTTCGAGCCAGCATTTAATTACACAAAAAAATATATAGAATAATTTTCTAGCACTCCAAAGGGATTGAAATAACTAAAATCTCATGGCTTTCGTAATGCACTGACTGCAATTTGCTTTAATTTTTTCTCACTTGTGAAGTCGTTCCCTTTATGTCTCGACGAGGTCGACGGGTGGTGAATGAGAGCTGTATACGCATATCTTTGCTAGGATTCGTATTGTGGTATAAACCTGCAAGGTGTACAGGCATATGAGGAATAAAACCGTGTTTTATATCGCGTAATTCATAAAGCGTGAATACTACTGACACATGCTGGATTAGAGGCCACACATATACATACACATGTTCGCATGTCACTTTTCATTCGGCTTAAGTCACGTAGCAGTGTGACTCTGCAGGGGAGGACGGGGGTGTTTTACCTTGCATCAGATAAATCTCTTAATGGAGCGAGTGCATGCGAATGTATGCAAATACAGTAATTTTGTTTGTCGAAGGTAACAGTTTTTTATGATTAAGTACTTGTGGTGGGTATACCTCTATGCTAGCGTCTCCTCACGGTATATATATTTTTTCCCCGCAAAATTTACTATATGTAAATTATTTGCGTGTATGAAGAGCTTTATATCCGGACACTGGGAGTTAGAAATATCGCTGCACGTGGCGTAACCATATGGATATTTTTGCTCGCTCCATAAATTTGCTAACGTACTGATTTTAAACTTAGGAGGAAATGTTTTTTAATGATGTGCGTCTATATCTTGGTGAGGGGAAATGCATGGGATCCTTCACTGTGCATATCGCATACCGCGGGGTAGCGAAGTGATTTTAACTCTGTTTTTGGGTTTTTCGATCCATGCTTACCTTATAGAAAGCTACATAACGCATCTGTACACGGCAAATAATTTTTTCCAACATAAAATTTCAACAATTGTTTTGCTGAAGGGGGACAAGCATGTTGTTTAGAGGGAAAGGGACAGTCGGTTTTTGATTTTTCGTTAATATTTACCCCGAAACACCCACTTTGTATGCTTATTTCTCGTGATGTATATTTCGAGTATGAGGTTTTACAGTGTATTTGTTATCTTGCCATTCGATTTGAATACCTTCCTTTCGTTGAATGGGTTAGTTTTGCTAAGCTGCGTTCGAGCCATACATTTAATTGTATTAGTGGTGTGTTTATGTGGAGAGCCAACAGCGACGTTTAACTCCATTCGGTCTAAAAAATGTGCAAATATCCTTCGAAAACCCGCTCTCGTTGTGTAAGCATGGATCTATAGACTGTGATGGAATGCAGTTTGGGCCTTCACAAAACCATTGACATTAACCAACTCAGACCCTGCCACGATTCTTGAGCGTGATGGTTGCTGGCACGATGGTGGATGCTCATCCTGAACCCTTGGTTTTGTGGGAAGTACACTCGTACGCTGCTGTGAAAATATACTGTACACGACTGATTTTGGCAGGGGAAAGTCGTACAGCTACGCAGGTTTTTGCACGCTTCTGCAAGTTATCGCACCTGGCAAATTCCGTGCCATATTTTACACACTTATATGTCACTCGATCTGCATTATTCGAACATTCATACTTTTCGTGTCTTAGAACACATTTGGCGAATGAAAATGAAGTGTTCCAGTAGCGTCATGGGTACTTAGTTAACGCCTTTGCAAATTAGATCGATGCTAAATATATAAATTAAAAAAATAACGAAGTTCTTACACAGTATTTTATGAGGTTACATATTCCTGCAGAGACTAGCTGGCACAAACCGATACTCCAAANTAGCTGGCACAAACAGATACTCCAAATTTGAGCAGATTTGTAATTTCGCGGGAAAATATATGCGTATTACGTGCACGCTTGATAATATCCTGCGACCTTATGTAATTAAATATCTGAACTTATCAGTAAGAATGCTAAAAGACGAGGGGTGAGAGAGCGATCTGTCACCTCTGGCATCAGACGAGAAAATGCAAGGTAACTACAGTATATTAGGTAGGCCACTCCCGCCTAATGCGCTCCCATTGGCTTGCGAGTGTGACGTAGCACGGAGGGCTAAACTACGGCCGGACTCTGCCGCCCGCGCTATTCACAAATTTCATAACATATAACACGCCGTTTGTCGGAAACTATTCCATGTGGCGTTATGCGGTTTATTGCAAAATAATGTTTCAAGTTCTGAGTTGACGTTAAGGCACATAGAATATTTAATAAAAAATGTTGGCAGCTGTAAAAGTTGTTTTAGTAAAGTGGTGTATTCAGGATAAAAAACTAAATTTTTCCTGGGTGGAAACTTATTTTATTATTGACAAACTAAAAAACAACGCGCAAAAAAGAAGTCAATATTTGTATCACCGTAGTCTATACTGTATAAAATAAAATTTTGAAGAATTTTAACCTGATAGTTATTGCAGTATCGTAGTTTTAGCTAACACGTACCGAGCGTTGCCTGCAGTGTATCTCGATAAGGCACCATGGTTCGTGTTGCTCTACGACAGATACATAATGTATGTTTCATTTAATATAAATAACTAAAATGCTGGCATTGTGAAAGTTAAAATGAACAATTGATTTGCTACTAATAATGACAGTAATCATAAAAAAATCTAGGTATTAGAAGAGAAACGCTTTTATTTTTTTTTAAAGAAACTTCCAAATAAAATAGGAAAATGTGGATGATAAATGCGTGCGTTTTCGTTAGGCTATTAAATAGGCCTACATCCATAATGAAATAATATGCAGAAAAATTTGGAAATAACACTTTTGCAAGTTGACAATTTCCTTAAGAGGAAGGGGGTAAACACAAAGTGGCATCTACAGTATGATTCGTTGCAAACAATATGGTTCATTGTGAATTCTACCTACCACACGCCCTAACAGCCATGCACGACTTTGAGAGGCGAGAGATTTTTCCAGGAAGTGTCTTTAAATGTTAAGTTAACAATAAACATGCTACATAAACATAAAATTAAGCAAACAATAGCCATCAATATTTGCAATTTGAATATATTCACAACTAATAAAAATAATTGCCGATTAAACTCACATTTTGATGACTTAGGATGTTTTTGAAGAAGCCGAAGCTGCCCACAGTCGATTTTTCTTTGCAGAATGCTTCTCCATAGCCTGCAGCTTAAGTCTTTTGTTGAGATGGCGTACTCTGATGAAGGTTCGTGTTCTGACATACAGGGAAATAATGTTCTCGTTTATTTCGGGGAATTTTGATTTAATTATAGAAGTCAGTGTCTGCATCACTCGTTCACATTTCGAAATTTGAAGTCCATGAAAGGCACCGAACAACACCTCGAACTGCATCACTTTCTGGCACCATTCCTCAGTCGGACGAGTAAGTCCTCCCTTTGAAACGATTGATATCAAGTCGTGAGGCACATCCTGACTTACGATGATTTTATCACCTTTCATAGGGCTACCCAGGCTCTCGTCTACAGAGCGACATTTAAAGGCTAGATAACCCGCTAGGTATTTGATCGCGTTATCATTCATGTCATTTTCTGAGTCATTGGTAGAGTCTTTCATTACTAATAACTGCAATTCCTTGGATTCAGTAGGAGGGGCAACTGTTACGGGCCCCTGAACAACATCTATACACAATTCATTCGTCACAAAGTTCAAGAAATCTTCACTGTTAGCATCAGGTTGAGAAATACCTTCATTTGCTGATGCAACACATTCAGCTTCTACAGACACTGCACCGGAGAGCGGAATATTGCTCCTACCTGCAAGTAACAGGAGGCGACTTCTGTTACGAACTTCGAACGGGGACGGATTGTTATAAAAGATTCCTAAGCCTCGCACACGGGAAAATACATTCTCTAGACAATCTTGATTTAATCTTGCAGTCAAAATGTAAGACATTTTTGCATTTTTCATGTCCTCAAAAAGNTTTTTTATAATTTTAATAATTCCTTTTTTTGTAATTTTTAATAATAAATATTTAATCAATTTCTTTTACTATTTTTTGGATGTTTTGGGTTTTCAAGGTCAAAGTTAACCGAGGTCAAGATAAAAGGTCATTGGTGTTAAGGTCAAAGGTCAAGGTCACATTGATCCTAGATGGCCGCTGGCCGACCGGAATGACAGAGCACGAACAGCTCCTACGCTTTGGTCCCAGGTCCCGATGTGCCAAAGTCCCCATAATACTTCCACTCTCACATAGTATTTCCGACGAATTGCATCCGGTTTGAGGCTTAGGAAACACGGAGTAAAAGACGTACTAAGGGTAGTTTGGCTCCATTCCGTGACACTAAGAGAATTCGATCCATAACATGCAGGAACTTCATACATCATCTGAATGCGCAATAATCTATGAACAGCTGGTGGGTTTTTGAGGGCACTTTTCCTTTGTAATGTGTGTAGCCTTGGAAGGCGATAATTACGAAAATAATAGTTTTACGAGTTGAGAGTCAATCTTTTTACCTTTTTTAATGCCGAGGTTTAGAATGCCTGAGTTTCCACGCCTACTGATATGCCAGTTGTATAATGCTACGCTAACATCGCATTGTAAAGAAACATATAGAAACTGCACAATGTAATTCTGGTTCACAGTTATTCCAGCTGTCCAAAAACCTTTAGATAAGATAGTAACATCTGTAGGAACACAAATAAAAATACGAAAGATTACGGTATGGTCTATTGACACCACAGAGCGTGAAATGCAAATTCTGTTATGTTTGCTTACAGGGACAACTTGCCATTATCTCGTAGTACACGGCTAAGTGCTCCAAAATTCATGAACATGATTGAGATAGACGTAAACTAGGGGGATTATTGCACAGTCAAAAGGAGAGTGGGTGATCTGTATCAGCAGTGCCACAATTATTCTGGAAAGACGAGACGCTTGCAATTATGTATCTGATATTATCTGTAATATTATTGCTCTCAACGAAATGATACTGCTAAATTAATCAATAATAATATAAAGAGAAACTACAGTATCATAAGTGGAAGATCATATTTGAAGAAAGTGGCCATAGGTCTTGTTACTCTACATTTAACTTCACGCCCACAATATTCAATTTTACCACTTCTTCTTCGTGAAACAATCACGAGGATAGCAAAAATGTCAGACAACAAAGAAACTTCAACTGACCCAAGAACGTTCACCAGGAAGACAATTGTCTTGTTCAAGCCCCAAGGCAGGGAAAGCAGAAGAACATATAAAGGGTTCAAAAAATGCATGTGTCTGCCCCATCGAAAAGAAAAATGTGTGTTGTATTGTGTTAGCTAGTTATTTTGTAAATTTTTTTTTTTTTGTAATATGATTTACTTTAAATAACTAAAATGAGTTTCGTAGAGGCAATACAACGTCAGAAACACATTTCGGAACTAAATAGGTTTAGAACTACAAGCTATAAATTGCACTTTGATAAGTGTTCAATGAAACAAACATTTGTGCCAAATACTTTCGTTTGTAAGCTGTGTTAAGTAAATATCATAAACATTTGTGAGGAAACTTTATTAGTGGCCTATTAATATTAGAGCAATCATTGAAGTTTCCACATTTGTTTTGGAATTAAAAACTCTGTTGCACGCAATAAGAGCCAAACTTAAACTTGCACACAGTAAAATAGAAACGGTTAAAACTGCGTTAAATCAGCGAATTTGATTGCAGATCTGTTGAAACTACCCCATTTGAACCAGTAAAATTCTACTATCATTGTGTAGTTCCATGACACGCTCGTAGCATAGGGAGCTGCGTAAAAATTAGCATTCCTCCTTGCTTTCCATAATAAGTATTTGAAAAAGAAAAGGTACTTAAAATAAATATTTTCGTGGAAAATCGTGCTCCCACGTTGGGAACCATTCATTATGTAGGCACAAACTGTGGAGCTGTGTTGGTGACAAATATAAATTTGGCTACGGCTTTGTCCCATGTAAACTAAGAGTATGGTTGGCCACAAATTGATAGCTGGAGACACACGTGAAACTAACATGAATTATAACGCAAAATTGCAGGTTCTCTACCTACACGTGTAACAGCATGCCGTATCAGTGTCAGGTTGTTCGAAAATTAATGGCTGAAATTCCCACTGTCCTCATTCAACTCCATCTGCCTCCTGTTATACGGAACGAATAAAACGGTAAACGTGTTGGAGCCCAAAATAACAGGAAGCTTTCAGGCCATTTAGAGTGTATTTGCAGTGTATTCCGTAAGACGTGGGACAGTTCTCTGCGTAACATTTTGGGACATAATGACTTATGGGTCGATTTGTTGCGTGAGTTAAAATTTGGGCGCACGGCAACAAAAACGCACCGCAACGAGTAGAGACACTACCATTTCGCGCAGTGACACACCACCAGGCTAATCTCCTCAGTCCTCTACATACTCCAGCTGACGTCACTTTATCATTGGCTGCCGAAACAGACATAACTCATTCTCATTCCGTCTCTAATGCTGATTGCGTAAAAAAAATATAATTTTCGAATTCACCGAAGTATTATATCGTTCTGTGCCCTTGCGACGTGGAAGGCTGCTGATAAACCACAGAAAATGCTCATATTTATTGGGAAAAGGAATCGGCTGGATTTTCCGCCTGTATTGTTTTCCAGCAGAAATAAACATTTACACTGAAAACCTTACGAAAATAATCCCGTAGGAAATACACGGAAGGCCAACCTTCGAGAAGAGATTGGTTGTTAAGACCAATTTTAGATTCGAAACTCGGAAAAGGAAAAGACGTGTGCCATTGTTAGGTCTTTCCATCCCTGATAAGCTTACCTGCAAAATGGAAGATTAAAAAAAAATCGTAAAAAATATGGTGATTTAGACATTCCTTCATCACGAAGGAATATTAACGATATAAATAAAAAACGATCTATAAAAAATTAAATAGTACGCATAAAAATATTCAATTGAATTATGGTAACCCATATTTCTACTAAAAATAACCTTGATCCTGTATCACGGCAGCGAGAACGCGGTTGTGAATACAAACAACCAAACCCACTTCATGTAAGTAGAAAGCGGTTACACGGAACCGATGTTACTTACATAAAAAATTTAATTTACACGTGAAAGTAATCCCAAGACCTGAGCAGCAATAATTTTGAATATTCCTTTCACATTGGCGGATAATCAATGCCGTGACTGTTCTCGGAACACAATGAGATTATAAATATTAATGACCGGGTAATTACGGTTGCATGTGCGGTTGGCAGGCGTGGGTGTAATATGAAGGTGGGGGAGACGGGTAAGAGAGAAAGAGATAGATAGATATATATATATATAAAGTGAGCGAGCGAGAGAGATCGTCGCTTGTAATGGTCGGCGCCCTAATCTCGCGTAGGGTCAATTAATAACGGCCATTTCCTCCAATGAATGCGACTCCCGCCATGAATTATTAATTGCCAAGGGGGACACAATCTCTTTCGCTCTCAGCAACCGGTTTTTATATACGGCATTCATGCGTCCGCCCATAACGGCGAAAATTGGCGCGTGCTACGAGCTAGCATATTCCAGTTAAAATCACCGGACGTTACGCGTGTAGCAACTGATAGTCGGGGCGCATTCATTTGTTTCTCGAACTTTCGCTAGAGAATCTGATCAGCAGGTTTGTAGTTAAATGTGCTTTCCGAGCATTTATCACGACGAGAGACTAATTCATGGGTGGAAATTGTTTTCTTGATTCCTAACAAAACATGCTTTGCCTCCAAATAAATAAAAGTGAGCGGTACAATTTTTAAGCTCTTGAATATGTGTAAACGGAAACATTAATTTTAATCTAATTCAAATTATTAGGCTTACAAATTTTCGCGCTGCGGCTATATTCATGAAACTTATTTTTCTCCAAAAAGTTTTATTTACTATTTCATGCACTGGTAGATTACTCACAAAAATCTGTGTTAGTAATATATTTGACATGAGTCAAAATAAACAAGTAGCTTATAGTTTAGTGTAAGTTTCTGAATGCCAAAACATTAAAAAAGAAGGCCTTTGAAAATGTATTTCACAATGACGTGTTATTGCTAGATATATTTATATCGAGAAAATATAATATATGACTGCAATTAGTCAAGAAATGTAAAGTCCCGTCATTATATAAATAAATAAATAAATATATATATATAAAGAGAGAGATATAAAGACAGAGATAAAGAGAAAGAGAGTGAGAGAGAGCTATGGCATCTCATGATTTGTATAAAAATATAACCAGTAATAGAGATAATTGTTCTTAACAGGGTGAACAAAGATAGGTTTTGAACTGAAGTTTCTCAAATAATAAATGACCAGATGTCTTCGTGGGAAGAAAAAAAAAATATTAAAACGTCGTAACGACTGAAATTCATTTCCATAAATGTTTACAAATATTAAATGCTTAAAAATATGTAGATACATAATGTATAATGACCATTAATATATTATTTTAAACATTAAAATTCATAAAAATGTATATATCTGGCTAAAACAATTATTTTTATACTGTTTATTTTACAATATAGAAGCAACTTTATTTGTTATAAGCAAATACTTATTTTAAGGGCAACAAAAATCATTTATTGGAAATAATACACGCCTATTGAAAGAAACAATATAATCTTAGAGCAACCATTTGACACTTTTGTAAATGGCTTTAAAATCGCCATATAAATTATATTTATATTTTAATTTATGCTATAGTCGTTTTCTTAGTATTTCTTTCGTAAATAGTTTTAACTGACATAAAATTGACCACTTAGCAGGGAAATAAATCTAGTTCAGCTTGCTTCAGACGAACGGTTATCATAACAGACACGTATTCACAGGTACACTGCAGATTGAACCACGCATTGCAGGCTCACTATATGTTCTCTACAGACTTAATCTCCCAAGTTTAAATTTAAATGGCGTGACAAATCAGAGGTGAGGAATTCCACAAATTGGTTCACGCCAAATAACATTTTTGGAAAATAAATATAGTTTCACTGCTGAAAACAAAATATTTACTGTTACTATAAATTAAATCTAAGAGAAAGGCTATATGTCGTTATTTTCTAGGTTAATAAACAATTGTATACATACATTTGTTTTTTTTTTCGCCTTCAAGCCACTGACAGACTCCAAAGGCAGCAAAGTTGAACCTCAGTTTATTGAATGAAATTCTTCCTCGTGAAATACCACAAAGGCGTGGAATAAAAGCTGAAAGTAAAATATTGTGTGCTACGTGACATAGTTACGCAAAAATATGCTAAATATCGAAGGGAAATAATTATATTAAGAGACTCAGAATTAATCATACACACTAAGGAAATTTACCTTACCAGTGCATACGCTTAGTGAGAAAGCAGGAACGGTAATGTTTTCCCCTATACATTCATTGTAGCGTTCCTACATTTGCTCAGGAAACAGTCAAATGCATAGGGAAGTTCCCAACTTTGTATAGTAGCGACGCTAAACTTTCCTATATCTGCAGATAGATGTATGAAATATTTTTTAATACATTTGTAATTGTCAGTGACTTGCTATTTTAAAAATTAAATCAAATAGGATATTCTGTATTTATGAATTTGCTTGGATATATTTTGTGACTTCAATTTGAAGGTATATTTGTATGAGATATGAAAATTGTTTGTTGTATTTTATACACTCTCATTTAATCCTGAACAATAACATTTTACTTAATGCCGCAGACACTTAACACGACCATTGAAGTTCTATTAGTTATAATAGTTATGGAAACGGATGTGCAATTCCGGTTACAACACGAGTCATACATTAGACCAATGCGCAACATGCCTAACATTGATGGCGAAAGCAAAAGAGGATAGAGGCTACTTCAGGCACTATCATATTGAATATATGCTTTCTGTAACGTATATGTTAGAGCTCGTAGAAGCAAACTTAATGTCCCGCGAGGCTGCAGTTATTTTGCTAGTACGAATCCTCGAAACGCGTCGTCGCTAGAGGTGACTTTTGCTCACAAACAGCTTGCCTCATGACCTCTTCGAACAACAATTTTTAAAGCTTGTATTTAGATAGAATATGTTTACAATTACTGGTGGCACCAAATAGAGGGGTTTCAACCTCTCACAATTCATTAAAGCGGAATTTCTCACACATTTTCAAAATCCAATATGTTACAATAATAAAAGTTTTACAAAGAAATTACAAACGTAAGAGATAATTCATAAAATTGCTCAGATAAATTGATAATAATTAAAACGTGATCAGCAATTATACTTGAATACAATATATCGCAAAACCTTAAATTTGCATAATAAAATATAAGTTGACTAGAGTATTAACTTTGAGCAATAAGAAAAAAAGGAGGACAGCCTAAAAAAGCCAAGTAAAGTCTCCTTTCGTAAAACAAACACATTAAAACCTTTAATAAAATTTACATAAAAATGAAATTATCGGGGGCGGCAGTCAAATGACCCATCATGGCTCCAGCGATTGAAATAGAAGCAGAACTAATACATTTAAAATTAATTAATTGCTTATTTAAGCCCAACGCGTAAGTCGTGGTCGCAAATAATACTGAAAAAACTGGAAAAATTCTTGAGCAGCAAACACTTAACACGACACGTAAAAAAAAAAAAAAAAAACTGGAAGACACAGCAAAGTTCGAGTTTTTGATTAAACCAAAACCAAATTTGGGCTAGCGACCAAAACCACAATTGAGAAAAAATGCCAACTCACTGCATGCCCAAGACAAACACAAATGACGCCATACAATATTAAAACATTCAAATGGACCCAACTAATAGAATGCTTGCGACCACGACTCACCGTTTCATGTTTCTCAACCGCATCGACTTCTCAGGCAACGAAATAAATTAAAAAGTGCCTCATCAGTGCCGACGTCCTACGGACGGCTAAATTACCATTTTAAAACATGATGCTGCTCCTCAGACACTCCTGTAGGCGACGATCGGGCGTAGAATATACGGTGCGCAAGTAGTGCAACCACTTATATTAAGTTGCCCCGTTAACAAAAAAATGGTGACGCACAGAAGGAGTGGAAATCAGGAAGGTGGAACAGGGGTGGAAAAAGGAGGGGAGCACAGCCGGAGATAGGGTAGGCCACCTCGCAGAGTCGAGAGTACTTACGTCTAGCGCAACGAGCGCTGGCGTCGCAGGTTGATGCAGTGAAACAAGTTCACTGATTGAATTAGTGACTGCGAACTGCGTGCGGCGAATGAAATATTACTGTGATTGAATTTAGCCAAACAATTACGAGAAATATACATATTTCCGATAGCCTCAGTTTGTACTGTGAATTTTAAATTAATTAAAAAAAGTAAAATAAAAAGTGCGGTGTGCAAGATCTGAACATACTGCATGCCACTTGCAGACCGTTACCTTAACAATCCGGATACCAAGCCAACGTTGATTAAAAGCGGGATAGTATAAGTGTTAAATCTTTATAATTAAAAATACGTAGTTGAAAATTTTATGTAGTTTCTTTTTTATTTTTAGTTTAATTGGTAACATTAGAATTGTTAAAACAAATAGTACATATGTTTGCAGTATAAAACTTCAAACCGAACCGCTATGATTATTGCGTGAAAACGAAATGAAAGATGGAATGTTCATGTTGCCAAGTAAAATAGTATTATAAAATATGAAACTTACATTAAAAGAATGTATATGTATAAATATAAACATGGGTTTTATTAGTTTATGCATTGTTATTTCATTTGATACACGTAGTTTAACTGATCCACGCCGTTTAACAGTCAAAAAACAAATCTCTCGAAATCAGTTAGTGAAATGGTTGACAAATCATTGGAACATGTCACTGAATCAATAAGTGAAGGAACAGTTGGCATTTTTGCACCAATTCTTTCTGTTAACTGCTTTGCGGGAGGTTCTGGGTTCGAATGCGAGGTACGGCATGGGGTTTAGTTTAAGTTAGGTAATAAGTTATTTTGTCAGCCGTACCCTGATATGTTTGAAGACACAACACCGGGGGGCGTTATTAAGCCCTATACAATACAATACACGTTAACTGATTTAAATAGTGAAATTATCACTGAATCAGATATAGAGTGTATAAAAGTACTATGCGTGTATAAAGCCAACACTTAAGTTTCTACGCATAAAATTTGGCAGCTAAAACTTACTCCAAAAATACAAGTTTTAACCATTTCCACTCCCAAAATAATAATCCGTGGAGGTAAAATGATAACTTGAAACTTGTCTTTGTGCACGATACGTTTCTTAAATGGTTCTAATTTTTAGAAACCTCTACAAAATATCTACACGTTCTTGAATCACGTGTTTTATACCAACTTCTTCTGCGAGGCGGTGTCCGTTAACTCCGACACGCATATGGTCCTTCCTTTAACAGTTGAGAGGATGTTGCATCTTTCTCACTTAGCTCTATAACGTTTTAAACCACAGTGTAATACATTTCCCAAACCATTATGCCACTGCACATTGTAACAAGAAATCGCTAGGAATGATGTATGAACGTTTTATGAATACGACGTGTATTTAATATGTATGCAAGCAGAATACATACGTTAGCCCTTTGTTTATGTTGTTCGTTTCCGTCCAGATAAGGAATTTATCGCAGCTGCGCCTCCGTTGAGACTCGAAGTAATCGAGTCCGGCTGTAAAGAGGGGATATGCTGGTTTTAATTACGTTCCACGTCGAGGAGGGTTAGAAAAATGGGGTGTGGGGTAGTGCAAAACCAGCCCTTGGTCGTCTTCATCACCTCGCCCCTACAAACCCCTCGTGACTTTGATTATGGCTACGCCACATCTCCTTCTCTCTTCCCCCGCAAACTTATGTAAACCATATCTTCAATTTCGCATGAAATCACCAGCACCTTCACCAAATCATGCTCGGTACACTCAAAGAACGTTCAAGATCGAACATATTTCTTCTGCATTTTGAGGATTCGGTGTTGTTTCCTGATATGATACTGATAATAGCTTGATAAAAGTGCCAAACAGTTTGAAAAAATATAATTCTTCCTGTTTTTTTAGCGTAAATATAAGAATTTTATCTTCTAATGTTGATTCGTAAAAATTCGAGAAAGTTATTACAACACAAGTATTATTTCATCTTAAGTAATTTATGATGTCACTGGAGTGACACGTTACCATTTATTTGTAATTTGACCCTCGGTTCACTTGCGATAAGAGTTTTTTGAACGTTTTACTGTCTTGACTTTAATTTTTATCTATAAAGTTACAATTTAACTAAGAAAAAATTCCATAAATTTCTAATAAATGGTACAGACGACATTCTAATAACACGAATAGCTATTGTGAGCTGCAGCCTAACGTATTAATTTTGTTCCCTTTTGATATTTGTATTAAAAAAAAAGTTAAACATTCCTGTAACTTTTTTTATTCTGTTTTGAAAGTAGTATTTCTCCATAAACTATTCACGGTTCATTAAAAATTTTGAAAGCCCTGCTTAGTATATACTTTTCTACCCTTTCCCATATGTAAAATTTACATCGCCATGGGTCTGGTTACATTATTCATACGCCAATTTCTCACTTGTTAGTACATACTTGTTAAGTATATACATATTGGTACTTGTCGTTGTGTGTAGTTACCCGGACTATTGTGACGGGATTTTTCTGGCTGTACTTGACTCGTCGCACAACCCGGCGTAAATAACACGGACTACTAGAAAGTAAACACGTGTTTAGTCATTCTAAGCTAACAACTCTTTGGTTTTTGTTGAAAATAAACATTTTTTGTTCTATTTGGGCTGTCTTTGCTTTCGTTTATAGCTATGGCGTTGTTGCAAAAAAATAACAATAGTGCATTTTTAATGTGTAACAGGTAGGTTAATAAAAAAGCCGAAATAATGTTGCACATTGGTAGCTTCGTATAGCAATAATACAGCGGGTAAATATAACCACAAAACGATCCCATCATAGGTTATGTACGTGACGTTTGAAAACAAACATGGCGACCGCCGCAAGTACGCAAACTCGCCCAGCAAGTAAGCAACATCGTGTACTCGGCAAGTACAGAAGCTGTGTGTACTATACTAGGGATTGAAATGACGCTAGTATATACTTAGCGACGTCACAGACGGGGCGAAGTACGCACATGTATATACTTGAAGGGAATTGGAATACAGCCTTAGCTGGGAGACTACATGCCGTTGTTTACTGTAGCATATATGTACTTATAGGCGGAGATTTTTCAGATGTTTATTTCAGCAGTGCTAACCTTGCTCTAAACAACCTTTAATTAATTTGTAAACCGTCCTTCTGATCTAGCATACGTCAAGGGCACGCGCATCCCTCAATTAGGCGAGACTTGGATTTTTGGTGAGCGGAGTTAGCGTGGACCCCACACTATAGCTGGGAAGGGGAGGGAGGGTAGCTCGCCTCCACTTCGGCGACACTGGTTGATGGAGGCCGAGGATTCCTTCTCGCTATGTTGGAATTCGCGAGAACTTTGTCACCAGTTATACTGGGTGACCGAGCGGTATGTGTGAAGGAGGGGAGGTCATGAGGGGCGTATCCCTGGGCGAGGCGATTCTAACAGGAGAACGATTTACAAGGGGGAGAGATGTCCACGATAAAGACTCAAGAAGCTTTACCAGCCAAGTCGCATTTTAACATACACACGATATGAAACATAAATTACATTTTTTTTATCAAGAGCAACGTATTTAAATAACGTAAATATAAATGACCACAACACTCATTGTCAAGAAGTTATATATCCTAACACTTAGTTTTCTGCAATTAAGTATAAGTACATAAAATGTAAATTCAATCCGAGGGGACCTCTCAACATAAATTATTACATTTAGTACTTTATATAACAGTTAAGATTGAGGGGAATTCAGCAATGAAATATTTAAGTATAATTGCAAGTAGAAATAAATAGTCGATTCAGAAACAGGGGCGCTGGGCGCGGGACACAGGACACACTGCGGCCATCTTGGATGACGTAATTTTTTCCCTTTTTTCCCTTGAAATTTTCCTTGTTTCCCTTAACCACAGCAAAATGTACCAGAATATCCCTCAAAATTTCCCTCAAAAAATATCTCATGCACAATCCGATGGTTTGCATAGTCCGGACGAATCCGGCTCAAAATTGTACAATGTCAGCCGGAACGTACAAACAGGTACGCGAGGCTCTCGAAATGGTCTCGTCTCTGATTCGCTACGCGAGGCTCTCGAAAGGTGCTCGTCACTAACAAGCCAGCACCATCCATCTTGGCTGTAGAATGTTCGTGTTCATTACCTCCGTCATGCAACTTCGACGAAGCGAGCAGCCTGTCATAAAGGACGCCACCGCACACGACAATAAAGGGGCCTTCCAGCCAGTTGGTCCTACTTCACGTTCTTGAATTCCTGGCCAACGACGCCAATCATGGTCCTTACTTCATGCTCTTGCATTCCTACCAGATGTCCCTACCTCATGCTCTTACATTTCTGTTTTCTCAGAGGACAGAGTCCATTGCCGGTCAGTACCGACGATGGTCATTTTGGCAGCCATTACCAACTGCCATATTGTTCCCCTACTTCATGCTCTTGCATTCCACCCTAATCTCTTTTCTACATCATGCTCTTACATTCCAAGCGAGGGGTTTTTCTCAGTCTTCCCGAATTCGAATACCTCATTCATGCTCAAATTCATAGCATAAGCATCACCCCCATCAACGAAATTGATCGTAGGGCCATTTATGCCCCATGCATACTAATAAGCACAGTTTACCGTAAATTATGTATCGTTTAAGATATAGTTACCAAATTCATAACATAGGCATCACCCTCCGACAACGTCACGTGAAAAATTTATGTACACGATAAATCATGCAAGCAAGCGTTCCAAGTTGAATGAAATTTAAAATAAATGACATTAAACCAAGTTTCGCTCACACACAATTCATCGCAGAAATAAATAAAATTAAATGCAGAGCACCCGACACTCGACCGAACCCCGACGACTATAATTCAAACATTAACAAAATAACGAAAAGAAAATTACTTATGTTAACCATACAGAAAATTATGTAATAAATATTTAATAATATTAATTTCCGTAAATATTCATTTTTAAAGTCACAAAACAAACCTGTATCCAAAATTAGAGTACCATTCACGTCTCAAGCTTCAATGCAAAACATACCTAAGTCACATAATTACAAAACACATTCCAAAACATAAAAAAAACACGAAATAAATATTTAAAATAATAAAATTACGCTGTCTACAGATATGATATGTTGTACTAATGTATCGCGTTCGCGAACCAACACTTAAAGGAACTCCTCCATCTATCAGGAGATGCATGACGGACCAAAAGTCACGACGGCGCTCTCGACAAGCGCATCCTCCGGAGTCCTACCTAAGAGTCGCTCGTCCCATCGCTAATTTCCAGCGTGTACCACACCCCAAAAATGTGCCTCCGCTGTGTATCCCTCCGCCTCACGATTCGGAGCACGCAGAAACTATATTCTTGCGCGACGGGCGTGCCCCAGTCACCAACACTCTCACCGCAGATGGTAATAACACAAGTGTATACCACCTGCGGCGGCTATGTTCTCGACAGACAACTTGCCCCCTTCCTGCAAGCGGGCCGGAACGCACTGCAAACAGGCAGCCAGGAGAATGATCAGTAGCCCTCCACTGCAGATAGACTTTCCGGGCCCCACGCAGTTCTACTGTAAGCCAGCGGCGTCCGGAGCCTCTGGCTTCCCTATCGTAAAACACGTTTGGTTTCTCTAGAGATCTTACACCTCAACTGCATTGGTTTCATATCTGATTTACATATACCAATATAAGCTATACACGTATTTACTCCTCACAATTATATGGTGACATACTGACAAAGGAGACCAACTCTTTGACCTATAACTCTGGCACCCGACCTCCTCTTCACACATATGAGTGTTTAATATTGCTATAACCCAGCACTAAGCAAACATATCGTTGGTTCTCATAACGATACAAGTGATCTGTCGGTTGAAGTACAGTACAGATACAGAAATTTCTTCTTTGCTACGCTGGAAACCAGAGTTTAAAAAGGATTTGAATGGTTTATCATTTCAATGGCCCAAATGGCTTTATTCATGTGCCGATCAGTTGTATCAACAATATTGCTAGGATAATAAATACGTTACTAATTAGCTACCTGATACAATTTAGTGCGAAAATAAAAAGGAAGCAAATAAAATAAATAGCTTGTCCTCGAATTGGAATGTTAAACTTAGAATACGACGCCGAAACGTGGAACTATTTTACGAACATTGCTGCCAACCATACTGGGAGGCAGTCCGTGTTTCCATTAAAATCTACTCATCTAGAGACACTATTTTTATTCGAAGGTTTAGTTACAAATAATTTAAATAACCACGAATAAGCAAAATAAATACTTAAAAAATGTATAATCACGTAATAATTAAGAATACAGAAGTTAGACAGTCACCCACACTGAGAACTCCAGTTTCACATCCCAGCAAGATGGCGTCGGTGGCCAGTCACCCGCCGGAACACCACTCACAATCAGCGCTCGGTAAATCATTTGCCAGGTGACATCCCAGCCATTATGGGGCTTCCCTAGTTTTTTTATGGGTTTCATTTGAAGCAGTAATGTCTATTATAATTTTTAAAAATCTGTGGAATATTTCAATGCAAATATTTTTTACAGGACAAAAATGAAAGTCGATATTTTGTTGCCCTCTCATAAATTTGGCTATCGAATCATAACGTGGCCGTTGAAAAGTATCACTCAGCAAAAATTGCTCTAAGTAGCCATATGTTTACGATATTTATTCTTCTGTTAAACAGTGGTTTAAACTATGGCGACAATTCTGTCTTTTATAAACATATATCTCTATTAACCCATTCAGGCCCGAATTAATTTACGAGCTCAAGTGTGGCAGTCGTTACATTTTTTGATGGGTGCTGTACCTGTGTCGGGTGTACTTCTCGCAACCAGTGAACAACATGCTGCGTGTTTGCTGTCGTCATCATTAGCATTCACAAGTGAGAAATGCAAAATATTAAACTAAATCAGACCAATCGGAAGGAAGCTCAAAACACCGGCCACTGACTCCTTGTTGTGTAGAGTGTCGACAATAAATATCCTTCATGTGCAACACCTCCTCGATTATGGACACGGGGGCAGACAGGGTTAAAGCCCTATCGCCACCGCTTAAAATTCCGAGTGAACAGAAACGAAGCTCGTTTATGCTATTTTCCATCGCTCATACAATGCTTCCTTACGGCTAGACGTGACCTTGAAGCGTTAAAAATTGTTTACTAGGAAGACCTCCTAATGTTGGACGCCAAAAAATTAGTAATTTTATTTTTGTACCAAACATTGTTAAACTTTTACGTATTATACGTGATGACATTTTCCTCGAATAAAAAATTTTACACTTTATGTTTTTTGAATAATTTGATGTCAAATTCAAATATTCAAATTTGTTTTGTTTTGCTGCTGCCATAATTACAAATACTAACTAAGCACTCTCAAGTTAGCTTCAGTACATTAAGAGTATTGCTTCAATATCCAACTTGTTAACAACAACAACAACAACAACAACTTGGCCAAAAGAGAAAAGCTCAAAGATTTAGTCAGTCAAAAATTAGAACCAAAATTTAAGTCTCATTTTCACTTATGTAATTTTGTCTTTCATTGCGAAAACGGTGTTAAGTTTGTACCAAAATAAAAGTTTTTGGCTACTTATAATTGCTGATCTACGTCCAAGTACATCATATTTTTTTCAAAATAAAATTTTTTGGTTACATAAAATAGTTAAATTTAATTATGATTTATTTTGTAAACCACTTAGACATTTTGCATACATGCAAGAATGAAGAATATTGTGGGCTGAAAATTCTTAGTAAAAATCAGAAATAGTTTTGGGGTTCCGCGGAGATAAATAAGATTTCTACACTCTCTAAAACCGATATAGTTAAAACTGCTCCAAATCAGTTGACTTGACTGCAGATCTTTTGAAACTGCTCCACCTGAGTCAGTATAATTCGACTTATCATTTTAGTTGCTGGTGTTCACTGACTAAACAGTGATTTCTACTGATTCCTAGTGCATTGAACTGGCTTGGGACACTCAGCTCCTTACATAGTGAACCGAGTTCGGTTACCGGCTGGACCAGGCCCGCATTTACACGTGTGGAAATAAAAGCGGACTTTACCGTTACCCGGTAGATTTCTCGGGGCACTACCGTTTTCCAGGCTTTTCCAGATCCTATAAAATTATTCTGTGGTCCAAGGCAATATCGGTAGTAACCATTCAAGCAATAAACCAATCTTTTTGGTGGTCTTCTAAACTATTCGGCGATGACCACATGCAGCGCAGAGCAGAACTCATAAATTTGCCGACTTAGCGAAATGTCCATTCTTCTGTTCACAAGTAGCACAAGTATTGAACTAGACAAAACACACACGGTCGTTTATTGTGAACATTTGGAACCTGTAAGTAGTACCGAGCATCTATCATACATTTTCTGCAATTAGAGAAATTATTTTAATGCTGTCTTTTCAATTAGATGATTTCATAATTTATTCAACTTTCTCGTGATAAATTTATTATAGATCTGATGAACCCCTTGCATACAACAAGTTTGCATCAGTATTGTCTTATTAAGCAAACATACTCGTGTATTAAAATAACTAACATTTTCTTACGGTGTACAAGCCCCGTCCGGTGATGAGGTGCGGAAATGTACCGTACCCTGTACTTACTCCATGGGAAACTACGAGGGGACTCGTTGATGGTGGCCTGCGACCCTGCTCAAATATATCTTCGTGTTTTAAGCTCTCAGTTGTATGTAAGCGTGGTGCCGGGCTCAGTTACCATTACGCTGCATTTAAGCACGTGCGTTAGGGGTAGTTTTTAACTCCGCTGTTTTCCCTCCCTCGTCGATATCGGATCCAGAGGCTTGGGAAGGAATATACGAGCCCGGATACCGTCTCTGCGAGGAAAAGGGCACGGACGCAGTACAATTTCACGGGTGGAAAAAGAGATAAAGCGAAGCGGAATAGAGTGGGTGGAAAATGACGCTTTATTTTTTTTAATGCTGCCACCATACTGTAAAGAACGGAGCAGGTGTTCCGGCCATATTTACACATGGATATTTCACTTCTGGGAACGCACCGCATGCCTAAAAGAGAACAAATAACCCTACTTTACTCTCATATTTTATAATTTTCTCTCGAAAGGAAACTTTTTTATGCCTGAGTTATACTTATTTATAAACGCAAGTCAATTATGGAACAAAAATATTATGTTAAATAAAAAAAGAGTGCAATTTATTTTACTCAAATCTTTGCTTTAATTGTTTTGTTAAAAGAGCCGCTGATAACATTCTTTCATTAACACATTAACTGCAGGCAGTGAAATTTCGCGAAAATATTTCAATAAAAATTATATTTAAAAACACTATCGGGTAGTTTAACTATCCTGATTGGCTGAATTACTTTTCGACACGTGTTAACTGTCTGCACACGAATAACGTAGGAGTCGTGCCGATGTTACCGAATTCTGAGTGGCTCGGTCAAATATGAAAACGCCTTCTCAAGCAGACAGCGACCAATGGCAATAGACAAACTGCTGTTGGGTGCTTATAGTTTTAAAGTCTACCGTTTACTCACATTTCAGGACATGTAGAGGAGGAAGAAATACTCATGAACGTAGGTCCTAAGATTGTACTTTTAATCACTAGAAGCGTTATCGTGCACAATGAGAGACATTACGGCGGTCGTGTGCACGGTACACAACACACCATGCGTGAGGAGTAGAAGTGCATGCCAGTGGTGTCTGTAGTTCATTGTGGATATTTCGATAACATGTTATAGACATTTACCTCTGATGTCTGCTATCTCGTGTGCTACGCTTACATAAGTTTCGCAATATCTACTGTGTTTGTGCGTTTTCCACTGTTATGTTAAATCCTCTGGTAAAGTTTGTTTTGTACCTTGCCGATGTGGCATTCCACATAATGCACTTTATTGTGTTATGTTTGGTGCTCAGACTGAGTGTTTTGTCTTGGCATTTGAATGCTTTGCTAAACTGTCAACATTTGGTTGAAAATATTTACTGTTAGTATATAACAATAATGAATTTTTGTAAGTAAAAAAATAAAAATAAACCAAATTCACTTTATATTAATTTCAATACTAACTTCTCGTTAAGACTTCAAAAGACTCGGAAATACAATTCTTAATTAGATGCAAACTAAACTGGACCTGGTTCATGACCGGTTTCACAATGTCTGCTTAAACTAGTAATTATCTGACCACATAATAACTTTAAAAATAAGTTTTGATCATTGCTTAGTCTCATATTCTCCACAGAAATTTTCCAGTGAAAAAAGTGCTGATTTACTAAGTGCTGATTAAGATAAATCTGATAACCATGCAGTGACTTTGTGTTCCACGATTGGATACTGTTATGTCGTAATCTGCTGCTTATGTCAAAGTTAATTTTTATTTCAAAATTTATGCAGGTACCCACAGAGAGATTTTTTTATTTAATGTCTGATTTCGTAAGTGATAATTTAACTGTGAACAGTATGGATAAAACAGTTTCCCTGCATCATATTACTGGAGGCGATCTTCATTGTGGTTTAAGGTCGCTAAATATCTTTCAAATCACGACGTTACGTATCCGAAATACGAATAAGCCTTGTAAGAGTATACGTTTACCTTAAATGTAAGTTTACGTTAGCGTACTACGTAAAGTAATTTTATTTTGTCCTTATTGCATAAAGTGTCCTCCTTGACATAAAAAAAATTAAAGTCAACAGTCACATGTAAAAATTAAGAGTCGTCTAGTTGAGTTGTTTAGATTCACGCCTGTTTGAAGGCAGATAATTTTAATTTATATTTGTATTTATATGTCTAGTTAAAATTACACATTGCATTTTTCCACTGTACAGATTTTTCATTAATTTATACATATAAATCCATACGTAAGGCCACCCATTTTTTTGTGAAAAGATTTGCATGCTGTTTATATTTCAATCTCTTACGTGCACACTTGCAAATTCCTTTTGATCACTGGCCGCGAGTCATTGAGTGAAGCCATGCGTTGTAATACCTCAGGTAACTGCTACTTTGTCCTGTAACAGTTATCTCAGTTTACGTTTGCGATATATCTGGAACATTATTTTTATTTGTTTGATTTTTTATTTATTTGCGGCAGATATATCTTGTTTACGCCTGATCTAACTTTTATTATTAATTGCAAGTTGTTTTAACTTCATAAAACGTATTTCAGTGTAATTATGTTTGAAAGTCTTTCTGTTTTCATTCCAAAAGGTATTTTTATGTAAGCCGTTTTGCATAGAGGAATTTGTTTGATTGTCATGTGTCAGTTATGATGTAGCCGTCTCGTGATTGGCGTCATGTATGAAGGCGTCTTTTAAATAGTTTTAGGTTTTATAGCCACCTTGTTTCCGTTAGGCAGGTGGTGACCTAGTGGTCATCAGCCTGATAGGTTATTTTTATTTTTCTGGTTAGATTGGTCGAGTCACGTACCGCAATGCAGACTGCCAACAGGGCGAAGATGTGCTGCACTGAATAATGATACAATTAGTCTGCACGCGCTACCTACGCGGACTAGAAGTTAGTCAAGGTAGAGCTACCACGATATGCGTGTGGTACGGTTAGGACTGCAGTAACGCAGCTCAGGCCGGAGAGCCTTGTGAGGGGAGATTAAGGCCCGTGACCAGCGGAACCAGCCTAAGAAAATACCTCGAGATGTTGCAGCAACAAGATTTCCCAGCAAAGTATTCTGAATTTTCGACTGCATCAGTAAAATAAGTAATAATTTTGGAGAATAATTTGCTTACTTTTACGCCAATTGGATCTTCAGTATGTGAAAGTTGCTCTGCCCATTTACCTACGAAGCTCTGAACAGATGTCGTATGTTTTCCCAAATGAGTTGGTGCGAGAAAACTATAAATTAATTTAGTTTACATATTTTGGAATAGATATAAAGAAAGTTGAAGTGACATAATTATTTTAGTATTTAAAATAAGAGATGCGTTCGAGAAGACTACACTCATAGTTACGGCCACACAAAGTAAAGTTGATTTTGAAGCTAGTAAGGAATTTCCTCACAATATTCGCACACATAATACACCGAAGAGCCAAAAAAACTGGTACACCTGCCTGATATCGTGTAGGGCCCCCGCGAGCACGCAGAAGTGCCACAAGATGACGTGGCATGGACTCAACTAATGTCTGAAGGTATGCAGGAGGCATTGAAATCTGCGCAAATTTGAGAAAGGGTTGCACGTCTGTCACGTTTAATGATTCTCGTCAGTCGTCGTTTGTCCAGTTCGTCCACGATCTTTTTTCGGCCGCAGCGATGTCGAAGATTTGATGTTTTACCGGATTCCCGATATTCAAGGTACACTCGTGAAATGGTCGTACGCGAAAATCCAAATTTTATCGCTACCTTGAAGATGCTATGTCCCATCTCTCGTGCGCCGACTATAACACCACGTTCAAACTCACTTAAATCTTGATAACCTGCCATTGTAGCAGCAGTAACTGATCTAGCAACTTTGCCAGGCGCTTGTTGTTTTATATAGGCGCTGCCGACCGCATCGAGTTACTCTGATTGGTTCCACACCGCTGTTATTTGCATACGCACTCCTATACCAGTTTTTTGGCTCTTCAGTGTAATTTGTTTTATAATGTTCAGATCAAAATATTTCTTTTAAATTAAATCCAGTTTACTTTCACTCAAGTGCCTGTGTGTGCTCATTGGTCGGTAGCTGGTGGTAGATTTGAATAGTGTTTCTTCCTCGTGTCGCCTCTATGTTGTTTGTGTCTACGGAGACTGGCTACTACAAGTGTTCCTGACATAGAAATATTTGGTAAGATTCAAAATCTGTGCGTAGATTTATCTGGCGTTTGTGTGTTACGTTTTATGAGAAGTCATTACTGTCCTGTGGAGCCGGGTAAGCTTCAAACCCCAGGTCAGCATCCACGTTGTTAGTGGCGACACAAATTATACGATCCACGCTTATTATTATTATTATTTCCTCATCATCTTGCATTGCATTACAGCGTGCCAATCAGAATTCACTTACTCCAACACTAGACATTTGTAATTAGCTAGCAGACATCCAAAACGCGTGATAATCAGACTCATCGCTTCACGATAGTGGACTTGTGTTAAAATGGGTTATTTCCTATATTCCAATACATATTAACAGCTACTTTAAATAAATAAACGAGGGGAATTTTCTTCATCGCTAAGTCCCACACTATCAGATGTTTATTTACTGGGTAGGCCATATGTAATTATTTAATTATTTTGTATAACGTATTTACTTCACTTTCGTTTGTTTCTTATAACACGGGTTTCATCTACTTTTTGTGCTATATTTCCACGTGCACAACGCAATGCTGCTGTAGAAAAAGAGTTAATTAAATTGTATGCTGTAGAGTGTATTTTAGAAGCAGCTGGTAATTTTAATATCAGAGGTCAGAAAATTTGCGCGTGTTTCCTGTACAAGTAATGTTGTGAGCTTGGCTGTTGAAAACCAGTGGTTATGTATTCATCATCGAAATTGTGCTTTTTTGTGAAAGGAGAAGGTTGCTTCATGCTTGTTGTTGAATCATGATTCCTGAGGTGTTGTGTTGTTTAAAATGTATAATAATTCGTTTATAAATTTCGTTATGTTAATATCATGTGTGTAGTTTCAAATACTTATTAAAACATTAATATTATTTTTAAAATTTTAATGTACAATATTAAATGATATTATTTAAAAACACATTTATTTATTTTAAGACATAAGTTTTATATTGCAGTTACTAATCCACTCTTTTAACAGATGTATCTAATAATACAGAACTGTATATTAGTTAATATCTTTATACATAAAGAAATTAATGAATTCTCATCAACGATCCTTACTTATTGTTACGTTTATACACTCAAAATTTATAATTTTATCTACATGCATTTTTAACTCTTTATCTGTATAATTATCAAACGTCCGTAACTACATACACACGAAGATTGCGTTTATTGAATTTTTATTTATTTTTCAGAAGTTTCATGAAGACGTTAGGTGGATTGAATGTAGTATTTGAAAGATTCTTGGCATATTAAGAGTCTATTTACAGCCAAGTGGAGCACTACTTAAGGCTCTCTCACCACGGATGCTAACCGAAATATTGAGTTCTTTTATGGCCTAAGACGTTAACTTTTGAGAGCTATAAAATATACACACTTTCCTTTTAGTCGCATGGTAATTTATATATATCAACAATTGGTAGAAGAGGAAAATTTAAGCATGGCATTAATTAAATTACTTTGCCATACTTTTTTAGTACTGGATTTTTCTGTATTCATACATTTATATCTGAACTGGTCACTTGCTATTTGTAATTAAAAAATAATGTGCCGTGTTGTTGGGCACACATATTTCTTTGTTTCCTTACTGAACTTCGGGACTTGTCTACGTTTCGTATCTATTTTTTTTCGCGGCATTTGCAGTTCCACAAACACACTAACTCCGCGGAGTTTACCCTCCC
>NQII01002917.1:0-111421 GCA_002778355.1 Clitarchus hookeri | reverse complement strand
CCCCCCGTCACAACTTGTCTTCCTCCTTGGCACGTAGCTGCAACTCGTTTTGCGGAAGTAAATTCAATTCCCGTCGCTGGCTGGTGACGACTGCCGCGTATCGCTCCAAGCAGCCGGGAGATAAATAAATATACAGAATGTTGCAGCAGGGTGGAGGGGTGGCCATGGATGAAGTTGGAAAAAAGGAGGAGGGGGATATAGGTGTGAATGAGAGGAGAGAACCGATGTTGGAGTAGGAGGGAACGCAGAGGAAATGTTTTGTAGAATGCGCGCGCTGGGAACGCAGTAACCAAACAAAGGATTTTATAGTTTGTTGTATTTCAAAACACTTTGAAATCACACCCACTTTCGTGAAAGAAACATTTTGTAGGCTGTCGCCGGTAAAACAAGCACTTCTGAAAGCCCTGCTTAAGATGCGTATAAAGCAAGAAACATTTATTTCAGTGGTCATAAATTAAAAATATACACTCGCAATACAACGCCAGGACTTAGGACTATTTTCATTTATTTGCTGCTAACTGAACTAGAAAGATGCACGCCAGTATGTATTGTAGTGTATATAAGTTATAGTTGTGGCTAGTAATATTTTGTCAAAGGATGATTTTAAAAAAAAAAATTTCTTTTTACCGTCAACAACCTATAACTATAGGTTTTTGAAAAGTCATCTGGAAATTATCGATGGTGAAGAGGGTGGAGGGGGAGGCGCTCTGAGAGAAACGTTTGTTCCAGCCAACAAAAGATTTGTTTTACAAGGCCAAAACTATATATTTCTTTGCCCCAACAAAATATTTTGTTGAGTAAACAAAACTTAAAGAGCAACAAAGTTAATTTAGTCCATTTAACGAAATACGCGCTTGAATTAACAAAACCTCTGTGTTAGGCCAAAAGCAAATACAATGTCAACAAAATATTTAGTTGAATCAACTGTTTGGCCATTCAGTTGATTGTCTCCGTTTAAAAATACAGCACGGGAGTTTGTCATTTTTGTGACAATTGAGATATGACAGTGTTTGTTATTGCATTTACTGATACTTAATAAAGGAATAGACATCCTAATAAAAACAAGTTCAACAGGAAGCTAGTAAGTAAAGCTGTAAAATTTCAAATATTTGTTTGCGCACGTTATCAATTATTTGAAATGTATGTAATTCAAAGAATCCAATTACATTATTAGTCATTTAAGTTGTATTTGCCAGGGCGCAGACGATCTTGGTTCAAATCTTGGTCAGACATACATATTATTATTTTGTTTATTAAAAACATTTTAACGTATGTAGAACCAAATAAATCACTATGTGAACTAACAAAATTTTGGTTTGGTGCAACCAAATAATAACGACAAAATAATTTGCTTTTCTCAACAAAATATTTTATTGCCCCTATACAAACAATACACATGGCTGAGCAAAACAAACTTTGTTTGATTCAACAGAACGTTTTTATCAGTGCGGGGAAACTTAAAGCCAGCAAGAAAATAACGTTCTCATGAAGAAGCGCGGCTAATAACCAAAGAAAAGCTGCAGGCGTGCGCGTAGGCGGATATATTTCCAGATTTCTGGTTGTAACCAAATTCAGAGTCGCAATACGGAGTAATAATTTCGCCAACGGATCTGTCAGAATTATACGGAACAAATATTAGAGTCTTTTTCGCAGTGTCTGCACACGGTTTGAATCACAATTTTGAAAACTCACCGCACATATGACGTGTCTAATTGTTTCCTGAATGTGTCATGTATCACAAGCTTTTTATTGTTTTTTTTTTAATATTTTAATTTTTTGCTTAAATAAAAATTAAATTTTTAATATTTTATCTGTAAATTACAATATTTTTCATTAACGGATTTGAATAAGAAGTAATGCACGCATGCACGGTATCTTCCATCGTGCAGCATGGACTTTAGTGTCGGGTGGAGGCGAAGCGCCGGAAAATGAGATGGTAATACAGAAGAGGGGTAGCTGGTAATGGAGGGTGGGAAATGAAGGCAGGGCTGGTTAAGGTTAGTTCTACTCAGGTTAGGAATAAAATGAGTTTTCTTATTGGGGAGTTTGACATAGGGAATATTTCCGCCGCTAGGTGTACAGTGTTCCAAAGAGGACGCCTTTAATTAAAATTATAAGCTACGTGAATTATAAAAGAAAAATATTTTACTTAGTTACGAAGTTATTTTATTTGATTTATGATTATTACAGTTATCACGTTTTTTAGCGTAGAAAATACAGAAAATCGGGTTCACATACGACACTAGCGCTTACCTAGTGGAGAAAATGTTTGGTTGCCAAACTTTCAGCATTGATCTTCCGAACCCGAGTATAAGTAACATTAGTCTGGTTGAAGGTGTGGAAAAAGCGTATAAGAGGACGGAGAGGATGTGTTCCGCAGTTCGTCAGCTTGTTCATGACGGGGGCGCCACCATCTCTACTTTAATTATGCAAACGAGCAGCGGTAGGGCGCTGGCGTGTTTACATCCTACGTGCTTCCTCGCCGCTGTTCGCGAGCGCTGGCTGCAGGCTCGGAGGAGCGTGTCTCGCGGAGGAGAGGCGCGAGATGGCGGCGATAAAGTGATTGTGTCGTTCGCGCAACGAGCGACAACGCACTGCTTCCATCCCGCTCAAACGACTGTCGCACTCGAGTTAGTAGCTCACCCACCATATTGCATTTCTTATTTATTTCTGATTCAAATTTAGTACACTTTATTGAAATATGTGATAAAAGGAGCTTGGATAATTACTTTACCCATCATCACATACATCATATATGAACTACTAGTGCATATTTATGCAACAAGAGACTAAATATAACATTTAATGTATTAATTAATTCTCACCTTTTAATGACAGCTAGGGTACACCTATTAACCATCAGGTACAGAAATGTGCACAGAACCATGAAATGTAATGCTTCTATAATGAAACATTTTCAGTAAGGATACTAACTCTTCTGAGATAACACTAAAACGAATAATTTCTCTACAAGGGGTGAACCAGCCTCTTAAAACACTTTCCTGCCCAGGGTAGGTTCCAGTAGTCAGTTTTGGGAGAGAATGGGTTATTTGTAATGAATAATAAAATCTCCAAAATGTTGGAATTTTTATGATTTTACTCCATTTCAACACGGAAATAATACAAAAAGTTGTAATGTGTCCAAGGTAAACTGAACACTTTCAAAAACCCTCCGTAAGATACTTTTGTACACATAACGTATTCTTCCGCCTTTTGTAAAACTAACATTGCCAAGTGCCTCGTCACTTAATTTTTGCATCGGTCAAGTGAAACTGTAAAATTATTAGAATAATAAACATTTTATAATTTGATAAATCTTATTTTAATATGCACAAAAACACAGAAAGCAAAATAAATAATTTCATTACTCAGAAACGTTTACCTAACGCTTTGAATCCAACGTTAAAACATGGAGCTACTTTCCCTCTGTCGTCTGGCTACATGCCAGTCCGTGTGCCCGTTACAAAATAACATGCAGTTGGAGAAAGTGACGTTTTCCTAAGTTCATTTCAAAAGTGCTTAATTAACCGCGGACAGTCCATACAACAACTACTACATTCATTTAAGTGCATGATTTAATTTGAACAGTTTTTTAGTATAAGATATCTTTGCTCAACAGTAACAAAATACAAAAGGTATATAAAATTTCTGGATTTAAGTTGATCTTTTGGGGGCGGGGAGAATTTTGCCATTCCCCTTCCTTGTATTCGCCCTTGTGATCATGTCTAGTTGCAACTCACGTCTAAGGCACATATAAGCATAAATGGGTAAGATATTCTTGGTTAAACAGTAAAAAATGTGTATAGGACTAGTCTACTTTCCAAAAATAGTTATCCTGACATGCGAAACTGATTTTCTGCATTCAGCCGAATAACAAAACTAACACACTTACTGAAAAGACTTAATTCACACTAAAATAAGATTGGAATGAGTTACATCAAGAAATCTTTAAAATCATGCTATAAAATACTTTCATAATTTAAAAAAGTGGCTGGAAAGAAGGAAAATGTTGCATATTTTTTTAGTTGTAGCAGTCAATACATTTTTCTAAAATAATAATGTGGAGCATTCCTTAAAATCAATAACCTAAGCATGGTCTTTAAAGATCATTGTTACATTTTCTTTCAATGTTTCAGATAATTTAATTTGTACATCCTTTAAACGCAAACATTTAGATTTTGGTTTACAGGATAAAACTACTGTATGACATATTATTTCTTCATGCGAAGAAATACAAGAAATTTCTTCACAATAAACATTATTTGGCACAAATATAAAATAATGACATTTTTGTTGACCAGCTTTCTTAAGGATACTCCTGATTTTTCATGTAAGTCTAATTGTTAAAAGTTATGTCTATTCTAATATTTAATCCCACCAAGGTGAACCGGGTTCAATTCCGAGCTGGGTCACTCCAGATTTTCGCAAGTGGGAAACGTGCCGGACGATGCCACTGGTCGGCGGGTTTTAATCGGGGATCTCCCGTTTTCCCCAACTTGGCATTCTGGCACTGCTCCAGTCTCACCTCATTTCACCCTCATTGGCTCTGAAGACCTTGTTGTTAAGAGGAGTCGCCCAAATCTCTCAACTCAACTCTTAAATAAAGACAGCGATGAAATTTGAAGTGTTAACGGGAGTTTTAATTTTTAAGTTAAACATTTTTACCATTTTGGCAAGACTGATTTTATTGCTTCAACGCTATCTTTGGTTCGTAGTTACAAAGCTAGCTGCAGTGGGTTAGAGCTTAAGGAATTTAATTTTTATTGATAGGCAAATTTCGAGTCTGAGATGTAAATATTATTCGGAACAGGCTGTCCAGTGAGACGAAGACGCGTGTAAGCTGGTAAATAAAGAAGCAAGTCTCTACGGCCAACTCCAGCGTTTATATTAGTTAGCCCATACGACCGCATCCTACGTAACGTGCATATGGACTGTAGTGTTGCACTCTAGGCTGAAGAGTCTAAGTAAGGGAAGCCGCAAGAACAGAAGAAAGTACGTGGCATTTTGACGAACGCCATTACGAGGACCAAGATCATCAAGAGCGACGGAAATTTTCTACAGTTTAACATCCCCGCCAATTCTTTAATTACGATTAAATACACGACCTGTTCTGAAAAAAATATGGATTTGTCGTTTGAATTTAAAACACAATTCTACAAATTAATGTTGTAAAGAGAGGACTACTTTCAGCAAATTTTGATGCAACGTTTCAGCTTCTTGATTTCCAGATTCTACACTGCTATTTTGTAGGCAACATATTTGGCCCACGCGCTCTTTTGTGTTATCGAAATAAACGGGATAGACTGTACGTCATGTAACACATGAAAAGTGTAAAAACCTAAGGTTTCTATGAAGGGTTTGTTCATTACGATGCCCTTTCTGCTCACAAGGCCGAAATGTCTCTCTTAGTTTCAGAACTTCTTCCTGCACCCTGGAGTGTTCTGTTTCCTCACTTATGTTTAAATAATTTATGACAGGGCAACAAAATATCAACAAGCGGCTTGCTTAAACAAAACGGCAGTGAACAATACTCCGCAAAAAGAAACAAAGCAGTAATAATAAGTAATAAATTCAGACGATATAACGTATAGTTGTAAATGGTTTGTATGAAGTTCAGATGTATGAAGACTTACACGTCAATATATTGACTTTCATAACTTCCGTAGGGACAGTCGTGTTCGGCTTATAGTGTCGAAGAATGCTTCACATGGTTTCGGCATTCTGCGACTCAGACAAACGAAGTTACAAGAACTACGGATACCAGTTTCGATTTTCGTTATTACAGATCACGTTCCCGTATTTTTTAAAATCTTACTTATTTGGTAACAGACAGTGACATAGAATACACAACATATTTTACTTAGGGCCATGTATTTTTTGCAAAAAGATTTATGCTCGTGCTATAAATTTAGTAT
The DNA here is from genome assembly GCA_002778355.1 of Clitarchus hookeri. NCBI lineage: Eukaryota > Metazoa > Arthropoda > Insecta > Phasmatodea > Phasmatidae > Clitarchus > Clitarchus hookeri. The sequence continues at coordinate 105,506 of NQII01002917.1, read as the reverse complement.
CCTAAGTCCACAAAAACAACTTCTGCTGGTTATTGGCCGTGCATCTACGGGACAAGAAATTTTCTTATTCGACTGGGCCAATCAGAATAACGTACTCTGATACTGAACGTCCATGATTCGCGGGCAAGACACTCGAGGCACGTGACATTAGTGACGGAATAGTATACAAACGAGTTTAATATAAGCAGGACTGGCAACAGCGTATTAGCAGAGTATACACTAAAACATGAAACAATGTAATCAATGCTATCCATTGTGAACAATCAGTAAATGGCAGCGACAGGAGCCCCACTGATTCATATGTTGCCATGTGTGCAGTGACAACGAGCAAAATATAGATAAAATGAAATAAATTATAATAAAATTAAGCATATAGAACTGTCAACAAGGAAGGCACAGTTAAGAAAACGAAAAGAACGAGGGTAAATCTGAGTCACGGTTATCCAGCACCATGAAACCATATATGTGAAACATGTAAAACGGCGAGAAAAGGAAAGAGAAAAAAAAATATTGGTTGTATACGGGATAAAAAAAATGGAAAAGATGACTCCAACTTAAAAGAAAGGGGAGGGAACAACCAGTGTAGGTGTGTCCTAAGGTTATTATGCACCTTAATACCACCGGTTTTGCATTTTGTGAAAGAGTGAACGGAATCCGCTGCATATTTGATATTCGTACAAAAAAAAAACGCGATTTGTTGACGTGTTATAACAGTGCAGACTAATTCCGTCCGACAGCCTTTTTTTTGGTTATCTGTCAACAAATATTTATAATTTGAGGTGGGGAGAAGTAAGCGAGTGAAGAGATTTGGGCGGCTCTTAACAGCGAAGTCTTAAGAGCCAATGATGGTGAATGAGGTGAGTATGGAGCAGTGCTGGAATGAAGGCGCGGGGGAAACGGGAGATCCCTGAGGAAATCCGCCGACTAGCGGCATCGTCCGGCACGATTCGCACATGCGAAAATCCGGGAGTGACCCGGCTGGGGATTGAACCCGGTTCGCCTTGGTGGGAGGCAAACAGGCTAACCGCTCAACCACCGTGGCCTTGGGGGATGGGGATGGGAAGGAGAGAATGCTGCATCGTTAGGTACGATTCCCACGTGCGAAGGTCAGGGAGTAACTCCATCGGGAATCGAACCCGGATCACCTTGGTGACAGAGATAGAGAGAAGGAGAGATAGAAACGGATCACTTAACCGTAACAGAATATGTTCAACAGTGTAAAATATCTGTGTATTTTACACAAACAGTTTATGGAAACTATTAGTTATTTTTTTGTGAAACCAAACATTTTATGTTGTGTTCTTACCACACTTGGTTATACGAAACTTCCAAAATCAATACCGTTTTCGTCACGTTTACAATAAACGTCTAGTCTACAGTATTTTAGTATTGCATTGAAACACCAGCCTTATAAATTCCACAGTAACCTGTTGCAAAAAATTTATAAAATTGTTTTGTAGCGTTAAAATGTGATATTAGTAAATTAATTTCAGTGTAACATTTGTAAATCACAAATTTTTCTGCTTTACATAAAAAATTATTTTGTATGATTAAAGTAATCCACTTGAAGAGTTACTAAACATGTTTGCAACTAATTTCCACCACTACTTCGTGTATAGTTTGGGTGGTAGTTTAAGTGCAGATTCCACTTTGCTGCAATGCCCACCGGTTGCAAATGCTATTAAAACGTTTCTATGTTTTGAATGTTTCATCTTGCACAATGGTAAGGCAAAACAACAATAAATCTATCACGACACGATATTTTGCAATATTGCAGTTACAATATAATCAGAAATTCAAGAAATAAATAAATAATATATATATATATATGACAATATATTTGGAAAAATAGAAATATGTGCGATACTGAGAGTTTATAATAGCTGCAATATTTCACTGTTTGTGAAATTAGCAACATAAGAGATTTACATTATATTTTGTATTAGTACCTCTAAGATATATCTTACTATTTCTGGTGGTACGTAGGGAATTTGTGATGTCAGAATTGTAATCTCAGTACGAGCTTTTTCCGAGAGATAACAGTAAACAGAATATTTGTAAATATCATTATCGGTTTAATTTCTTCATGAAAGTGACATCGATGTTGGTGTCGTAGGCTCTTATCGAAACGATATTGAAAATTAGGTACATACTGCAGCTCTACCTTCGTATTTCTTCTCGGCCTGAAACGGAGTTAACGCCTTAATGGGGTTTCATTGACGTTGCTAGAAAATCCAGAACCCTCGGCTGAGCCATACTAACACTCGTGGCGGCTCTCCATTTCAATTTTCTGCTCACGGCGATATCTTCTGCTCACGGCAATATCTTCATCCACGTTCCCTTAGAACAACAGGATAATGCCGATTGCGCCTGCTCGATGAGTGCTCTTCGAAGATAATTTATCGTGCAGAATTTCCTTTGTGCCAAACATCCATTCATTGTCTGATCAAACTTTGACGCGCACTTGATAAAAACCGAAGTAAAGAAGGATTTCTTTTTAACGAGAAACATCACGGAATAAATTTACTTATAAATCGCTTTCGTGAAGATCAAAATAACTCTTTATGATATATTTGAAGCTCTTTCCTGAAATATCACAGTTATAGTTCATTCACGGCTACTTCCAACTTTTCTGAAGCCCTGCTAAAGTTATACTTCCAGGATATTCCTCCACCTCATGAAAACAAAGCTTAACCAAGTATAGGAAATTACACCAAAGGGACAGCGCACCGCATTTGTGCGCACTCACTTTTATAATATTTTGTACGAATACTATTTCTTTCTAGACTTTACTAACACACATATTCTCTCCCTATTTTTTATTCATTTTAGTTATGAATGAAACATTATAATCTAAATTTATAAAATATAAATCAAAGTTCAGTTTAACCAAAAATGAAATAGTTTAATGTTGACACAAGCATAAAAAGCTTGCGATACATGGCATATTTAGGAAACAACCAAACACGTGATACACGGGGTATTTCAATGGTTTGGTTCAAACGTGTAAAGAAACCGCAAATAGACTGCACGAATCTTCAGAATAAATATTTTCAGATGAGATTCGTCCTAGTAACAAAATTTCGTCTCACTGATGCGCACAAAAAAGCTGAAAGTGACTAGGTATTTCGATTGTAGCACAGAATAATTAAGAATACAGAAGTCGAACTCCAGCAGCAGACGTCAACACGTAAGAATGCCGTTCACCAATCAGCGCCTGGTAACCTACTAGCCAGCCGGTTGCCCAGCCAATAGGGAGATTTTTGCAGCACGCGGTAACCAGTCAGACGTAAGTCACATTCCAGAACCTCCCGCAGCCAATCAGCGAACGGGTACGTTCATATAAAAGAACCGCTGAGTCTTCCATATTTGTTTAAGCCATTCATGGTAAAGTGAACACTTTTTGAAGCCCTATAATTTTAAATAATAATCAATAAATATATTTTATTGTAGCATTATACGTTAACTTTCGAGTCCGGTGAGATATATACACTGTGTTTATTACTTACATGGGAATATTTATTTACTGAAGTGGTGGAAGGACGAAAAATGGGTGATAGGAAAAAAGTAACTAGGGCCTCAAAAGTGTTCACTTTACCGTGAATAGCCTATATGGTTGTTTATTCTGCGATAGTAGTATGCTCTGAACCACACAACTGTCCAGTCGGTAATTCAGTTCTGAGATGGGATGTAGCTATATCACGAACGCTGCCGCTGTGCCCAGGAAAGTGTAATCTAACTTCTTGACCCCTATCACAATATAAGCTCCACTTGTTCCCCAAATACAATTCCTAGCGAACTTTATCTTCAGTGGATTTTAGAGGGAAAACTGATAAAATTGGTAACAGTTGCAGTGGCTGGGGAAAATTTTTATAACTGCTCTATAAACTAGCTAGCCCGTTAAGACAACTAAAATAGCGGCCATGTCAAATGGTTTGAATATCAAATTGAGAGTAAAAATTTCGCTTTGTACGAGAGATAATAATGGTTTCTCATTATTAGTAGACGGCTGAATTAAAACACCGCAGACAGAAAAAGACCTATTTCAAATACAGGTGGCTGAGAAAATTCTTTGGATCATTGTGCTGCAAGTAGGTTTCATAAAAAGAAGAATATATTGTTTCCTATTTTCAACTCGGTGATATAAAATATTAATTCTTTATTTAACAAATTGTAATTATAGTTTCATTACGTGAGTATAATTTGAATAAATAATAGTCATTTTGTTTACACCAAAACTGGAATATTTATAGCATTTAATAATATTTATGTACTTTACAGACAGTCATAATAAAAATAATAGCCTTGAGTTTAAATAAAAAACACAACTTAATATTTTATTACGTTAATACATTTATTAATTGTTTAGCCTTATTCAACTTATATCATTCAGTTCAAAACTCCAAATTGTTGAGAGAGTACAGACGTGAAAGTCAGCTGTGAACTGCTCACACCTCAGCTCTGACACGTCTGTGAATCACAAACACGTCGTCTATTCCCTCGGAAATGTAAATGCATCTAAGTTGCATTCATGGCAGCTCCGGTAAGCCACGCAGGAGTACCCTAGAGGTGGAATGCCTTCGCGACTGCATATAGCGTGCATGTGCCAACGCAACACGGCGGGCCTTGGATGTCGCCTACCCGAGTACTAGCCGTACCCACGTTGTTTAACCGTAGAAGGGAAATGAGGTAGAGTGCTTGTAGAGTTGCGCATCAACCACGCTCCGTGTTCCGACATTGGCCTGCTTCCCTGCCAATAGCACTATCACAAACAACGTGTGTAGGATTTGAGGTTAGAACACTTTTTATATAAGTTAATACTTTGAGATACCTGCGCACTTCCTCTAAGCTAGTAGTTAGTTCATTAATGGTTCCGCCTGCCTAACGCTTGAACTGCGTTGCAGAGTGTTAGAAATCCTGTTTTTTTTAAAACAAAACTATTAAACGTGCCCCCAATATGTTTAACTACTAAAAGTCATCATACTCCAGACGAGGAAGGAATGGTACTTCAAAGTTACCACGCTTGCTGTAAATATTATTTTGGATCTCTCCAATGTAGAGCTTTCAGACTACTGTATTTTCAAACATATTAGCCCGACACTAGCAGAACCTCGATAGGAGCCTATACTAAACCATGCTAGAGACTTTTGATCAATAAAATGATAGAGTCACCGCTGAAAGTCCCATATGTAGACACAGCACTACGAGTACACTGCACGTCAGTTCAGAGCCCTGCGCGTAGCGGCGATGGCGCTCTTGCAGAGCGCGCCAGTTTAACCCTTATAGTTCCCGCGTTTCTCGGCCAATAATGGAGAAAAATGATGCAGGCAGGGGGCCTCACAATAATTTTTTATTTCATTATCTGAAAGAGATTTATATAAGTACCGCATAAATGTAAATTTTTTTATAGTCACATTAATAAATATTTTCCAAAATATAGGACATAAAAGCAAAAATTCGGAATATGGGCACCCAAGTTTTCATGCTTCTAATTAACTTTGCCAACTAAATCACTTTTCATGTGATCTATATCATACACACAAGTATCAAGGATATTTAACAATCATTACTCGGGTACTGGCATCCTGGATCTATTAAAAAATATGTATTGATATTTTAGCCAACACATTTTTATTAAAGAGAAAATAATAACATTTGTTAGTTGCTCTTGGAAGACACTCGCTGTGGAAGTGTAGGAATTTTGATTGTTACAAAAGTGTTCGGAGGAGATTAAGAAGATTTGTTCCATGTCCTAACCTCATAATAAAATATTCCCTTTGACGGCCACGATGAGTGTTTTCTTTACCTCTGTACACACAAATAAGTCTCATTTATACTTGATCAACGTACAGCCTGACCTCTAGACTTTCGAACATGTAATTTTTCGGGCCATTTATCCTTATAGTGTAGGCACAAAATAAAAAGAAATTTTCTCGAGAATATGCAATTAGGATAAAGAAAAGTGGTTGAAAATATTTTTACACTTGATCGTCAATATCTATTAAACCCGATATGCTACCATTTTTCTTTTTGCTTCAAAATATTTGATATACAATTTACTAAAAACAAAATATAACGTTTTCAATGTTTCATCCTTAAGGCGAGCTAGAAGGAGGAAAATATGCTGTCATGCGATCTTGTTTTCTTCAAAAGATCTCCTGTACAAACACCTAAAAACAAATTCAAAACACTGTTTAAATATTTTAAATTCTATTGGTAAATCATGCAAGCCCCTAGAAAAAGTTCAATTTTAGTTCTATCCAACACACACTAATTCGTTTAAAAATCCAAATTTCCAGAGAGCGTAGCCGCTAGAAAAAAATTGAATAACTTCATTCTGCCACACAAAATTCCTACTGGCAGAGCCACGGGGGAAAAAAAATTCATTTGACAAAGGTAACAATTTTAATACCTACCTAGCATAGCCACCGGATTCACCTAGGGATTCAAATTTTTTATATTAAGAGATGAAATATGTGGAAACACAGTTATTAATGTAAATATTTCACAACTTCATCCGGTCGACACGTAAATACGTCACTAGGTCCATGGGAATACTTGTTTTTCTCAAGTAGCTGTGAAACAATACCACATAGTATATGCTGTTCACAGTAAAGTGAGCAGTTTCGATAGCCCTCTCATTTGGAATAAAAGTCAATAAATATGTTTGTTTTTTTAATTCTTTGACGTTAACTTCCGTTCCGAGTGGGGTGGAATATACACACTGTTTGTATTACTTACATGGCAGTATTTATTTAGAAAGGTGGTTAAAGGATAAAAAATGGCTGAAAGTAAAAAGTAAATAGGGCCTCAAAAGTGCTCACTTTACCGTGAACAGACTATAGATACTTACACAGGGGAGAAACGGCGTGAGAGTTACTTTGATGTGGGCGTACAAATTCTCGATGGTCTGGAAATCGGCATTGAGTGTGAATGGCTACTGAATACTGAATGCTGCGGAAGATGAACAATTTCCTGTGCTGCTGCCTGGCAGGTAGCTTAGCTGTTACTGACTGGCAAACGGCGCTCCGACAAGTTGCTGGCCAGTGTCGACATTTTTGCTGGTAGATTTCAATGTATAAGCCGCTGTTTCACCTCTGTATTCGGAGCCGCGGTGGTGTAGTGGTTAGACTACTCGCCTCCCACATAGGTGAACCGGCTTCGATTCCCGGCGGGGTCACTCCCAGATTTTCGCATGCGGGAATTATGCCGTACTATGCCGTTGATCAGCGGGTTTTCTCGGGGATCTCCCGTTAAAATTGTTATGAATTAGCTTTTAAGTCAATTCATACCTGAAGGGGGCTTTGGGCGTAGCAAAATAATGAGTCATTATTAGGTAGAGCACAGTGGTATAAGATAGAGTTTATTGAACATAAGGATTATACAATAACTATTTACGTGACTATTGATTGGGGGAGCTTAAATGGAACACCAAGATGCTAATTAGTTGTATTAAGTATTATTAGCTCACGCCATTACTATTACAATAAAATCGGAAGTCCCCACCTCATTCATGTTGCCGGAGGCTGATTATAGGAGGTCGTTAATAACGGCCGGACACACCCATCTTCAGTGGTATTGTCGTTCCAACGGCTGACGACAAAAAAGTCACCGCTCCCGGTGTTACGCTGGCCTATATCGGGCGCGTTGTTTAATATTTTCGGCCCCGTTTACTGGCCGGTGGAGAGTGTTTCTGCAACTTTTCTTTAGCAAGGTTTTATTGCAATCACGCTCGTGCCCTGGTTCAATGTTTGAAGGTGTGATCAGGCAGGCCGTCCAGCTAAGGCCTGATCACCTCATAACACAATGCTCTTTCATTCCGGCGCTGCTCCATACTCACCTCGTTTCATATTCATCTGCTCTCAAGACCTCGATGTTAAAAGCCGCCCAAATATCTTCACTCCACTCTCCACGCATCTGTAAACTTAAGGCGGTGACATACTTGCCATCTTGTGTTTACCTATATCTTTCCTTAACTTATTGATAAAATGTAATATTTTTAGATAATATATTCAACCTTTCCCACAACCCTCTATGGAAGCGTTACTACAACCCTCTATAGAAATGTTAACTCATGTTTATGTTAAAATGTTGATTTTGAAATTAAAATTAGCGATGCAAAACATTTGGGGTATGCCCAACAGACATTTGATTTTTTTTGTTTTATATTTAAATGTATATTTTTGGTTTTATGTTTAAATGTTGATTTTTTTGTTTTATGTGTAAATCTTGATTTTTTTATTAAACGCGAACAATGAAAAAAATCGGTGGTAGGACATCAGACAATATACTATAAATGTCTTTTATTTTTATTTTTGGTTTATTGCTCTCTTTTATATGTTCCATATTTTTATAGCATATTTTTGTAACCCAAATTTTATGGTGTTGGTTTTTTTGGAGATTAGAAAGAAAATACTCATAATTTTAAGGTTAAAAGTATAAAAAGGAAGCTTGTACATTATGATATTTTGTTTTATGTTAATGTTGATTTGAAAATGAACGACGCATACATTGAGCTAGGACCAGACTACTCGCTGGCGTTATGTATATGTATCAGCAGAGGCAGATTGCCCTGTGGCGAGAGTTGAGCAATTGAAATCTGTTAGCTAAGTAGGACGGTGGGAATTAAACAGGTCTCGGAGACGTAGAAAACAATTGCAGGCGGCAGGCCAGTTCACAGACCAGGTGCCTCACAGCCACGTGAACTGCAGTAAATAAGCGAATTTCCTGTCTTGAAAGCTCCATTGCAACATCTTAACGTCGTCGTTATGGTATCGTTCCGCCTCCTTCACCCCCTTTTCTTCGTCCTTGCTACACCCTCAGCCATCGGCTCTCTCCTCGCACTTCCGCTGTCTTCGGCGGTCGCGCGTAGGGCGTAGGAGAAGCGGACGCTGTTTTGTANTGGTATCGTTCCGCCTCCTTCACCCCCTTTTCTTCGTCCTTGCTACACCCTCAGCCATCGGCTCTCTCCTCGCACTTTCGCTGTCTTCGGCGGTCGCGCGTAGGGCGTAGGAGAAGCGGATGCTGCTTTGTCTTCCTTTAAATGTAACGACGCAAGTTCTCCCCCACGACGCAGATATGGAGTCAAGTTTACCCATAAAACGACGTAGAAAGGAAGGCTGCTACGTCCCGCCCCCTTAAAAGAAATGTGCTATGCCTGAGCTTTAAGGAGCCTCTTAAACTCGAGTGGTTTGGATAATGTTTCTTTCAAGGAAGGTGACACGATGAATCGCGATACAAGATTTCGCCTCTTAAAAAGTCCCGTCTAACGCTAATGATCGCGATTTTGTACGCTGGGATTATCTTTTAATTTCCACGCGGTGTCTTTCTTTCACGTAATAACTAAATAATGGCGGATTCCGTTACCGTCATTAGCATAAATCTAATTTTTGCTTTAGAAGTGCGGGCAATATTTAAGATTACCGTAACTCAGTGAAACGCTTGTTGCATGGTAATAATGATTACGGAAAAAAATATTGGTACAAAATAGGTTACGCGTCACTGTAACAGCGTGGGCGAGGAACTTGTACGCTTTCGCTGGCCCAATTTTATGCCTTCGAAATAAACGGTGGAAGGAAACTTGGGGAATACATGCATAACGCGCATAAATTCACCTCTCCAAATGCCACAAAATTCCATGACTTGCACGGAGTTCAAACCCGGAACCCATTGACCCGAAGTTAGTTGCTTGATAATGTCCGCCTCGAAGTATGCATTCAACGGACACAGGTTGTGAATGTTTCGATGAGTCCCTAGCGTAGCAATTACTAAGTTCGGTTTCGTGTGTACAATGAACGAAAGAAAGGTTTAAATATCACTTAACCCATTTCTTTGGTATACAGCAATTTGTATAGTAAACAAAACAACCTGAAATAAATAAATATAACTTTTTTAAAAGAAAATTAAGTTTACTGTAAAATACAAAATATGTATAGAAAAAATGTTATGACAAAAAACCTAATATTCTTTAATATTCCCTTTTAATCAAAATAAGATTTTCTTACTGTCAAAAATAGCCTCAAAATATCCTTTTATTTGCTGTACAGAAAGCTTTTCACGCACGACTATTTTCATGTGGAGTCAACTTGTACACATTAACAAATAGGGTCACCTTAGTGAAACACACTGAGGACAACCGTACTCAAGAAATGAGCATGCTTATTTTTACAGGGTGCAGTGACTCGCCTGCGTGGGTAGACATCACCTTTGCCACCCGAAAACAGAAAATCCTTTGCATACATATGGTGAACTAGATATAAAACCTTTAATTTCTTATACTTCTCTACTAGACTCGATTTCCACTTGCAAAACTTGTGTTGCATCGCCCTTTCTATGCTTTAACCCATTCAGACCCAGTGTATACGATTGTGTACATTAGGCACGTGTAGGTAATTTTTGGTCTGTACTGCACACTGCGAAGGTCAATAACCAATAATCTTACCTGTGAGCAAATTATTCGCAAACCACCGTACTAGCCCAACATGTAGCCTGCAGCTCTTTGGCCATGAAAACGAAACAAGTCTTGTGTCGATTTAAGTACAGCACGCATCGTAAAATTCTTTGTTTGCAACACCTGAAACCGTAAATTAAAGTGGATCTGAAAAGGTTAGAATACACCATCATTACTCTGTGTGGTTACAGGCAGACATTATTTAATGGATTATGTATTGATGGGCCTGGCTTGACAAAGGAGTGTAAATGTTAAAATGTGTAGCGAAATAGTTTTATCGCTGGTAATATCTATATATAAAAAATGTGTCGTACGTAAATTGTCATCCTCCCCCTTCCCGGCCTCTAGTGAATCATGTTGCGCGCGGCAGTCGCATGTAAAATGGTTTTCGATTTCCCGGTTGGTCGCACACAGTTACGCGGTATCCGTTCAATCTACGACTGTTGCGGGACGTATGCATACATTGCGCACCGTAATGCAAGCACAGAATGTGCCAGGCCACCAGGTCACGGAGAACAACCTTTTCTAAGGGACTCTTTCTGCATGCACCATTCATGCGTGTCCACACCTCCCCCACCCCTTCTCCTGTTATACAACATTCGCAGTTAGGGCGGTTACTTACTTGTAATTATTCTACGCGTTTGAGGCTCAGAAGCGCGGTATCGATAAGGGCGACACAACCTTGTGAATGAAGTGCTCTGTCGCCGCTACGCGCAAAGCTCTGAACTGGCTTGTAGTTTTCTCATCGTGCTGCCATTACCTATTGGACACTTTAAGCAGTGACGGGGCCGCGGTGGCTGAGTGGCTAGCCTGCTCGCCTCCCACCAAGGTGACCCAGGTTCAATCCCCGGTCGGGTCACTCCCGACATATGGGAATCGTGCCGGACGATGCCGCTGGTCGGCGAGTTTTCTCGGGGATCTCCCATTTTCCCCGCCCCTTCATTCCGGCGCTGCTCCATTCTCACCTCATTTCACCCTCATCGGCCCTCAAGACCTTTTTGTTAACCACCGCCCAAATCTCTTCACTCACTCAGTCACTTTTAGCGGTGACCGATAATTTGGTTGGTGGAAAATCTCTAACAAAGTTCTCTATACAAGCTCCCACTGCAGTCTCGCTCGTGTGCGAGTAGACATTTTTTAAGCTACAGTAGTCTGAAGAAAAAAAAACTTTTAACAATGTTTTAGGTCTCCAAAGTAGTATTCATAGCATGTGTGATATCTTGAAAATACCAGCCTGTCCTCGCTTGGAACTGTTTTCTTACATATATAAACATGTTGGAGACATTTTTAATAGTTTCTTCAAAATCCCGGAATTTAAAACATGCTGCAACGCAACGCCTACCTTAATGAGGAACTTTTAAAACCCCGGTTTTTGGTTTGATATTTTGTATACTTCCATAATGCACTGTGCAAGTGTTTGTATCTGGAACTGGCAAAGTATAGTATAATTACACAATTTCGTTAATTCAAAAAGTTATATTTTGTAGATCTACAGCGTTTGTTCATTTAAAAGAGTAGCATTTTTGTGAAACAAGAAAGAAGTTTATGTTGTTACAGAGATATAGCAAACAGCTTGACGCGAATCGCTCATATTTAGATTAGTCACGACGCTAGATACCCGCGCAGGGGAGAAACCTGAGGTAATGACCCTAGGATTCCCCGAAGATGNATTTTCCCCGCCCCTTCATTCCGGCGCTGCTCCATTCTCACCTCATTTCACCCTCATCGGCCCTCAAGACCTTTTTTTTAACCGCCGCCCAAATCTCTTCACTCACTCAGTCACTTTTAGCGGTGACCGATAATTTGGTTGGTGGAAAATCTCTAACAAAGTTCTCTATACAAGCTCCCACTGCAGTCTCGCTCGTGTGCGAGTAGACATTTTTTAAGCTACAGTAGTCTGAAGAAAAAAAAACTTTTAACAATGTTTTAGGTCTCCAAAGTAGTATTCATAGCATGTGTGATATCTTGAAAATACCAGCCTGTCCTCGCTTGGAACTGTTTTCTTACATATATAAACATGTTGGAGACATTTTTAATAGTTTCTTCAAAATCCCGGAATTTAAAACATGCTGCAACGCAACGCCCACCTTAATGAGGAACTTTTAAAACCCCAGTTTTTGGTTTGATATTTTGTATACTTCCATAATGCACTGTGAAAGTGTTTGTATCTGGAACTGGCAAAGTATAATATAATTACAGAATTTCGTTAATTCAAAAAGTTATATTTTGTAGATCTACAGCGTTTGTTCATTTAAAAGAGTAGCATTTTTGTGAAACAAGAAAGAAGTTTATGTTGTTACAGAGATATAGCAAACAGCTTGTAACAAAGCCGCACGTCATTCGTCACTTCTGGGAACTACACATATTCTGAGAATAGTCCACCTGTCAGGAGGAGGGTTGCATTTCTAAACAGTTTAGAAGGTTATTGCTGTGGGTAACATCAACAAAGCGGCAAATCTGATTATGACTAAGATAAAACAGTTCATAGATTTTAATTTGGTAGACGTTTGAAGTATTTTGAAATCCGTTGGTAAATGAGCATGATTCTGGGCTTTAATTTTAGATAAATTATTACAGTAAAACTAAAACCAAATAATGGATTTCAGCTAAATTATTTTATCACGACTATCATAACTGCACAGGAAAATAAGCATACAACATTGGAACATATTGAAAGGAAAAGTCACGAGAATGAGTTTGTAATATTTACACACACATATATATATACACACATATATCTATACATATATACAAAACATAAAAGTTAAAAGTTTTTGTAAACGGAGCTAAANTCACACATATATCTATACATATATACAAAACATAAAAGTTAAAAGTTTTTGTAAACGGAGCTAAAATATATTTGTAACAAAACAAATTTTTGTAAATCTACAAAAAATCTTGTAAACCTGCTACACTATAGAAGCAACAGCTGTACTGCTATATATAAAGTACAGCAGAAATACTGTTATTCAGTAAACTGCTGATACCATCTCTGATGTTCAAATAAAGATGTGCGCTAATAGCCGATGAGTCATCACTTCCGAGAATCTCTTTATCCTGATGGCTACTTTTTACCTCGGAGGGCAGGGCAAAGTGTATTTTGACTGCTTTGGAAATAATGTGTTCCCTTAAGTTATGGGTTTGCAACATTAATTTTGTAACAGTACAGGCCAGGTTTTGTAAATTTATGCGATATTAGCTGCGATAGTACAAATATGTACTTTTATCTTAAATNTAACAGTACAGGCCAGGTTTTGTAAATTTATGCGATATTAGCTGCGATAGTACAAATATGTACTTTTATCTTAAATATTTTAAGAAATGTTCAAAATTATTTCTTAATACATATTTTGTATTCGTTGAATGTTTCTCTAGACAGCTAAATCTAAAATGTATTTTTCCAAATACGAGTACATTCACATGGTTTCNTAACAGTACAGGCCAGGTTTTGTAAATTTATGCGATATTAGCTGCGATAGTACAAATATGTACTTTTATCTTAAATCTTTTAAGAAATGTTCAAAATTATTTCTTAATACATATTTTTTATTCGTTGAATGTTTCTCTAGACAGCTAAATCTAAAATGTATTTTTCCAAATACGAGTACATTCACATGGTTTCACATGGCTGCCTTTGAATAAAAAATGACAAGTGACAAACATAAGCAACAGAATGTAGGGATAAAGAAAATAAATACTGCTTGGCAGCATTCATTTCTACCCCGTACGTACAAAGTTATCTCTTTTTTACGTGGGACAAACATGCTTTTATAAGTAAGTGTCAATCTAATTACAGTTCCGCCCCGATTTCAGCAAACACTTTCTATTCTCTATTGAAGGTAAAATACCGCACATTAACAAAACATTAAATTATTGGAAGTACGTATAATCTGTTAAAATAGCATTCATTTTATGAATGTGCGTGTAGCGTAGCGGTTTGTTTACTTGCTTCTAATGTAGAAGTTTTTAGTTGAATTTTCGTCATCGCCGTTGGGATTTTCTAAGTCGCCGGGTACGGATGTCTCTGGCAGAACCTCACAAAGTGTGTTCTCAGCAATTTTGGTTGACCTGCAATTTGTATAGTATAAAAACTATTGAGCATCATCAAACAGACAAATTACTTTGTAGAAGTTCAAACAGTAGCTTGTGATTTTGCAGGAAAATAATTTGAGAATTACTACATATATTTGTGTAATTGTACAGGATATCCGCCGGTGGGTTAGAGTACGTTTTGTACAAATACTGAATATTACGCTTTGGACACTTTTCAAGCAATTTCTTGCAAAGCTTACAAAAAAATTATCTTGTGGTGTTACCTACAATTATTTTGACAANATTATTTTGTGGTGTTACCTACAATTATTTTGACAACTAGTTTTCAAACATGTTTTCATGCAAAAGTACAAACATTTTTTGTACAGTGAAAATTAATATTGCGATGGACCTTCTCACTTTAGTCATCCGTTGATTAAGTGAATTTGACAATTTTTAGGAAAGTAAGTTGATTATATATGTGATAAATATTATTCACACCTGTAAAAAATAAACAGGAAATTGAGTAAATAAATTCTGAGTCCAAAAATTCAAATTTCCCAATTTGATACGACCTTAAGACAAAGTACTACTTTTTATGTATCACTGCAAACTTAATAACGAGCACACCAGTTAGTGCGTCTGTTAAAATAACTGCAGTTGGGTGAAGATATATATTATTTTTCAAAGGTTGATTTGATAAGTGCCCGTTATCTCCAAAACCACTATACTTTAACTCGCTCAGGCACCCACCAACTCTAGGACAGTGGTAGTGTAGTGGTTAGACTACTCGCCTCCCACCTAGACGAACCGGATTCAATTTCCGGTGGGGTTGCTCCTGTATTTTGGCACGTGGGAATCATTCCGGACGATGCCGCTGGTCGGCGGATTTTCTCAGGGATCTTCCGTTTCCCCCGCTCTTGCATCCCGGTACTGCTCCATACTAACTTCACCCTCATTGGCTCTCAAGAACTCGATGCTAAGAATTGCCTAAATCTCTCCACTCCACTCACCAACTTTAATGACCGGTTGCACCAATAACTCTCCTGGACCGATATTCTNGAGTACGTTTTGTACAAATACTGAATATTACGCTTTGGACACTTTTCAAGCAATTTCTTGCAAAGCTTACAAAAAAATTATCTTGTGGTGTTACCTACAATTATTTTGACAACTAGTTTTCAAACATGTTTTCATGCAAAAGTACAAACATTTTTTGTACAGTGAAAATTAATATTGCGATGGACCTTCTCACTTTAGTCATCCGTCTATTAAGTGAATTTGACAATTTTTAGGAAAGTAAGTTGATTATATATGTGATAAATATTATTCACACCTGTAAAAAATAAACAGGAAATTGAGTAAATAAATTCTGAGTCCAAAAATTCAAATTTCCCAATTTGATACGACCTTAAGACAAAGTACTACTTTTTATGTATCACTGCAAACTTAATAACGAGCACACCAGTTAGTGCGTCTGTTAAAATAACTGCAGTTGGGTGAAGATATATATTATTTTTCAAAGGTTGATTTGATAAGTGCCCGTTATCTCCAAAACCACTATACTTTAACTCGCTCAGGCACCCACCAACTCTAGGACAGTGGTAGTGTAGTGGTTAGACTACTCGCCTCCCACCTAGACGAACCGGATTCAATTTCCGGTGGGGTTGTTCCTGGATTTTGGCACGTGGGAATCATTCCGGACGATGCCGCTGGTCGGCGGATTTTCTCAGGGATCTTCCGTTTCCCCCGCTCTTGCATCCCGGTACTGCTCCATACTAACTTCACCCTCATTGGCTCTCAAGAACTCGATGCTAAGAGTTGCCTAAATCTCTCCACTCCACTCACCAACTTTAATGACCGGTTGCACCAATAACTCTCCTGGACCGATATTCTNATTGCCTAAATCTCTCCACTCCACTCACCAACTTTAATGACCGGTTGCACCAATAACTCTCCTGGACCGATATTCTAATATCTTGGCTTTTAGATAATCTGCAGTTGGAAGAACGTGACTGGCCGAGCTCCGATTGTAGATCTCCTGATATAATCTTGGAAATAAAATTGATTTAAGATTCTTACGAAACATTGTTTGTGATTGGATTTCATTTTGAGATGTTGTGATGCATAAATTTGTTTTGAACAGTATGCGAAACTCTAAGAATCTGTTGCGACATACTAGTATTTCTTAGACTGTGTAATCTGATTGAATGCACGGCAAAGTTCGCCTGACAATTATAATACCGTGTTTACAGAAGANATTTCTTAGACTGTGTAATCTGATTGAATGCACGGCAAAGTTCGCCTGACAATTATAATACCGTGTTTACAGAAGAGAAAAGAAACAAAGTTTGAGACCTTGGCATTAAAAACAAATGTGTACACGACTGGAGAAATGTAAAATGAATTACAATATTTACAATAAAATTTTGGCGCGCTTAGTTAATGGCAATTTTCAATACCGTTTTGGTGTTGGGTTGGAAACTTAGTTCACAAAAACACTTATTCGTTCGTAATTTTTATACCAATATTCCGAAGCAAATAGAAAACAAGAAACTACACAATATGATGTTTTTTCTGCTTCAGTAGTTTCAATGCAGTACATATTTTGTTTATTTTTATTGTGAGTGCATTTAGTTTGGTTTTATATTTCCAAAATTTTTTAGTTTGTGCGTTTTATGGGTTTATTTCTAAACTAAGCGTGTTTGATAAATGTTTTAGTGAAATTTACACTTGTATTAGCATATTTCTTTATAATAACATAAGTTCAACTATCGCAGTCTGTGATACCAATATACGTCGTTAATATTTTAATTTATTGTTATAAAAAATGTGAAACTGTGGACATCTGGGAATTATTGACGAAGTCTTTTCTTACTGCGAGCAAATATTTGACTTGACCTCAATTCGGAAATGACATTGAATCAAGCAAATAACTTCAATAGTGGATTCAGTCTTAAGTGATGGCTGCGTCGCTGTTTGTCGGAAATACTTGTGCGTTACCGAAATAAACCATTGAAAGTGTCCGCAATCTGTTTTTTTTTTACGCAAAAGTAAATCTCAGTTCATATAATCCCGGAACACACATTGCATATTACAGGCATTATTTTTTTGTCACTGCAACACAGCTGAATACGGCATTTTTATACTGCTTTGTCTTGGAATAATGACACAAATATCTGCGACAAGTCGTAAGGGCATCAGTTGAATATTTTAAAAAAATTCACACCGGTAAAACAAAATGGTCGTCTCTTAAAGTCCCTTAGTCGCAGTGCATCAGGGGGAAAAAAAGCCTGCACCCCAATTTAATGTTAACAACGTATAGACGATACGAAACTTCATATGCGTGCCATTTTCGCCGCCCTTATTGCTTCCTTCCTTTCGGGCCTNGACAACGTATAGACGATACGAAACTTCATATGCGTGCCATTTTCGCCGCCCTTATTGCTTCCTTCCTTTCGGGCCTCAAGCGCGGAAAATTAGCGTGAGGTAGGAGATCGCTTTTGTTGACTTTCTTTGATGCTATTTTAGTCTCCTTTATTTCTGGAAAGTGTGTACTAAATACCTTTGTTCTCGTACTGAAATTACGTTGTAGTCTTGCGAGCATAAAGGCCGACCGTTGAAATCACTTTTACTAATTCACCGTCGGTAGGGCAACCAGACATTGTGTCTACACAGCTGCTCCTTGTATCTTTGTTCGCGGGCACACAGTACGGTACCCACCAAGTCACTTTCTTCGTTATTAAACGTCTTGGTCGCCCTTGCTGCGAGAAGTTAATTATTTCACGTCTTATACCAGCAGGCTCTCGCGGGACAAGTCTGAGAAGTTGCCGGGCGCAAGAAAAAAAGTCTCAGTTCTTTAGTTATGAACGTAAACGGAAGGCGTATGGGAAAGAAAAAGAGAGACGATGGCATTGTAGCTGGAAAGCAGGCGCTAAGAGGCAAGTTTGCATATGGCACAGATTAAAAAATTTCTTTGCCTCCGCCTGTTAAACTTCCTTCGCTGAATTTGACCTATTTAAGTTAACAGGAGAGGTGGGGCTCTTACTGAGCAAAATAATTGAATTTATTTTCAAATTTTCCTCCCCTCGTAAACTACCAGCAGTTGCTGTGCCAATGAAAATGTAGGTAACTAATTAAAAACACGAAGAAACGTATGCCACGCTATGAGAAATAATCAGAAGTTACTGGTGCTAGTTTACAGGTAATGAAAAGTTTTGAAATCAACCGCTGCAAACATTTTATACTCATACGTTCATATGTTATGAAGTAAAGGAGTAATTACATATATGTTTGAAACAAATTAAGTGCATTAGTTCTTGGCCTTTCTGTCATTCTATAAAAAAAAGTAGTAATTAAATTTCTTGTTACTAAAATTGTTTGTTTTACGCATTAGAGTAATCTTTTAAATAATGTTAATGAATGTATGTTTTATAGTCTTTGCAGAAAAATTATTACGTATAGAGGAAAAATGCACGACGATAAAAACGNGTTAATGAATGTATGTTTTATAGTCTTTGCAGAAAAATTATTACGTATAGAGGAAAAATGCACGACGATAAAAACGAAAAAACAAAGGAGAACGTACGGAGTATTTAGTTGTCCAATACAACTACTGTGTTACAGAAAAATCCCACGGAATTACAAAAAATACGGGTAAAAAATTCTTCAGAAATATTTGTAAATTACGAACGTTTCACTGTTATATTTTGTTAACAAAATTTTCATAAACTAAAAAAAAATATATTTTGTGTACTTACGGAAACTTTCCGTAAATTTGCGACTAGACCTACCAGGTTATGTGTATTTGCGGCTCATGAAAAGAGATTACAATAATGATATATACGCATAAACACAGGATGAATTACCTAAAACTTACACCCTAAATATTTCGGAAATAAAAGGTGCTATTGATGTGCTGTTTTCACAGGGTTGAAGTTTAGACAATGGCTCATAATTGCAACTAGACGCAGATTGTNGTTAATGAATGTATGTTTTATAGTCTTTGCAGAAAAATTATTACGTATAGAGGAAAAATGCACGACGATAAAAACGGAAAAACAAAGGAGAACGTACGGAGTATTTAATTGTCCAATACAACTATTGTGTTACAGAAAAATCCCACGGAATTACAAAAAATACGGGTAAAAAATTCTTTAGAAATATTTGTAAATTACGAACGTTTCACTGTTATATTTTGTTAACAAAATTTTCATAAACTAAAAAAAATATATTTTGTGTATTTACGGAAACTTTCCGTAAATTTGCGACTAGACCTACCAGGTTCTGTGTATTTGCGGCTCATGAAAAGAGATTACAATAATGATATATACGCATAAACACAGGATGAATTACCTAAAACTTACACCCTAAATATTTCGGAAATAAACNTTACCTAAAACTTACACCCTAAATATTTCGGAAATAAACGGTGCTATTGATGTGCTGTTTTCACAGGGTTGAAGTTTAGACAATGGCTCATAATTGCAACTAGACGCAGATTGTAATAAGTATTACAGTGTGTATTCCTTGAATAAAGTCACATTTTTCAATGGAACAATGCCTATTTAAATAGAGAAATTAAATTTATAGGAAATAAGAATGTCAACTGTGTTTTTTGCAAGATTCTTGTGCAAGTAGTTCACGTGCTATCGTAATATGACCCTTTTAAATACCTACATTTGTCTGCTCCATTTAACCGCTTAGTTACTAGGCTACCATGTTCATAAATGTGTTTAGATCCCGTTTCCGTTACGCTAATTGCATCGGAACCTCCGTGTGAGTACTTAGTGATACTACCTAGACGTAGGCGTGCTGGAAGATGGTATTTACTAATGTGGAAAAGGAAAAATTCTCATGATGCATGGTGAATGTAGAAAGAATGCAGTTTTTTCTTGGAATGTGTGCGCTGAGTGTTATCCCAATATACGCCAACTATCTCCCGTAGTTGGTTAAAGAGGTTCGCAAATAATTGTCGAAAGTTGCCTTAGTCTGGCAACATTTGTGGCAAATTTCTTCTTCACTTCCGTTCACCAAAAAACATTTTTTAAAAGGGTAATTCTTATTTGTACACGTTAAGACGCTCTCTTCCTGGTAGCTGTATTACACGTTAGAACTTCAGAAGCAAAGGCGGATAAGGGCAACGAAGACAAGATCATGAAGAGTCCAGTCGTCTCTATGAGCAAGGTACCAAACTGGCGTGAAAGCTTTTATTCCTACTGCTTGTACGTGTAGGACTCGAACAGGTGGCTCTGTAAATTTGTTGGTAAAGATCTGAAGAAAATTTCAATGTGGTATTGCATGCAAGTTTCACAAAAATCCATTTAGCAAATATTTAGGTACAGAAGTTTAGAAAAAGACAATTTTTTCTGTATTTAAAGGTTGGAAAATATATTTTGTAATGTGCGAGGTGTCTTATAAATGACTTACACACCTTATCCAAAGTGTTGTTTTATTAATTAATTTATTTATTTATTTCTAGATTAAGCCACTCGGAACATGTTTGAGACTTTTGTCATAAACATAGATTTCCAACACTGCGTAATGTAATTATTCAGGTAAGCGTGCGCCATAAAAACTTTTACAAGTTAAGGCGAGGGTTTACAGAATTAACTTAGAATTCACACTGCCAAGAGCCATTGTTCTCTGTATGTATATGTTGTCAGCGTTTCTGTTCATTTACAATTTTAGAGTTTAGACAAACCGTTGATAGGAATCGCGTGACATAAAGTGTAATAAATGCTTTTTAAAATAAGTTTAGATTAATAGAATTCCCCCTACCGGAAGACTATGCCCAAAAACTTTGCCCTGTATGCGCCTACGAGAGCTCTAGGCACATATATCCTGGAATATGATTTTATATATATACACGTATATATGAGTGGTCCATTTCCGAAGTGTTCCTTGTCCTTGTACAGTGAATGTGGGGGAAAATGCGAAAAATGTATATGCTGTGCATTTCTTAATGTGGCTGTATGAACTCTGGTACGGATGTTACTGTTAATCACGAGCATTGTCTGTAGAAACTAGAGCCTTCTGAAACCATGTATTCCCCTAAAAATGAAATGAATTGTATTTAATGTTTGTGAACAAGGGCTACTTTGGAAATGGAATAAATTTTAAACCTGCGTTTAAACGGCTTTCATGCTGTTTTGGACCTGTAAAACATTTGTCATTCCATAGCAAAGGTTAGGAAAGAACCAAAAGGACCATTATTAGAAACTCATAATTGTGGACAAGAGACACTTTGGAAATGGACTACTCTTGGACAGTGGCTAGGATGATTCTGTCTGCTCGCCTCGCTTGCTAGCGTGCCATATTTAAATTCAGCTGATTTATTTCTGTTCGAGTCTTGAAAAAAAGTGTTTTTGTAACAACAATAAATTATATTTTAAAGAGTATCTAGAGCACCACATTTTAAACATAAGTTTTCCGGGACTTGTAGATACGACACGAACTTTTCAAAATATTGCTTGACACATCAAGAATAGAATGCGGTGCAACACAAATATCGATTTTATGACTATCGAGATTGTGGTATTGTACGCATGAAGGCTTTAGCATGAAGATTAACCTGATATTGAAAAACAATTCAGTACTTTACTATGTTCAAACGTCGGATTGTTGACCGTATCAAATGATCGGTAGTATCGCAACATTCGGCACACTTATAGAGTTCTCTGTGTTAAATTGCAGCGGCATTTATACCCGTAAAAACGATCGTATTATTTGAGGTACGTTCAAATTTTGTAGAACCCTCTTTCCGACAAGTGAAAGGAATTTACGGAAGCCTTTTAAAATAATGGCATAGCTACTGCAGACCAACAGTTTGCAGTCTTTTTATCCGGCTCTCTTTTATACGTTGCACCACAAGTCTAAAATGTACCAAATTGCTATCGCCTGCGTGTCACGCTACACGCAATACAGTAGTGTGTTGCGCGTAGTGAGCTACAAAATACTTTGACGAGTTCGTTACACGAAAGTCGTTTTCAAGCAAACAAACAAATATACTTATGTAACTTCCAACAAGACAATCTATATTTAAAATTAAATGCAGTGATCTACCTCAATATACATATCCTGATTTTTGATTTGACGCTCGCCCTGAAATTCGCCAAAATAAATTTAATAATGAAACATCTCAAAATTAATGAAGACGACGATTTTCAGCTTTTTTATTTCATTATTCTTTTAAAAATAGTTCAGTAATATTTATTTGCGATATATTGAAAGACCAAAAAATGTGATTATGAATTCGACGAAACTTCTTCGGCTAGTAAAGAAGTATTTATTTTGTATTTGTGACACAAAGCTTTCGTTTTGCGTGACACAGCCAGGAACAAAAACTAAAAAAGAGGCTCCGAACCTTTTCGTAACCGACTTAATGCTCAAATTGAGTATCACCTGACTCATATATTCCTACAGGCCATCCATGTTAATCGACAATTTGCTAGTTTCCGAAAAATTAAATTTTTATGTAAATTGAGGGGACATGGACGTGTGAACAAGTTACGAGTACTCAGTTGAAATAATTCTCATGATTGTTTCGGAAAGCAGGGAATTAAAGGAACGCAACTAAGAGATATTCAGAAAATTCAAAGAAAATTAAAAATTACGGGAATTGAAACATTTTTTAAAGCTGAAAACATTTAATTTCAGATTGTTTTATAGCAGGATTTGTAAGGAAATTATAAGGGATATAGCGCATAGAAGTGTGCTAAGTTATATTGAATTACGTGCTTATATTCTTGAGATTATATTTTTCTTCAGTATATTTTCATCGTGTGGTTTTAAATACGGCAGGACATCTACTTTTGTATTTTCTGGATTTAACGCGTGTGTGCATAAATAAATTAATACAAGTATATTGCTTCACGTGGTCCTCTGTTTCACCAGTGCCACAAGAATGTTTCTGAAAGTCGTGACGCGTTTATTTGTCAATTTGTAAAAACTATAATATATGTTGGCCCTTTACCAATGCCCAACGTTACATTATGTATTTATCACTCGATAAGTACGCTTGACTTTCCAAGATTCAGTTCCGTTTTGTCAGTTATTGCAACGTTTCATAAACAGAAAACAACCACTTCCTTAACCAAATCTCTTTACTATATAACACTATTAAGAAAGGTTCTCTAGGAGTTACTGGAGTAGAGGCAGGAAACCCCACATTGTACACGATGGGAATACATTTTTCTCAGCCTAACGCGGAAGTGAATATTGCTACACCCGATGGTGCCAAGGACTTTGGAAAAAGGGTGTGTGGGGGGAGGGGGAGAGAGATGGAACGTACGGAGATTCACGCCAAGAAGAGGAAGCACAAGTTTCCTGAATGTGTTCGGATCCGGATACCCTACAGCTACGCCAGGAATGAAGTTATATCTCCGTGTTGTAAAAAACTTTTCATGGCTCGCAGGGAAAAAGAGATATTGGAGGAAAACCCGTGGCGCTTCATTCCAGACGGTAAATAAATTGTACAGTAACACTGCCACAATCTTACTACTTGGCTCTCTCTTAGACCTTGACAATTGTGAAGCCGTTTGCTGCTGTGCAATATGCTGAGTCTGGAGAAGAAAGGTCGATTTATTTCAATCACGGAAAATTATGTTCTGGAGATGAATATTTCTAAACGTCGAGTGCCAAATACGTCTAGGCAGTGATAAAAAAAAAAATCACACACTTTGGTTATAGCTAATTCATGGTTAAGCGAACATTTTCGTAAAATATTATATACAATTTTTACATTATATATACATACTGTAATACAACTGTTATTTAGAATATAAAATATTTGTTAGTAGAATAGTAATGGGAAGTCGGGCACAAAGGGGCTGGGGTTCTGGAGCCGGAGCCGACATCATGCTCTGTCATTCCAGTCACTCAAACGCCATCTTGGATATAGTTAACCTTAACCATGACCTTGACCTTGACACTGTGACCATAACCTTGAATGACCTTGAAACTAATAAAATCCAAAAATATCACAGAAAAATTATAACATCCCAAAAACTTACAAAAAACAAATAAATTTTTTTGAAAAAAATTAAAAAATTATTGAAAAAATTATTTAAAGATGTAAATGTAGGAGGTTCGGGGTTCGATAGACTAACCTACAGACACAACCGGCCCTCGCCATGCCAGCCAGTGACTATCTCGTCAGCCATGTTAGATATTGATGACGTTGACCTTCAACAATGACCTTGGATAACCTTGAATCCAAAAAATAAAAATTATTTTAAATATTTTTCAAAAAATTTATAAAAACTGCTGAAAATTATTTGTAAAATTAAAACATTTTATTTAAAAATGAATTTAAATTTTTTATAAAAATGTATAATATCAAATGTTCTGGCTTAGAGGGGGCTGGGGTCTGGAACCGACCAGCCACTATGTTATGACGTCACTCAAACACCATATTAATTCCAAGTGACCTTAATATTGACAAATGACCTTGACCCTGTGTCCATGACTAATAATGGCCTTAAACCCCAAAAATAAAAACATATTAAAAAAATTATAAAAAAATTATAAAAAATATTTATAAATAAAACTAAATTTCGGGAGGTTTACTTAGCACCATGTCCAGCAGATGACTAACCCTCGCCAATGTTTCTCATTGGCAGATTACTTATGTTCGCTTCGCCACCNCTTGACAAATGACCTTGACCCTGTGTCCATGACTAATAATGGCCTTAAACCCCAAAAATAAAAACATATTAAAAAATTTATAAAAAAATTATAAAAAATATTTATAAATAAAACTAAATTTCGGGAGGTTTACTCAGCACCATGTCCAGCAGATGACTAACCCTCGCCAATGTTTCTCATTGGCAGATTACTTATGTTCGCTTCGCCACCNCAGCACCATGTCCAGCAGATGACTAACCCTCGCCAATGTTTCTCATTGGCAGATTACTTATGTTCGCTTCGCCACCCAACAGCGTTTTTTATTTGTTTATTACACACACTTGTTTGACCCATCACCAATGTTTCTCATTGTATTACCATTCCCCTCCACAAACCCCCTCACCATTGCTCATTCTGTAGAATGCACTCTACCCACCATATTGGTTTTTTCGTTTGTCATTTGTTTACATTTTCAACATCTAGGGGGCACCGATGGATCTGAAAGCATGTTAGATCTGGGTGATCTTCACCTTGACATCACATCTGCGACCTAGAGCCCGTTCCCATAAATTTGGATCAATTTGAACCCAAAAAGAAATTATAAAAAATATTTAAAAAAAATAAAAAAATAATTAATGACTTGTTTTTCATAAATCTTTCGATCAATCTTGCAATGTTTCGATCATTCTCGTAATTTTTCGATCAATCTCGCAATATTTTCATCAATCAGCACCGCAATCAGCACCACAATCAGTACCACAATAAGCAATCCACACCAACCTACACCAATCCATTNTCATCAATCAGCACCGCAATCAGCACCACAATCAGTACCACAATAAGCAATCCACACCAACCTACACCAATCCATTCCAATGCACACACCAGTCCACACCAATCAACACACTAATCCACACATGAATCCACACATGAATCCACACGCCAATCCAAACAATAATACACACCAATCCACACACCAATCCACACCAATACACACCAATCTACACCAAACCACACCAATCCTTCGCATTCCGTTCCACATGCTCCACAATCTTCTCCACATGATCCACAATCGCAATCCGCTCCACATTCTCCACAATCCGCTCCACATGCTCCACAATCTGCTCCACATGCTCCACAATCGCAATCCGCTCCACATGTTCCACAATCACAATCTGCTCCACATGCTCCACAATCCGCTCTACATGCTCTATAATCCGCTCCACATGCTTCACAATCCGCTCCACATGCTCCACAAT
This sequence comes from Clitarchus hookeri, assembly GCA_002778355.1. Classification (NCBI taxonomy): domain Eukaryota; kingdom Metazoa; phylum Arthropoda; class Insecta; order Phasmatodea; family Phasmatidae; genus Clitarchus; species Clitarchus hookeri. The sequence goes on along the minus strand of NQII01002917.1, from coordinate 79,136 downwards.
CTTCTTCAAATGCTACACAATCTGCTCCACATGCTCCACAATCACAATCTGCTCCACATGCTCCACAATCACAATCCGCTCCACATGCTCCACTATCAGCTCCACATGCTCCACAATCGCAATCCGCTCCATATGCTTCACAATCACAATCCGCTCCACATGCTCCACAATCCGCTCCACATGCTATATAATCCGCTCCACATGCTCCAAAATCCGCTCCATCTGCTCCACATTCTGCACATGCTCCACAGTGACCCGTGCCATTCCTTCGATCAATTCCAATCCTTCGATCAATCCTAATCCTTTGCAATCCTCCTCTGCAATCCACAGCAATCCATTTAAATCTTTCGATCAATCCGAATCCTTCGATNTCCTAATCCTTTGCAATCCTCCTCTGCAATCCACAGCAATCCATTTAAATCTTTCGATCAATCCGAATCCTTCGATTGATCCTCAATCCTTCGGTTTGTCCCCCACCCATATGCATAGAAATTACATTCATTCGCTAACACACTCCAAATTTGTACACGTCGACGGAATTAATGTTTCTTATGTAATCAACTATCGATTAATTTTTTATACCAAAGTTTTTATTACCATTCAATATCCAGGTCTTTCCGTAAATAGTCAAGTGCTCANTATCGATTAATTTTTTATACCAAAGTTTTTATTACCATTCAATATCCAGGTCTTTCCGTAAATAGTCAAGTGCTCATAGCACCAATTTAAAGTTGTGAGGTAAAAAAGGATACAACACGAAAAAATTAAGGAAAACCAATTATCTTATTATAATTATTTAATACAATTATTTTGTAATTAAAATTTCAGAAGAAAGCAGTTCATCACATCATGAGATATATCCCCGATCCTTCAGTTAACTAATGATTGAATATATCTCATTAATGTGGGTGAGATCCCTGCGTTTTTGAAGGTCAATCAAATATCTGAGTCTATCAACAAGTTCATTCGGGTCTTCAGGAAATAGGGAGCCACCAGTATTCTCGATGTCTTCTGCCTTCTTCATGTTGCTTGTTGCAGCAAATGTGTTGGAGGGGTGTGTCAGTGTGTCGGGAAAATCGCCATCATCGTCTTCAGCACTATCACTGTCTTCATGTTCATTTTCATCAATGCTTTCTTCATGGTCATCTTCACCTCCTGATTTGTATTCTATAATAAATTTGCTTTTCTTTGTAGCAGGAGTTGTATGCTCATTAGTATTTAGAGCCGAGAACCGTTTATTTTGAAGTTCGTTGACTTCACGCGAAAGTGTTGCAAGTGTACATTCCACGCAAACCGATTCTGCTGTACTCATTCCGTCTTTAGCATTAACTGTCTGATCATATCCGCCTGTCAAATCGGTACCCATTGATGCAGCAAGAGGTGTTGCCGGCAACGCTTGCTGACCCCCAGAAGACGAATCCGTGCAGATCTCGGTATGTTCTTTCAGTGTATCGCCTTGTACAAACTGCGTGGGAACCATGTCGTAATGCTTCATAGCGCAAAAAGGACACTTCGTACAGACCGTTCTCTCATGCCAACGATCATTTTGACCATAGGTGATCAAGTTTTCACCTATAGTACTGAAAATTATGTGATTCGTATCCAGAAAACCAATTAATATCTGATAATTCTGCAATGCCTACAAATTAACAAATAATTATAGATAGCGTTTTCCCGTAACGGCAGTCACTATTTCAGCGCCCTTAAAAATATAATTCGAACTTGTAGGCCTACAGACACTTCAAACCGAAATTCGAAGAATGTCTCATTCTTTAACTCTCGAACCCCCCAAATTTTTACGCCCATTCCTGTTTCCAGGAAGTACATTACAGTTTAAGGTAATATTATTTTTAATGGGGGGATCTGATCTTTCAAGTGACTTTACTTCCATGTTATTACAATTAATTACTGGCCTAGTTGTGTTCACCCAACTCTTCAGTTTTTCGTTGTAGGGCTTATATATTGTAATATATAAATATAATGTGAAATATCATATATAATGTCCAACGTTATAATGCAGTTATGCCTTCAAGTTACAAAATGTCAAATAATTTTATTTTCTTCTTTCAGCCGTTAACAAACTCGAACACTTTAACCAAATTCTGGGCACTGATCGTACATACTTTCTCTACACACGAAATAAAGTGAGTGTATATATTTCACGTGTCCATCACCTAGTGTTCATGAATCGCAACATTAAAACAATGCTACATAGCATTTGAGTGCAGATTTCAGTAAATATTTTCTCAGAATATCGCACCTCCATCTGATAAACTCTAAGAGATACGTTTTATTGTGGGTACTATTCTGGTTTACCTATTGCGCCCTACAAAGTTCGCTTGCTCATCCATTTCCACTTCACGTACACACAGATTTAGCCACAAACATTCGCAGTTTTGTTGCGTGTGGAAATTCAAATCAAAATTTAGAATATGCGTAGTGGTTTAATTTTTTCTTTAAAAGAAATTGTTTACCCTTTCGTAATCCATGGGCTTGTTGGGTGCGCTAAGTGGAAAATGTTTCCCGGCCGGCCAAAGCTGAAAAATAATTTAATTATTAGCCCTCCTTTTTTTTACTGGGGAGTGAAATTGCGTGTTTCGGTGGTAGAAATTAATTAAAGCTGAGTGAAAATTTTGCGANAAAAAAAAAAAAAAAAAAAAAAAAAAAAAAAAAAAAACTAACTGCGCCTGGGTTTTTAAAGTGCCAGTGGTGGGAAAGGAGCTTTTACGTGGGGAGAGACAGTAAATATGTGTGTTTGCGGCTAAGTGTAGTTTATCACTCTTTCCACTGCCCCTTCTTTCTCGTCCACTTACTTCCCCAGGGTCAATTCTCTCACGTGTTTATTCCACCTCTGAGACCTCGCAGCGCGACGCGACGTCATTATGTGATTTCCCGTGCGGGTTCCGCGGCCGTCCGCCAGGAGTGCTAGTTCGCTGGTTCGTTGGCGCGCCGCTAGGGGCGTCGCTTATCCGGATACGCGGCTAGCGCGGCCATTAATCATTCGACGTTTTCGCTTCGCGGAGTTTTTTACACCCGCAGAGACGTGAGGCACCTCACCAAGTTTCCAACTTGACACTCGGCGNTTTTTTTTTTTTTTTTTTCTTTAGAACAGAAAGTGCTACGTTTCCCTTACATGCAACACAGTCGTGCAGTTTAGAACCAGTTTAGTTAATTCGGGTAACCTCACTACTTTTTTAACGGGTGGGGCGGCGGTGGCTTAACGGTTAGTTTGTTCGCCTCCCAAAAAGGCGAACCGTGTTCAATACCCGGCCGGGTTACTCCCGGATTTTCGCATGTGGGAATTGTGCCGGACGATGCCACTGGTCGGAGGGTTTTCTCAGGGATTTCCCGCTTCCCCACCCTTTCAATCCGGTGCTTCTCCATAGTCAACTCAATCGCCCTCGTCGGCTCTCAAGGCCTCGCTGTTAAAGAGCCGACCAAATATCTTCACTAACTTACTTTTACTGACGGATTGTCTGAAATCAATGTTTGAAACATATCTCTGTCCCTACCTGCATACATATCAACTAGCACATCGAATGTTAAGCGCCCAGTAGAGTTGATAATGACGGAGAGAAAATAGTTACAGGTCTTAACATCGAATTAAAAGTGTTTGGTAAACATTTGCGAATACTGAAAATTATTACTTTTGCTTTCTTTTTTTTAACGCACGTTAAAATAGTGTGCATAATATTTCATTTTAAGCAGAGTTTTCAAAAAAGCTCAGTTTCCTATGCAAATCCGCCAGAGCTTTATATGCATTCGGCATTTAGTGAAACATATATTCTCGGAAAATTTTAGACATTGTTTGTGACCTTTTCTTCTGCAATATGACAACCAACGACAAACACGTATTTTTCGTAAGTGCACCGAAACTTGTAACTAATAAGTGCTCACGTTTATGTTTCGTCTTTAACTTCCATGAAAAGTTATACCTTCGTGATTTTATATGCATAGATACAAACTACATTTTATTGGGTTGAATTTTGAGGATAGGATATGCATGGTCATTTTTAAAACTAGGCTCGTAATTAAGTAGCATCCATAAAAAAAATTACTTACAGCCGTTTGCTATCACTTTTCTGGTCATTGTTATGGCAATATACTATGTTTCAATTATTTATAATTTTAATGGTAGTTTTTATACATATTATATTACTAGAGATATGTGTTGATTCATTTAGGAGCAAACTAGAATTCAAGAACTCGTCCACTTGCGTTACTTTTCCCATCGGTTCACGCGTTATTTGGCACATCCTAGAAAACCCTCAACCAAAAATAAAAATGCGATAAAATAAAGACACAATCAAAACTTTACACACTGGCAGAAAGCAGCCAATGTGTGGTTAAGGTTCCCGCCTACCTGGCACTTGAACCGCGTTGCAATGTGTGTTATATACTCGTTTTTCTACGAAACTATTAAGCGTGAGTCTAAAATTCCGATCTGCGATAAGAACACAGATTTCAGACGAGGGCTGTTGAGTACTTAAATACTTCACGCTTATTAGAAACACCATTTCAGAGTACACCAAAATGGCTAAAAGTGGCTTTTTCAAAGCGATGTATCTTAAAATATACGCGTCAGATTCATGCAAAACTACTCTATGGCCCCTGCATGAACCTTTCTACAGATTTACACCAATAAAATGACAGTGTCACCGCTGAAAGTCCCATAGGTACACGCAGTGTGACGAGAACACTGCACGCCAGTTGAGAGGCTTACGCTTAGCGGCGATGGCGCACTTGATGTACGTGGCAGTGTCGCCCTTATGGATCCCGCGTTTCTCGGCCTCGAAAGATGAAAAAAAAAAAAAAAAAAAAACCTAGGTAGGCGGGAGTTTTAATAGCTACATTTGTTGTACGTAAGAATGTGAAGTTGAACCTACGCGTCATGGAATCGGCGAATTCTTGATGTCTGTATTACTTCCTTTACCCCGTCACGCTCGAGCTAGCTAATCAGTACATCAAGGGTGAGTAGTAACCCGAGGTGTGCGCGGAGTTTCACAAAAACGTGCCGCTACCCCAGAGATAAGCCTATCGGTACCCGTGCACTCCTGTCCTTGAGCGGATTGGATTTCTGGAGTTATCTTCGAGAGAATGTTCTTGTCATCGCCCTTGCCTCTCTCAGCGAGACTTGGAGTGTGGGGAACCTTCTAGATCGGGCCAGTGAGACTTCATAAGCTACGATGGGCCTCCGAGCCGACATCTGTGTTAATATTTATAGCAGTATAAACAAAATAAATAAATTTAAAAATCGAATTTAATTGTTATACGGCCCTAGCGCCTTGTAACAATATATCACAGTGAACTGATACCAGTTCGAAGACACGTATTTAAATTATACAATAGAAAACAAGGCATACAAAATTGCGTTTAACACTTTCATTCACAGATATAGGAGTTGCAACGAACACATTTTTTGTTTTGAGTGGTTCAAGTACCAAACGCATTTTCATTAATGGGTACCAGTTATAATGTTTTTGAGTTTGATGTTATATGCGTCAGCTGTTTGTTAGACTTCGGAAAACAACACTCTACATCTGAATAGGTGAGAATGTCACGGCTTAAATCAGTTAACAGAACCTGACTTATTCAAAAGTCACTTCAGTCAATTTAATTAATGAATTAGTTGGGAAATGCTAGTTTTCCTTTACTTATTTGTTCAGTGATATTTTCCACTGATTCATCAACCATTTCATTCTCTGTTTTCTAGTGATTTTATTTTTGACTAATGGATCAGTTAAACAACGTGTTTCAAATGTAATAACTGCATTGTGAGTGTGTTCACATGTACTATTTGTTTTAGCAATTTTAATGCTAACAATTAAACTAAACACAAAAAGAAAAACATTACAATTTAAAGCTACGTATTTTAAACAAAAGAAATATGATTTTTTTTCCCCCTTTCAGCAAACTTTGGCTTGGAAGCTCGATTGGTAAGGTAACGGTATAAAAGTGGGATACTGTTCGTTAATCCCCTAGGTAACGCAGTTTTAATTTTTTTTAAATTACGTTGAATGGTACTATATAATCTGTGACTTACAGAAATATGTTAATTTCTTGATATGATTTGCCTGGATTCAACAAAAAAAATATTTAATACGCCGCACACAGTTGGCTGTCCCTTAATCAGTCAGTCAAATTGTTCACTGAAACAACCAGTTGTTTCCACCTATTCTAATNGCAGTTTTAATTTTTTTTAAATTACGTTGAATGGTACTATATAATCTGTGACTTACAGAAATATGTTAATTTCTTGTTATGATTTGCCTGGATTCAACAAAAAAAATATTTAATACGCCACACACAGTTGGCTGTCCCTTAATCAGTCAGTCAAATTGTTCACTGAAACAACCAGTTGTTTCCACCTATTCTAATAGGAGCCATTTTCACCAATTCGAGTAGTTTAATTTTACTGCAAGTCAGTCTTTATTCACTTACTCGAATTTAGAGTGTAACACGAATAGTTTATCTCTCACTTGAGGGACTTTGAATACTGCATTCTGATGTGTACAGTGTAGATCATTAAATGTATATCTTGTGCAAGGTCGTTCCACATAACTGGTGCAAGGTCGTCCCATATAATTGGTGCAACGTCCTATATAACTGGTTTCCAAAAATACTCGAGTCTAAAACACAAACAGCAGGTTCCGTTACTGTCTACTAGTCAACTTATGGTAAATTTTTCTTAACGCCTTTGGCATTTGTTAATACCTTACCTGAGGCAGTTCGAGTTTGCCGGTTCGAACCGTAGGCATGGCATAAAAGTAAGCATTTGTAATATTTCGAGTAATGCTCCCGTGTCTAGCTCAGGCTGCGCTAGTACGAACATTTATTTGACCAGGAAGATATAACTCGCAAAAATGAGACTATTTGCTTTTATAGGGCGTGACAGTTTCTAAAAACAAACTACATCGCGGGAACAGTAACTTTCATGTATAAAATGTTTGGCGCAGCTACTTAAAAATGTACTATTACTTGTAAATACTTCTGCACAAAAAAAATGCAACTGAATATATAAGTAACAGTAAAGTATGAAACAGTTGAAAAGGTACAGCCATGCTACAAGAAAAACTAGGTCCTTCCTAAACTGAAAGTCAAAAAGTAAACGACTCCCATATGAGTGTATAAAGAACTGCGGAGTCTGACATTATGCCGAAAAAAAAACCATGAANATACCTTACCTGAGGCAGTTCGAGTTTGCCGGTTCGAACCGTAGGCATGGCATAAAAGTAAGCATTTGTAATATTTTGAGTAATGCTCCCGTGTCTAGCTCAGGCTGCGCTAGTACGAACATTTATTTGACCAGGAAGATATAACTCGCAAAAATGAGACTATTTGCTTTTATAGGGCGTGACAGTTTCTAAAAACAAACTACATCGCGGGAACAGTAACTTTCATGTATAAAATGTTTGGCGCAGCTACTTAAAAATGTACTATTACTTGTAAATACTTCTGCACAAAAAAAATGCAACTGAATATATAAGTAACAGTAAAGTATGAAACAGTTGAAAAGGTACAGTCATGTTACAAGAAAAACTAGGTCCTTCCTAAACTGAAAGTAAAAAAGTAAACGACTCCCATATGAGTGTATAAAGAACTGCGGAGTCTGACATTATGCCGAAAAAAAAACCATGAANAAAAAAGTAAACGACTCCCATATGAGTGTATAAAGAACTGCGGAGTCTGACATTATGCCGAAAAAAAAACCATGAATTTTGAAGGTGTGTCGCAAGTAGCAAACATCAAGCAATTAACAGTTGGCCAACTGTTGGAAGTGGTGGCAAACGTTCGCAATTGCGACAGCCAGCAATTATTATACGGTTGACAACAATATCATGTAAATAAAAGTGACATGACATGACTTATTTTTAAATAATCGTAGTGTGGGCGAATGATCTCACAATGTTTATTACAATTCAGCAGACACCCCAAAAGCAGGCGATAAACGAAATGCTAACTGTTGCTTACTTCTGGGAAAATATTAGCAGCAAGCTAATGGGCCATATATAGCACGCTGTTGCTTACTGCTGGGGACATACATCATATAATAAAGATGAGGTAGACCGCTTATTCGTCTTCTGCGCATGTACACAACATTGACCTACCCTGATCATACACAACTGTCTAAGTCACATGGTCAACAGTGATGACAGTGTTTGCTTATATATCAATTTTTAAATGAAAAGCACTTTTATGTGAATAATATACTTTTAACAATTTGAATTTAATAAAAATTCATTACAAATTGGTTAGAGGAAGTACACATACATTTCAAAGCATTTGTTTACAAATAAGTTTTCTAACCTAAACACTAAACGTCTAGCGAAGACGTGTGGGCAGAAAATCGGCTCAGTGTATGACCACCTGTTAGTATCCAGAGTAACCACCCTTCGCAGCACGGACAGCAGCTGGACGAGCTGGCAGTGACTCAGTCAGGTGCTGATAGGTCTCCACGGGTATCTGAAGCCATACCGTCTGCAGTGCGTCCCACAACTGTTGAAGGGTGCGTGGCAGAGGAGACAGACGGTGAACACGACGATCGAGGTGGTCCCACATATGTTATTGGATTAAGATCGGGGCTGTTTGGGGTCCAGGGAAGAACTTTGAAGTCCTGATCGTGCTCTTCGAGCCACGTGCAGACACTTCTAGCCGTGTCGCAAGGCGCATTATTGTGTTGGAAGATCCCATCCTCCCGAGGAAAGAAAATCATCATGTACAGATGGACGTGATCTCTGAGAATGCATTAATAACCAAATCGTTCAAGAGTGCCTTCCGCACGGACGATGGGACCTAGAGAATACCACGAGAACATTCCCCAAACCATAACACTGCCCCCATCGCCTTGTGTTCGTCCAGCAATGGATNACCTAGAGAATACCACGAGAACATTCCCCAAACCATAACACTGCCCCCATCGCCTTGTGTTCGTCCAGCAATGGATGCAGGGTATCGGTTCTCAGACGTTTCTCACCGAACACGTTCATCCGTTCTATGCAACTGGAAACGTGACTCGTCGGAGAAGGCTACCTGTCGCCAATCAGCAGCGGTCCAGTCGCCATACTATCGAGCAAATTTCAGTCGTTTTAGTCACCCTCCGTCTACTCCGGAACCCCATTCACAGAAGGGTTAGCTGAACTTTTGCGGTAGATACGTGTCTGGATACCATCTGGTTCATTTGGACAGTGAGCTGTTCCACTGTACCCTGTCAGTTGGCCTTCACGCACCGTCGTAGTCGACGTTCACCTCGGACATCAATGGAGCGTGGAGCTCTGCAGTTTCCACGACGGTTATTCCCAATGGTGCCATTCGTCCACTCACGATATACCTTTACCACAGAGGCACGTGAACAGTTCAAAAACGTCGCTGTTTCCAAAATGCTGCCCCCCTTGGTCCGAAAACCGATGATCATCCCTTTTTGCAACTAGGTTAAATCGCTTTCCTTACCCATAACAGCAGGAAGCGCAATGTGTACAGCCAGCCTGTCGGTCGCATTATATACCCTCTTCACCAACCCACTTCACAGGCCATACGTCATGGGCTACGCGCTGCAGATGGCACTTCTAGCAGGTGATCATAATAATGTGATTTAACTGTGTAATAGCAGCATGCTTAGGGGACACTTGTGGTAGCACAATGTTGCTTACTAGTAAAGAAATACTATCAGAAAACGTATGTGCCATTTATAGCATGCCAACTGTTACTTCTGGGGACATATTAGTGATAATTTCATGGGACATTGTAGGTATGCCAACTATATTTTGTTGTGAAATAACAAATAGTATGTGTGAATTCACTTTATTTTTTTATTTAATGCATATGTGAAGTAAAGTTATCATGTTAGGTTTTTGGTAATAGGAAAATATTGTTTCTTGACCAGAAACCTGCGAAGCATAACATGTATAAAATTCTTTATTTTATATTTTAATTACCGCCTTAAAGTAGCCCGAAACTAAAATACTACTCTTTTTTAAGAAAACACTGAAATCCCAGTATTGACTTATGATATTATCATAAATTGCGACTACAGCAAAGTTTATAATGCAACTTTTATGTGTCCAATGTATTCCGAGTAGTTGGTAGCATTCTATACTGTGAACGCGAGGTGTTGTGTGTTCGATTCCAGGTCCTTCAAAAAGAGTACTGATTGTGGAATAATGTTGAGGATATCATATATTAAGATAGAAAATAATTTAAGTTTATTTGCGTGAAACAGAATTACTTGTTAGTTTTGAAAATGCATGGCAAGCTGCTTTTAAGTGGGCCACAACTGGCCAACAGCTGAGCTACAAGCGGCCAATAGCTGGACCACAAGTAACTTGCCAATAATTGGCTGATTACATGTGGTTGGCTTATAGCAGGCCAGAAGCAGTAAGCCAGTGGTCCACTGCTGCCACTCATGGCCTACTGATGATGCGGACTTGCTTGGGGTATAGTCGGCTACGCAGAAGCGGGTCGCTTATGGGCATATTGTATTGTGCTACATGGAAGTTATCTGAACAGTGGTATAGATGTGGCTCACTTCTCACATGAGTCAAGAGGCATCACGTGGGCCACAAACATTAATCAGGTTTATTGATTATGTAAACTATTTGTGGGCTGCTCGTGTACGAGCAGATTTGCACAAGTGGGCCAACTGACTTCTGCTACTTTGGCTGTTTATGAACTAACACCAGCGTCAGTTTTTTTTGTGCAAATACATAAATATTCCATAGAAGTGACGTATCTAGAGACCTATTAAGGAGGGGCTACTTTGATAGAATGGTACTGTGCATTACGTTCACATCACGTTCCAATGGAACCTGTTAGCGTAAAGCATTATAGTTACATATAAACATTTGTATCTAGTGGGTAGGTTGTGTGAACACTTTCTAAAATTCTCAAGGGGTCACGATTATTTTGCGGCTAGAACACACGCCCCCTCCAAGGTGGACCGTGTTCGATTTCCGGTGGGGTCGCTACAGGATTGCCGCACGTGGGAATCTTGCTGGACGATGCAGCTGGTCGAGGGGCTTTCTCGGGGATCTTACGTTCCCCCCACCGTTGCATTCCAGCGCCTCTTCATTCCCACCGTTTCACCCTCATTGGCATTTAAGGCCTCGTTATTTAGAACCGCCTAAGTCTCTCCACTCTTAAATTCCATTTTGGTGTATTAACAATGTACTTGTTTTCCAGAATAATTATCATTTTACTAGGTGTAAAATCAAGCTTTAAGGAAGGGGTTCAAGACCACACAGCCGCCCCCTTTTTGAATCCATCACTGTTCCAGAGAAAAAAGAGAGAGAATACAGTAATTCACAGCTCGCACGCAGTTCGCTAACTCGGCGAATATGCGTGGTGCTGCATTGACCCACGGATAATGTAATTTCGCCGCTGAAGGCTGGAGGTAATTCCCATCAGCCAGCGGCGCGCTGCGCGGGAGCAGGAAATATGGATGCAGTTTCGGCAGCAGGTAGTACCGCGGGGATGACCCGTGGATTGATATTCGCGGCTAAAGCAATTAACCTCACGTGTTGACATGACCCAGTTCTCCGACACACGTTGAAAAGCGACGCCATTGTTGGCCCCTTCTTCTAGCTCCCACGAACCGCGCGAACGGCCATTGAGGGTACTGGAATTATATCTATATATACATGTAGACATTCAAACCGTGCCATCTAGTGGGTAAAATAAACAATAATTCCTAGTTGCAAAATGTTTGGTAAATTAATCTATAATTTTTAAATTTAAATCGAACTTGGCAAAACATTGCCGGGAGTCCGCAACTTTACGTACCTGCGTGCACAACAAGTTGCATATAATGAAGGGCGATCGGAACTGGAGCGTTATGCGTATGTGTGCGCCTCTAGTGGTTGCGTGTGTCAAATTATATGAACAATGGGGGATTAGCAACTGATGAGTAGTAAAGGCTGCCAGAAATGATTGTGTTTTATTTCCAACAACACACAAACAGCATTACTGGCGATGTAGGGTCTGCATGTATTTTAATGGTAGCAAGTGTACAGGTCGTTGTCTCATGACGCACCAGTTCCATTTGCCTTCGCGATATGCGACCTGTTGTGCTCACAAGTACGTAAAGTGGCGGATTCCCTGCACTGTTAGCCCTTAAATTTAAAATTTAAATTTCTAAATGAATATTCCGNACCAGTTCCATTTGCCTTCGCGATATGCGACCTGTTGTGCTCGCAAGTACGTAAAGTGGCGGATTCCCTGCACTGTTTGCCCTTAAATTTAAAATTTAAATTTCTAAATGAATATTCCAAAAACTTTGTTACTATGATTTATTATTTATATTAACCCATATATGCTATGGTTTGAATTTTGGCATGTAGTTGAANGAAAACTTTGTTACTATGATTTATTATTTATATTAACCCATATATGCTATGGTTTGAATTTTGGCATGTAGTTGAAAAATTACCTTGCATACACACATACATAAGACAGGGTGATTCCCAAGGAGGTGTAATCACGCACAGTGCGCGAGTTCCTTAGGTCATTGGGAGCAAAATACGTCATATGAACGTAGGCCCTATCCCCAATATTTACAGAGGGATTCAAAAATCTTGAAATGCGGTGAAATTAATAACCATTTAAAAAGTAAAAGAAAATTAATTATTATTAGCCTTTATTGTTTACAGTTGAGCATCAAACACCGCATCGGTGTATTCTTCTATGGATAAGGTGCGCAGGAAGGCGCCGTGTTCACGAAGTACACAGTAAAACAAAGATACAAACTTCATAATGGTCAAGGTCACGGGCTCTTCATAGCAATAGTCAAACGGGTAGCAACATGCCACGAGTTCTTCACTGCAATGCGTTTCCAATTTTTCGAATTGCTCTGTAAATATTACGAATAGGACTCACATTTATACTGTTACAAGACGCTTCAGAGGCGTATCTGAGTTCGTGAGGGATCGAGGTCTAGATAAAAATAACAGAAATAAAATACATTTTTAATTTGCTATTATATACAGCATTAAATAACACTGAGGAACCAAATAAAAGGTTTTTTTTTCCACATTAAGGGGAATGGGTGTTCCTAACAGAACTTTTCACGCTGATTTCAAATGTTCAATCGGTTTATCTCCATTACCCACAGTTTTTTGTGACAGGTAGGAAAAGTATAAAACAAGCATAGAATTTAGTAAATAAATAGTAGTGATTGTGGTAATTTTTTTGGCACAAGGACAGTGGGGGTTCCTAATAAAAATATTTACGCTGATTTTAAATATGCAATCAGTTTTCCTCCATTACATACAGTTTTTTGTGACAGGTAGAAAAAGTATAAAATACACATAAAATGTAGTTCGTCTACAGTAGTACGTGTAGTAAATGCAGTAGCAAAAAAAAAAAAAAACCTAAAATATCAAATGTAGTATTTCGAACATCCCTCTTCAGTGTCCAGCAAAAATGTAAGAGACTTCTTCCACTCTAGCGTCACCGGATACCGCTTTTCCATTAGATAATTTGAAAATTTGCTGCTGGAAATGTTTCCCATGCTCGTCACTCACTGCGCCCAGACCGCCAGGAAATAAATAAAGTCGTGAGTATAGAAAATTAATTTTTAGGGACATGTTACAATTCATTTGTTTGTATGATTGCAAAAGGTCACTCACACTGTTACAATACGTGGGAGATTTATGATTTCCTAAAAATTTTGCGCAACACCTTTTAATGCCCTCCATGCAGATTTTTCAACTGAGCTCAGCAAGTCCTCGAAATGCCCATCTGAGAACAGAGCTCTAATTTGTGGACCCACAAAAATTCCTTGCTTGATTTTTACGTCATTGACACGAGGATATTTTTATTTCAATTGTAGGAACCCTGCACCATTCTTATCCATAGCCTTAACAAAATTCATCAAAAGTCCCAATTTAATATGCAGTGGCAGCAGAAGAATTCGGTCAGAGCTAACAAGTGCAGGATGTGCAACATTTTTATATCCAGACGCTACCGATTCACGCTATGGCCATTCCCTTTTGATGTAATGGTTTGTCCTGTAACTACTGTCCCATTCACAAAGGTGACGTTACTCCCCACGTGTAGGATACAGGATGGTTCATAGGGTCTGAGTTACCACTCTGGCGCAGACTATGGGCGCCTTGAATGTCGAATAGGGGCAGTAAACAATAACTGTAGTCACTCGGTGTTTCAATTTACTACTTGGTTATATTGTCTCAAAAGAAATATACAGATACAATTCCGAGAGGGTACCTTGCGAGTTGGGGGCCTTAAGGGCTAATCAACATACTCTTGCTAACAGTTGCCGACTTCTTGGGGGGGGGGACACTAGCCATCGGGACATGTCCCTGAGTGACTTATCTGTTTTAGTAGCTCTGGGTGTTCCGGCGGTAGGTTGGGGTCTGGTAAGATGGTCGGCCCTTTTACAGGCCCTCGGTTGGCTTGTTCTCGTTGACGGCTCACCACGACTGGCTGACTCCACTCCACTCGGGGTACCGCACCGTAAAGTGTGGCTCGAGATAAAACGTCTTTGAGAAATTGAACTGAACTGAGTTAGTAAGAAGGTGCTCTGGTTGTCCTCTGATTCTGAATAGGTATCTAGGAAGTTGAAGAGGGCAACGCGGCACACTGTCTCCCCGCCTCTGCGTCGGCCGGGTGGATCAACGGCCTGAGGGTTATTAGTCCACCGGACACAGTCTGTGCGTGGCCACAATTCCCCTTGGGACCCCCTGAGACGGCTAAGAGGGAGAAAAGGGTATTCAAGCTGGTCTGAGGCCTACGGCCTCAGGCTGCCCCTTGAGGCTTGACTAGTGGAGAGGGACTTGGTTAATCAGTGTAATTCATGTCATGTACTTTGTAGTGTGGGGACTTGCGGTGTAAGCACACAAAGCGACTTGTGCATTGTGAAGTGTTTGTGTTTGTTTGTACTATTTATATAGAGACTACAAGAGTCGAAGGGAGAAGACCATCGTGCAGGTACCGCCGTCGCGGGAGCACCATGGCTACCTCCAGCAGCCCAGCTGGGGCACCAAGGCTTAAAGTCACGGAGGCCTTGGGTATCACGGCATTGGATAGTTCACCAACGTTGAAGAGTAAGCGNTGGGTATCACGGCATTGGATAGTTCACCAACGTTGAAGAGTAAGCGAAAAGGCAATTGCAAGGATTAGGGACCCCAATTTCGACTGGGGAACCTTTCCCATGCCACCTAAGATCAAAAGGATCTACAGGAAAATTTATAAAAACATTCATGGCGTCAAGACGTCGATAGTGGACTCTTGGCTACAAGAAGTATATGATGGCCAATTGCAAATAGTAATGGAAGAGGAAGAAGAAGGAAGAACTGGAGCGCAAGAATCTGGTGAATCTGGCGAATCTAGCGAGGAATCATCCTCCTCGGATGAGGAGGACCTGCGTACGGCGACCAGAAAAATACAAGAATTCACCCTAGTGGGGAAAAAGGGAAGGCCTCTTAAGACAACACGTCTAGTTTTTCCGGAAGCCCAAGAGGAGCAGGATGTCGTGGTGCCCAGGTCTGCCGTGAAATCGGCTGAGGAAGAACCTGAAGTAATGGCTAACAAATCCAAAAGGAAACTAAGATTTGCGGAAGAACCTGGGAGAGACTCTTCGAACAGGGAATTAAACAAGGAAAGAGACTGCATCATGAGAATGCATAAAGAAACCTGTGAAATGGTGGAATCCATGCAGAAATGGATTCTGAGCAAGAGTTCAAAAGTGAATTCGACCCAGGCCAACTTCCTGCTGCCAAGGCTGACTCAGTTACAAGGAAATATAGATGGTGTTCTGTTACAGAACAGCCTTCTAATCGGAAGATTAGAGGAGTCCGAGAAGAGAGGAGAGAAGGCTACAAGATCTGAAACTTCTGATCCTGGAGCTACTGCTGTTCCAGTAATTAAAAGTTATGGGCAGGCAGCAGGAGTAGCCTACAAGCCACAACCGGCTAAGAAAATTGTACTGGTGTACCCCAACGATGAAGGGAAAACTAGTGGGGAAACCAGAGAAATGCTCAAAAAGGGCTTCGACCCTAAAGAGGAAGGTCTCCAGATAAGGAATATCCATGGGATTAGAGGAGGTGGCGTTCTTGTCGAAGCTGGAGACGACAAAACGCTGGAAAGCATTAACAATGCTTCCAAAATTAAGGCTCTTGGATTAAAACTAGAAGCACCTAGAAGGCGAGACCCAAAGATAGTGGTCTATGATGTTCCTCGAGGGGAGGACACCACTGAATTGCCTGAAGTAATCTTCAGACAAAATTTTAGAGGANAGTGGTCTATGATGTTCCTCGAGGGGAGGACACCACTGAATTGCCTGAAGTAATCTTCAGACAAAATTTTAGAGGATGATTATGTGGCGAACATAATCTTGAAAGTTTCAAGAAAGTGGTCTCAATTAGCCACAGGACTGGCCGCAGGGACTCGGACAGGGTCAATGTTGTTCTGATGTGCGATCCAAAGATCAGAAACGCCCTAATAGACAAGGACAGGATCTATGTGGGCTATGAAAGCTGCCGAGTGCGAGATTATATCTCGCTCTCGCGCTGCTATAAATGTCAGCAATGGGGCCACATAGCTGGCAAATGCAGGGAAACGGAGACCACCTGCTCAACCTGCAGCGAGAAAGGGCATGAATATGCTAACTGCCCCAAAAAAGCCGACCGCACGCACAAGGATTCCTGTGCGAATTGCAAGAAAAAGGGTCAGGCACACGACCATAGAGTCGACTCAAGGGATTGCCCAGAATATCAGAAGGCCCTGTCCGCCGAACTTGCAAGAATAAATTATGGTGTCTAACACCATAAAGATTGGACAACTGAACATGCAGCGGTCAGCAGCAGTGGCAGCTGAATTGAACCGAATCTTTGTGGAGCAGAAGCTTTATATAGTATTGTTTCAAGAACCATATGTACCTTTTGACAAGGTTGTGGGCCTGCGGGGTGAGGTGTTTACCTGTGGCGTTTCGCCCCGTGCTGGGGTGCTTGGGGCCAGCGCAGACATTAGTATACAATTAATGGCTAGTGTATCAAATGCACATCATACCTGTGTACAGGTTATAAAGGGAAACACTGAATGCTGGCTGGTCTCCTCGTACTTTCAGTTCGGGGATGATGCCCAGGTGCATATTGACAGATGGGAAGTAATAGTTAATACACTAAGAGAGAGGCCTTTGATCATCGGAGCAGACGTAAATGGTAAATTCGAACTTTGGCATTCTCCTGTGAATGATGAGGCCAGGGATACGATCAGTCAATTTATTTTAATGAATGACTTGGACGTGGCCAACCAGGAAGGAGAACTCCCAACCTTTGTCTCTCAGGCCCATGAAACAGAATCGTACATAGATATAACAGTAATGAACAGGAACATGTTCAACTGTATCAGGAAATGGACTGTGTCGGAGGAAAGCTCGTCTGATCATAGACTGATTATGTATGAAATACATGGAGGTGGTCACCAAGAGATGTAACCATTAGAGCGGGAGGTCCACTATATACACAATATGGCGGTCTGGCCTACATTCGACCGGGCCCTGCGGAGTAAGTTACGCTTATACAATGTTATGGGTACCCTGGATGAACGAGTCAAGCAATTGACGAAGATCATCCAGGACACATGTGAAGAGAACCTTAGGAAAACCACGAGAGGTCTACCCAACATGTCCTGGTGGGATGAAGAGTTGGAGGAAGACAGAAAAGCCCTCAGACGAGAGAGAAGACAGCTTCATAAGCTGAGAGGAGATGAAAGAAAAGAGTTCTCATTAGGATACAAGGAGAAAAAGCGGGCTTACTTCAGTAGGGTCAGGAAGAAGAAAACTAAGTCTTGGGAAGACTTTGTTACCAAGGTTGGTAACGAAGATCTTTTTGGCCTAGTCTATAAACTGGCAGCAAATAAGATAAAGAGATCGGTGCCACCCCCATGTATGAAAATAGATGGTGAATTGATACTAGACCAGAAGAAGTCTATGGAGGCTCTGCTCCACGCGCTCCTTCCAGACGACTCCCTGGATAATGAAGGTGAGGTGCACTCCGATAGGAGACGGTCTATGGATTCTATTCCAGAGGTACAAGACGCACCAGATTTTAGTTTAGAAGAGCTAACTGGTATAATGTACAAAATGAAAAATGGTAAGGCGCCTGGAATTGACAGGATTTCCACTGAAATCCTGAAAAGGTGCTACGCAAGAATAAAGAACATCCTGCTTGACATTGTGAATGACTGTCTACAAAGCGGAGTGTTTCCCTCCCCTTGGAAAATTGGAATACTGAAAATTCTCTAAAAAGAGAACAAGAAGGACCTGGATGATCCCAAATCATACNCTAAAAAGAGAACAAGAAGGACCTGGATGATCCCAAATCATACAGGCCTCTGACCCTGCTTCCGGCGCTAGGCAAAGTCTATGAGAAAATGATCAACAGAAGACTAACAATGGCATTGGAAGTCGAAGGAACCCTCAATAAGTACCAGTACGGTTTCAGAAGAGGAACTGGGACGGACTTCGCACTGGCTGATGTTATGAAGAGCATCCGACAGNTAAGTACCAGTACGGTTTCAGAAGAGGAACTGGGACGGACTTCGCACTGGCTGATGTTATGAAGAGCATCCGACAGTCTTCAAAGAAGTACATAATGGCGATCTTTCTCGACATTTCTGGGGCCTTTGACAATGCCTGGTGGCCGGAAGTATTTTACAGACTGAAGGTTAAAAAATGTCCTGCGAACATCTATAGGGTCATCCAGGACTTCTTCAACAACAGGTGGAGGATTTACTCTAGTAAGAGTGTGCAAGTAAAAAAGAGGCTCACAAAGGGGTGCCCTCAGGGTTCGGTCCTTGGACCGATCCTATGGAACATCCTCTTTGATGGCTTTCTTGAGTTGGAACTTCCTCCGGAGTGCACAGTTTTTGGATATGCCGATGATGGACTAATCCTTGTAGAGGGTAACTCAAGAAGCGTCCTGGAAGAAAAATCGGCCCGGATCATGGAACAGACTTGGCAATGGTCTAAGGAGGTCAAGCTAAATTTTTCTATTGAGAAAACCAAAACGATGATGGTGAAGGGGAAATTTCTAAGAGCCCCTACTGTGCGCTTCGGGGGTCGTCCAGTTGGACATGTTCATGAGTTTAAATATCTGGGAGTCGTCATGGACGACAGAATGAGCTTTTTAAGCCACATAGAATATGTGTCGCGGAAGGCGGTGGTGGTGTTCCAGAAACTCAGAAGAATTGGAAACACAAGTTGGGGCTTTAATTATGGTACCTTGCGTACCATATATAGAGCGGTATTCGAGGCAATCATAACATATGGCGCGGTTATGTGGCACCACCGTGCCGACCTTTCGTGGCACAGGAGAAAGCTTTTAAGTGCACAAAGAGCTGCACTGCTGACCGTTACACGGGCGTATAAAACTGTTCCTAATGAGTCTCTCCCAGTTGTTGCTGGTGTGCTACCTGTGGACTTACTGGTCAGGTACAGGGGCCTCGTGGTGGAGAGATCTCGAGCTTGCAAGCTCTCAAGTGAAGATAAGAAGCAGTTGTACGAATACATAGTCACTGACTGGCAACTCAGATGGACTAATTCCAGTAAAGGGAGGATGACATATGAGCTCCTCCCCAACATCAGAACGANACTGACTGGCAACTCAGATGGACTAATTCCAGTAAAGGGAGGATGACATATGAGCTCCTCCCCAACATCAGAACGAAACTGGAGAACAAATGGAACACTGTGAACTTCTACAACATGCAGATGATAACAGGACATGGAAATTTTAAAGCTAANAACTGGAGAACAAATGGAACACTGTGAACTTCTACAACATGCAGATGATAACAGGACATGGAAATTTTAAAGCTAAACTACACAGTATGAGGCTTGTGGGGTCTCCCCTCTGCGAGGTCTGTGGTGTTGATGACACCGCACAGCATGTGTTAATGGACTGTCTGAAGACAGAAGACTTACGGGAAGCATTAACCGAGAAATGCGAAGAAATGGGCATTCACTTGGAAGCAAGAAGTATCATGGAGAACATACTGCACTACAAGATATGGACGGATTTCGCCACCAAAATTGGTAGAAGGCTTGAGAACTTCGATAAATGGAATCGGCGAAATTCTGATGACCCATGATAGGGTACTCAGGTAAAGACTTTAAAAAGGAAAAGTCGGAGTACTTTTGATTGGCGAGGAGGACAGGTTTTAACGAGAAAACCAGTAGAATACTGAGTTAACGGCAAGTAAGAAAAGTGAATGGCCCGAAGAGACCAAGAGGAAAGTGCCGTGCACTGTCTTACCCACCAGGGCACAGTTGCAGTGCGGGAGGATGGAGGGTGTGCTGGCCTTCGGGCCTAAAACCTGACTCCACGATACAACTGACTGACTCTTCTCTCGGCGTGGTGCTCTTCATTCGGGTTACCACTCGACTACTGTTCTTGGTATCGCACTCTGCGTCCCGATGTGGTGCTCTTGTCCAGCCCCCACCTTACCATCGCCATCCAGCGCCATATACTTCCTCTCGCATGGAGACCCTCGTTATGGGGCCGCCACTCGACTCCCTGCCTCGGTCTCGCGCTTCGCGTCCCGACTTGGTGATACAACTCTTCTATTCCCATCACACGACTGACTAATCTCGCTTCTTGGCAAAGTGCTCCTGTCTGTCGCCTCTCGGCGCGGGTTACAACTGACTTTACATCACTGACTGCCGGTGTCTGAACCCCGGCCTCGGTTGACTGACTCACCCGACTACCTCACATCTCTTGGCATGAAGATACAACAGCTGAGTTACCTCTGCCTTGAGACGATGCCACTGAACAACTGACTCCCTCCTCTACCTGTCGGGCCTACTTAACGCCCTATTTCGGCATCTTCCACATGTCAACTCCATCAGCATTTTTCCACGGGTCTCCTTGGGGAAAAGGAAGGGGGGATTCCGTCAAACACCGTCAGCCCTTCTCGAGTGTCTAACTAGAGGTGCGTCGGTGAAACTCTAGCTTACANATCATCACACATGTCTCGCTTATTGGGAGGGGAAGAGAGGGGTGACCTGCGGCCCTAGTGCCAAACACAGAACACAGTCAGCTCTTCTTACTCGTCTAACTAGAGGTGTGTTGGCACAATTCTCGCTTACCTTCGCATTTCTTCAGCGTATGTGCAAGTTCTCACGCGGTTTTGCTCGGGGTGTGGGATGGGACCAGCGGCCCAACCTTGACACGTGCTAACTGCCTATCCGTCCTTTGGAGCTGGTCTGTCCTCGCAGCACGTGTTAATGGACGGCACGTGTACTGGGGGCCTCAAGCGAGGGGGATGGGGTAAGATCGCAGGGGTTGTCAGTGATGCTTCTACTTACAATATGTGTTACGCGTCAAAGGAAACAGCAAAAATTAGTATAGCTAAACTGCAAACCTGTTAACACCGAAATTACCATCAAATCACAACAAATAGTCCAAAGGTACTTGTCACACTGAATTTTTNGATGGGGTAAGATCGCAGGGGTTGTCAGTGATGCTTCTACTTACAATATGTGTTACGCGTCAAAGGAAACAGCAAAAATTAGTATAGCTAAACTGCAAACATGTTAACACCGAAATTACCATCAAATCACAACAAATAGTCCAAAGGTACTTGTCACACTGAATTTTTTCGAACAANCTGTTAACACCGAAATTACCATCAAATCACAACAAATAGTCCAAAGGTACTTGTCACACTGAATTTTTTCGAACAACCTTTTCATGTTTTCGTATGATTCCTTCATGTTGGTTGAATAAGCTAACGGCACAGAAGGAGATGTGTTGCCATTATGCAAGAGGGCAGCCTTCAGACTGGTTTTAGAAGAATCACTGAAGAGTCTCTACTCTGAAGTTACATGCTCATGATCAAGTTATTCCATCCAAGCACAAACATCATTGCAGCACACTAACGTTCTTTCTTCAGAGAATAAATGTTCAAATTTTTTCTGGCGGTTGCGAAACGCATACATTTTTGTATCTACATGTAGGAGATTCCAACCTTTGAGACGAGAAGTCAAAAACTCAGTTGCTTTTTTTGGACAAGTTCAAATCATGGACAAGGTCATTTAATTTGCCTTGAGTTATCATGAGAGGTTCACTGGATGATGTACTTGCCTCAAAAGTGGCATCTTCTTCCACTTGCCGTATTTCCATATCAGATTCATCTTCACATCCATCTTCCACAGGTACATGTGCTGGAGGTTGTGGAACAGGTAAATCCTTACTGTGGGGCGCGGGCATTATAGCAGATGACACATCAGGGTACTTTACTGTGTGTTTTGACTTACCGCTGATTCCTTTTATCGTTGTAAGACAGAAATGTGTCAGATGATTGATCTTTTGGTTCACGCCACACCATGGATACTGCAATTGTAATGTGGCGATTACGCTTAGNAATGTGTCAGATGATTGATCTTTTGGTTCACGCCACACCATGGATACTGCAATTGTAATGTGGCGATTACGCTTAGCCCAACCTGTCAGACGTTTCACACAGGTTTAACAGCAGACATGAGGGGTCCAGTTCTTCTCCTGATCACCCACTTTACACAAAAAAAAATTATAACATTTTTTAACAATTAGTGTCAAACTTCGTTTATGCGCTTTAAATGTAAGTTACCCACACACATAGCAGAGCTAATCAGATCGTTTACTCACTATCTCGGCATATTTACGACACAACACACCTACAGTGTATGAGAAATGTTCAACCCATACGAGAGAAAATAGAACGAACACAAAACACGTGCGTACACAGCTAGAATCTCAACTACACTGATTGCAAGACGCAGCAGGCTGCTTGGCTACAGGTCTATAAATGCAGTGAGTGAATTTACAAATTGATGCCGCCGCGTGACACCGCGGTAAGTCTATCGCAACTCGCGCGCTCCCGACATTCAGCGGATCGAATTTCTGCAGTTACATAAGAGAATATTCTGGTTCATTACCATTGCCTCTCTCAGCATGACTCGGGGTGCGGGGAACCTTCCAGATCGGGTCAGCGAGACTGTCTAAGCCGCGATGGGCCTCCGAGCCGAGAGTTTTTGAGAGTTGAGAATTTGGAGGATTGTGCGACCTAAAGCGCCAGGTGTGCTAAGACAGCGAAGAGACGAACCAGCAGAGCGACGAGTGGCGACGAAAGCTACTAGTGGGAGTGAAGTCTGCGGACTGCGAGCATCGGTGCAGTGAAGAGTGTTACTGGCAGGCGGGACTACTGAACTAGATGTGTAAGTGTAAGATATTTCAAGTGGTGGCAACATACAGACTGAGCATGTGCAAATAATGAGTGTGAATTAAGTGACTATAACTGATATAGAGACATTGAAAAGGACTTTAATTAGAGTTGAAATATACATTAAATATTGNTGAATTAAGTGACTATAACTGATATAGAGACATTGAAAAGGACTTTAATTAGAGTTGAAATATACATTAAATATTGCGCTTACTGAAAATAACAATTGTGATGGTGTAAGTAAATAGTTTAATGTTGTAAATTATAGCTGTGGGAATGAATTAAAAATAAAATTTAGTTCGTTATTTCTATTAAGACAGCCATCCCTCACGAACTTGGATACGCTCCTCTGTCGCCTTGAAATATTATGGTGGTTACAGCAGAGCATTGTGTTCNGCCATCCCTCACGAACTTGGATACGCTCCTCTGTCGCCTTGAAATATTATGGTGGTTACAGCAGAGCATTGTGTTCGTACTGCGTAACAGACAGTACTTCCAACAAAACAACTTCAACAATATTATAAAGTTTTTCACAACAACTAGGATTATAATAAACTAACTGAATATTTTGTTGCTGCTACCCTCAAACCAGATTACAGAACTATTCAGTACTAGAAAACTAGCTCAAGGTAGGCGAACATCTTAAGCGGCTGTTTCGCGGTGGCTATGTGTAAAGGAATTTCATCAATTCCACGATTGGAAAGTTCATTCTAGGACTTCACGCTCATAGTTATGTCACACAATTTAAACCTGAATCAATGAGAATTTCACTGGTTTAATTTGTTAACTGCACCTGAGTTATTCAACAGTCACTTCAATCAATTTAATCTATTAATTACTAAACAAAATTCCGGTCATATTTTACTTAATGATTTAGTATCATTTTCCACTGATTCATCAACCATTTCCTTCGCTGTTTTACAGTTATTTGGTTTTTGACTGATTGATCAGTTAGACAAGGCGTATCAAATNCATCAACCATTTCCTTCGCTGTTTTACAGTTATTTGGTTTTTGACTGATTGATCAGTTAGACAAGGCGTATCAAATGGGACAACAACGCATAAAATAATAAAACCCTTCAAAATAATTTTTTAAATATGAGTTTCGTCTTTTATATAACCATTTTTACGGGNTCGCATAAAATAATAAAACCCTTCAAAATAATTTTTTAAATATGAGTTTCGTCTTTTATATAACCATTTTTACGGGGCAACTTGAACATTTCCGTCTTTCACTCTGTTTTTACGTCTTTCATTTCGTTTTCACGTAATCATCATAGGGCTCGCTTTCAAGGTGTAAACTGCATTAAATGTGGTGAAGTGTATGCATTCATACATAATATTTGTTTGAACGATCATAATCATACCAATTAAACTTAAAACTAAAAGAAAAGTGATACAATTTAGAGCTACATAATTTGGATAATGAAATATAATACGTATATTTTAGCAATTTTGAATAACGTTCACTTGGCAGTTCGATTAATAAGGTACCTAACGGCCTAGGCGTGGGATGTTGTAAGATCAAATCCGGGACAAGGCGAAATTTTTACTTTTTTTTTTAAATTACGTTAATTGCATAATATAAACAGGGATTATCTGAAATATGTTTATTTCTCGTAATGATTTACCTAAATTAAATAAAACAATATTTAATTCGCCGCACGCAGTTGGCTATTTCACTGAAGCCACCAGTGGTTTTTCCACAGATTCTAGGTGAAACCATTTTCACTTATTCAAGTATTCTCTATTAGCGGTTTCTGCAAACGTTTCGAATGAAACCTTCAAAAAATCACCCCATATATGATGTATTTGTTTGTTTCCTAAATATGCAATGTATTGCAAGCGTTTTATACGCCTGTTAACATAAAATAAACTTGTATTTGGTTAAATAGATATTCTATTTATATTTTATCTATACGTTGTAAGTTTTCATTCATAATTAATATGAATTAAAACTTTGAGAAATATGTGTTTTGATAATGCTTGGTAAGAAATAGTTCTTATGCAAAATATTATTAAACTAAGTGCGCACGAATGTGGTGCGTTGTCCCTATAGTGTTATTTTCTAGATCCGGGTAAGCTTTGTTGGTACGAATCGGAGGAATATCACGAAAGTAGAAATTTAGCAGGGCTTCAGAAAAGAGTGAAGTAACAGTGAACGCGCTTTAGTTGAAATTCACTGCGAATCAGTGGTTTTCAACATATTCGAATCTAGAGTGCAGAGTGCTTAAGGGCGCTGCCTGCCTGTCGTTTAAATTGCGCTGCAGAGTGTCCGAAATCAGCGTTTTTCTTACTAAACCACTAAGCGTGTTCCCATTATTCTGATATGCGAAAAGAAAACGTACTTGAGATGATGTAAGAATAATACTCTCAATAAATTATTTACATTTAAATTCTATTCCCGAGCAGTACAACATGGCTAAAAACGGCTTTTTCACACTGCTGCATCTCATATTATACTGGTCGGAAACATGTCAAACTATTATAGCGACCTGCACTGATCACTGCTGCAGTCGTTCCAGCAATAAAATGATGGTGTCGCCGCTTAAAGTCCCACAGCGAGCTAACAAGCTGACAAGTGCCCTCAAGGATGCAGAGGCGAAACAGCCACTTACACAGCGAACTCCAGCAGCACACGCCACTAAAATGGCGTCACTGGCCAGCAACATGTCGAAACACCATCCACCAATCAGCGTCCGTTTTCCTCCTCGCCAGCCGGCAGCGCAGCCAGTAGGGAACCTTTCGCAGCAGGCGGTAGCCAATCAGACACGAGGCCTGTCTCCAGAGCCTCACGCAGCCAATCAGAGAACGGGTACATCCACATCAAAGGAACCGCCGCGACATTTCTTCTGTGTATACTTACCTACTCTCCGCTTACTTAGCCAACACTGATGAAAGGAGTTGTAATGTAGTGCATATATATAGTAGTAGTGGTAAGTGCCACTAAAGAAGGCATAGTATATAGAATTATAATCTCCTTGATGCGTGTTGGCTTTCAAGACTTTCGCTGTTAAGAGCCATCCAAATGTCTATAGTCCCTTCTTGATGTGTAGGGAACGGTGGTGGATGGCAGTCCAACCTCGCCACTTCCATACTCCGGCCAACAAGAGCAACCACTAAGAGGTAAAAGTAGATAGAAACAACAAGCCACCTACGTGGTGAGATGCATGTTATAAATTAAAATAAATGTAACAATAATGTGGTCCGACAACAGGAAGCCATAGGACAAAATAAAAAAAATATATGAAAATCAGTAAAAGCAAAGGATAACCTACACCCCTGCATTTCCCAGAAAGGGTACAGTTGTAGGGGTGGAAAGTCACACATGCGTGGTTCAACCTATGGCTGGCCATGTAATAAAAACCTACTCGGTCGTTATGCCACGACTTCTCTTCAGCGCAGCATCTCAAAACTCCTTCGGAGAACGAAATCCGTCTCAGGTCGGCGAAAAAGGACTGCGAACGTCTGAGACCGTTAGGAAGTGCTCGTTTCCACTAGTCAGCTCTTTTACACGCCTTCTTCCCACAGGGAGAACTAAATCAGCATAGTCTTTTGCCGCTCTGTCTCGCTTCCATTCCCCCCGAACACAAGGCGGAAAAAAGAAGAGCGGGCGGGAGGGAAAAATAAAAGGTCAAAATGAAGATTTCAAAATGTCCCGCGCCTCAAAAGAGTTCTCTCTGCTTGACTTGATGCGAGTTGTCTTCTAGAAGAGAACGGCGAGGCATCAAAAAATCCTTGCGTCGATAAAAAGATCCTGGGATGGGGCAGGATACGGAGCCAGGAGAAACGAAGTCGAAACAATGGTTAGGATGGGGAGAAGAGGAAGTTCAACTCCCAAGGCAAAGAAGATTGAATTTAGGTTACCCGAGGTAACGACTCCTTGAGAAATAAATTCCTTCCTTAGAATCTGCAAAGATGAAAATGACTTCATCCGACCGCAATAGCGCCTTGGGGCACTGACTTACAGGTGAATAACATGCTTTATAAGATAGATTTCACTCACTGTTAAATTCTCAAAAAAAAATTCTGTGTGTGGTTGTATAGGTGACACGGTCGCGTGTTTTACGTTAAGGTGGCCGCCTGGTTGAAGGAATTTTGCACGTCTGAGGCCTAAAAGCGTGAGAGCGCTAGTGGCGACTGAGACATGCGCATCGACTCTCTCATCGCCTCTACGCGCAAAGCACTGAACTGGTGTGCAGTATTGCCATCGATAACACACCTCTATGAGACTTTCAGTGGAGGCCCTACCATTTTATGACGTAATAATAAAAATAAAGGTTTTCAATGCTTGTCCCTATTCATTTTTTAATGTTTTGTACTGGAATCATACCTATAAATGACCGTGAAAACACCCGTCTGAGCCATTTTCACTATTACAAAAACATTCTTAAGAGAGAAACGGAGGAACTGAAAAACGNCGTGAAAACACCCGTCTGAGCCATTTTCACTATTACAAAAACATTCTTAAGAGAGAAACGGAGGAACTGAAAAACGTATACAGACGCGTAAAGTTTCTTAAATGCTATTCATAAGCAGACCTCATTCAGACACGTTGGTCGGTTTTTTGATAAAACTTTTTCTGCTGGAGATCTGCACACCGTTCGGCAGCCTACCCTGGAGGATACCTTAAGGCTCACGCCTACCTGGAGGGTTTTTTTTCGCGTTTGAGGATGAGAAGTGTGGGGGCGATAAGGGTGACACTGCCACACGCATCAAGTACACCATGGCCGTTAAGCGCGAAGCTCTCAACTGGCGTGCAGTGTTCTCGTCACACTGCGTGTACCAATGCTACTTTCAGCCATGACAATATTATTTTATTGGTGGAAAGTCTGTAGGAAGGTTTAGTGCAGGGCCATTGAGTAGTTTTGTATGCATTTAATGCGCATATTTTGAGATACAGAGTTTTGGNTAGGAAGGTTTAGTGCAGGGCCATTGAGTAGTTTTGTATGCATTTAATGCGCATATTTTGAGATACAGAGTTTTGGAAAAGCCGTTTTTAGCTGTTTTGGGATAATCTGAGATTGTGTTTCTAACGTGTATGACGTTTCAAAGTACTCAATAGCACTCGTGTGAAGTGTGTTCCTTTCGTATATTAACACATTGGACACACGTTTAATAGTTTCGTGAAAAAACGTGTAAGCCTATTTCAAACACACTGCAGTGTAGTTCAAGTGCCAGGTAATCAAAGCCTTGAAGGGGATCAGGCCCTGCTAACTTGAATTTTCACTATTTTCGCCATAAGTTACATTTAAGAATGATTAACGAAATTTTTCGCACGACATGGCATACATAATTGTTTCTAAAGCTTTATGAAACTATTACAACTCTACCTCGTTTATTAATTTTTTACTAGTGACTNGGCATACATAATTGTTTCTAAAGCTTTATGAAACTATTACAACTCTACCTCGTTTATTAATTTTTTACTAGTGACTAATTTTTCTTGTGGTTGGTTACAGAAATTATACCAACAACAGTAGTCTAGGAATACATGTTTTAGAACACGTGCNCGTGAAAACACCCGTCTGAGCCATTTTCACTATTACAAAAACATTCTTAAGAGAGAAACGGAGGAACTGAAAAACGAATACAGACGCGTAAAGTTTCTTAAATGCTATTCATAAGCAGACCTCATTCAGACACGTTGGTCGGTTTTTTGATAAAACTTTTTCTGCTGGAGATCTGCACACCGTTCGGCAGCCTACCCTGGAGGACACCTTAAGGCTCACGCCTACCTGGAGGGTTTTTTTTTCGCGTTTGAGGATGAGAAGTGTGGGGGCGATAAGGGTGACACTGCCACACGCATAAAGTACACCATGGCCGTTAAGCGCGAAGCTCTCAACTGGCGTGCAGTGTTCTCGTCACACTGCGTGTACCAATGCTACTTTCAGCCATGACAATATTATTTTATTGGTGGAAAGTCTGTAGGAAGGTTTAGTGCAGGGCCATTGAGTAGTTTTGTATGCATTTAATGCGCATATTTTGAGATACAGAGTTTTGGAAAAGCCGTTTTTAGCTGTTTTGGGATAATCTGAGATTGTGTTTCTAACGTGTATGACGTTTCAAAGTACTCAATAGCACTCGTGTGAAGTGTGTTCCTTTCGTATATTAACACATTGGACACACGTTTAATAGTTTCGTAAAAAAACGTGTAAGCCTATTTCAAACACACTGCAGTGTAGTTCAAGTGCCAGGTAATCAAAGCCTTGAAGGGGATCAGGCCCTGCTAACTTGAATTTTCACTATTTTCGCCATAAGTTACATTTAAGAATGATTAACGAAATTTTTCGCACGACATGGCATACATAATTGTTTCTAAAGCTTTATGAAACTATTACAACTCTACCTCGTTTATTAATTTTTTACTAGTGACTGCTGGCAAGAAATAAGTAATTTTTCTTGTGGTTGGTTACAGAAATTATACCAACAACAGTAGTCTAGGAATACATGTTTTAGAACACGTGCAAAGCAATCCTATACCTTGTTGACGGCCATAGTAAAATAAAATCAGTGACACAAGTTATGGCGAAAATTACGTAAATACAAGAAGCCGGGGACTGATCACCCTTAATACATCGGCGTTAGCGGGTTATATTATATTTTGGATATTTGAACGAAATGAAAGTTACTATTGTCGCGTTGGCCCAAGAACAGACTTGGCTCCACCAATCCAAGTGAAAGAGAGAGACAGAACAACTTGCAAAGCATCAACCACATGTAGCTGGCAGGCGGTCAGACGAATCAGTAGTGAATCCCTCCCATTTGTCGTACCACAATCGTTCAATTGATACCTATCCAAGGAGAAGCGGCCCGAAATTGGCAAAGCTCCCAAACCCTAAGTTACAACGGCGCTACTATATATAGCTGCTTCGCTTTTGTGGCATAAATCGACAGACCTAGACGAGATATTTCGTTTGGTGCCAAGATCAGCGCACAAGAACATCGGCGTCGCGAGATATGCTAGCCTGAAATTTTCGTCTCCGCCCAAAATTGTCGCCAATCGCCGCGGTCGCCTCCCCGCCCCCAACCCTAGCTCATGGACGGCGCCAACCCAAATTCGTGATCGCATCGTAGTCATACATCCGCTCGATCAAGACCACATTTATTTCAACCATGCTATCAGGCGTGAGGTTTTACTGTCGGAATGGATCACCTTGCAAGCGTTACATAGCAGGTGCAGTCCTTATACACCATGTGTCGGTCGGATTTGAACCCGTTCAATCACCGTGTCCAAAGTCGTGGGCACGTTGCACATAAATGCTAATTTAGTTCAGTACTGTACACAGCGAGACATTAGTGCCCAATATTTTGAGAGTGTGACTTGTTGCTTATCTTATTTGTGGAATTTTTTTTTTACTCTTCTTAGACAAGAATGGTTAATGCCTTTATCATCGAGTACGTGGCATGTTTTGCACTGGATGCAAGAAAAATTTTGAACACAAGTACAACTCATACGAAAAAGTTACGTGTTTGCAACTCTTGAACTCGGATAATAATGTATGACTGAATGGGTTAAAGACATATTCACTTCAACAGTTACCTGTCATACAATTTTCCATTATAATGATGATATGGAAAATTCGTTGTTGTTTCAGAAGATCAATGGCAATGGTGTGATTAAATTGAATTCGAATTTTTCATTGGATCTCCATTGATTTCAATGACTACTGAGTCAACCCTGGCTGAAGCCTCGGGCTACCCCACTCATCACGCACCCAAATATACTTAATTATAAAAAAAACCTTATGTTTAAAGGTTTGGTTTCGAACCAACATTGGCTACTAAAAAAAGAAAAAAATGTCATGAAGGGTTAACCTAAAGCGTAACAAACAGGCACACAAAGTCCAATAAAAACGAATTAATTACATAATTATACAAGCATAAAAATTTAATTTCTTTGATTTCTTGAAAAAGAAAATATGTATTGGGGTAGCTCTTATCTGGTAAAAAAAAATTAATATTTTTTTCAGGGGACACTCCATCATTATGTTCTATGACGTAAAAAACTGTTGCTGTATTTTTCAGGATTTTTTATTAAATTTAAGGGGTCGCTACAGCCCAAGGCAAATCTTGGATAAAAAAAAAAAAAACAAACAAAATCCTGTTAATGTTTGATATTTTTTAATTTACATCACTCAAATACAGTGAAAAAAAATTAAAGAATGACACATTAGGTTAATAAAACAGCAAAATAAATATTCATGTTAACAACAAAGTAGATTTCTTCGTATTAGGAAATTTATTTCTATAGTCTTTAACCAATAGAAGCAGGTATTGTTTTTGTTCTTCGTTGGTGGAATGTAATTTGTTATATTCCTCCATAAGCGCCACTCCTCGCTCTGCGATGTCGTTCACAACTCGCATGCTGTAAACTATTGCCTTATTTCTTGTATAACTTCCGTCGTTATCCCATGTTTCCACGTCGTTCTTCATAAAATCAGGCGTCATTCCAGTTATGTGAAATAATCTGTATGTATTGCTTGACACGAATTCTTCAAGGTTTTTGTTGAGAATCAAATCACTTTCCAAGGCTTTACGTTTAGAACAGTACACTTAAACCTTCATTGTCCAATGCTTTCACCATATTCTTTTTAGTTTTTAGGTTTATTCTGTCGTCAAAAAAGGCTAAGCCCACAAGTTCTTCAGACAAATACCATAACTGACCCCATTACATTTTCAATGCCATTTTGGATATTTGCTGATTAATTTCCTCATACAGTTTGAGATCTTTTAAAAGCTGTATATCATTTCCAGGGGAAGGTGGCGCAGAAAGTGCTTTATACCAATACTTAGCATAAATTCGAACTGTGAATACGCAAATATCTTTTATACCTTTCTGCTCTTTATTCAACATCCTGAATTGATCTCTGAATAAGAAATTTTTTATTGAATATATCGCTTTCGCCATCCACCGAGCTATATGTAAGCCTGCAGATGCTCTGAATGACGTTGGTTTTTCAAGTGTACCTCCCAGGAATATAACAATCAGCTGCAACAGTTCTTTATAATCATCCCTTGGCTGATATAACGTTAATTGTTCTTTTGAAAAAGGAATGATCTCACTTGAAATATCTTCACAATCTTTAAACAACGATGTATCAGAAGAAACTGTTTCAAAGTCCTCTTGATTAATATTTGTCCAATTGTTTTTGAATCGTTTAAAAATTAAAATATCAGGTTCCCTCGAAGGGCCCAACCCTAAAAGTACCACGGCTTCCAACATTATTTCTAGTATATGATGACGGCAGGCCAGCCAGAGCAAATCCTTTTCTAATTTTTGTTCTAAAAGAATGCAAGCTCCATTACTCTGACCAGTGTTTGATGCGGTAGTGTCAAAACTCATACACTTAAATTTTTCACTTAAATCATAACCCATTATTTTTTCAACCACAGCTGTTGCAATTGTCTATCCTATTTCACGGCTTAGCTTCGGAACACCAAGAAGTTGGTCAACACCCTGACCTGACACTAAAATAGGTAATCTGTCTACTATCTCGTGACCAGTGATATCTTCACACATTTAGCCATCTCAGTGAACGGTAAGGGGCACTTTTGGCTTAAATTCTGACTTCAAACATTGCACTATTTTCTCTCTATGTTGTATTCGCTGACGACGAATAGAAGATGTGTTTATGTTGTATTTTGAAGGATCACAGTCAGCACTTTTGAGTGTGGATTTTAGGATGACAGCAGCTTTTATGTCGCTTAATTTGGCTACGTCGAGGCTAACAGCTAAACGACCGTCTATTAGATTTTTCTTGCCGCGTTTTGCTGGTGGCGCTTCCGAGGTAGAAGGACCTGGCTGTGACGAAACGACAAAACTGTCATCGCCGCTGCTGCCCATTAAAGATGATGAAGATGAAAGAACACATTTTTCGGTCAATCTTTTAACACCTGCCTCTTCTCGCTGTTGTAAGCATTTAAATCGCTCTGCTCTGACTTGTTTTTTAGCCACCTTCTTTGCATGTTGTTTATCTAAACTCCCAATTTTTCCNAAATCGCTCTGCTCTGACTTGTTTTTTAGCCACCTTCTTTGCATGTTGTTTATCTAAACTCCCAATTTTTCCAGATATATTCGTCTTTGAGCTAGCAGAAATTTCTTATCTTCCTCAATTGATATCATTTCCAAAGTCAGAGCATGAGCTATGCCAAAAAGTTCATCAAGTTCAATCTGCCATGTTGCTTCTATTTGTTGTATTGTTTCGGACCGCTTGGCTTTATTTTCTTTATTATTTTTCAGAGATTGCCATTGCTTAAAGTGTTTAAGCATTTTCTCTTTCACATGTTATTTTTCCTGGTTGGTATGCTTGCTTTTTGCCATACAATCAAGACGTCGTGAGCAGTAGTCTCCGCAGAAGCATTATTGTTTTGTTTTTTCTCGAGTTTATAGTAGAAAAATGATTGTAATACTTATTTTATCGATTGAAGCTTTGTCTCTACTAGAACTGGCGGTATCTGTCCAATTAACCACACATCTGTTTTACTTCTTGTACATATTGAACCATCACTAGTAGATGCCATGATAAATTAATAAAAAACTTGTATACAAGCACACGTTAACAAAAGTCCGGGGAGTCGAAAAATTAAAACGCATACTCCCCGTTCGAAGGTGATTTCGGCACTGAGAGTGGAGTGTGAACGGCGGGCGGGGTTTACGGTAGTGGGATATCGAGAACGGGGAAGGGGGAGAGGGGAAGTGTAATGAGTGCATACCTAGGTTTAAGTGTTTTTAAAGTAACTTTTGTGATCGTGGTGTGTTTATGTTTTGATATAATCTGAATCGTGCCACCTTAATAAAAATACGATAACTAAAATCTCCAAATTCGGTAGTAACCCTTAAACTTTATAAAAAAACAGGTTAATTTATTATGTATTAAAACAATATTACAGGATGTCCCANTCGGTAGTAACCCTTAAACTTTATAAAAAAACAGGTTAATTTATTATGTATTAAAACAATATTACAGGATGTCCCAGTGAAATTTAAAATCTTAGATTTTAAGAAGCACCTTAATATATATATATATAATTTTCATTACTGAAACAGGTAAAACATACAATGAAAGTCTAAGGAATTGATTTAACAGACNATATATATATATATAATTTTCATTACTGAAACAGGTAAAACATACAATGAAAGTCTAAGGAATTGATTTAACAGACTAGAATCATGCATTTAGCGAGACCTCCTAACCTCAAAACCAAAGGAGGCAAAGAATATAAATATATTTTCAATTTACTCAACTTCTTAAAAAGGCAAAGCAACAAATGGACACTTTCGTAAAAGTGTATATTCTAGTATATTATACTTTTCAATTACTTCTTAACGAGGCAGCAAATTCACACTTTCATTTAAATGTTATTCTAGTAATATTTCCATTTTAAATATAAATGCTCGAAACCTGGAAAATCTATTTTTCATTTATCAAACTGCATAATTGCAGAGCCAGGGCAGCAACTTAACACAATTATATCTACTCGGCTGTAAACATAAGCAGCAAAAAAAAAAANATAATTGCAGAGCCAGGGCAGCAACTTAACACAATTATATCTACTCGGCTGTAAACATAAGCAGCAAAAAAAAAAAACAATCATTGCTATCCAATTTAATGAGCTTACATTTATTAAGCTGCAACTGTAAGGCAGCATTTAACAATATGGGCATAGTTACAGATAATACTCTTTCCACATTCCGAAATGAAGATTTTGTAAAGAACTACCAAAAGGTTTAATCATATAAATTTATCTAAATCAATTTGACATGGTTAAAACTCAAATNGATTTTGTAAAGAACTACCAAAAGGTTTAATCATATAAATTTATCTAAATCAATTTGACATGGTTAAAACTCAAATATATTTAGCGTATGTTAATAAAGCTACCCAAATATTAAAATTGACATGCTCATAAAATGGTACAACAATTCTGCGCTCTTGATATTTTATGTGAGTTGCGACTTACTTTTACACACGTGGCAACACTTTTAAGACTAGTTGTCACAGTACTTCAAGTATGAAAAGGCTGATTTGTGTAGGATCACTGTAATAGGCTGAACTGGGCAAACACGCCACCTCGCGTTGATTGCACCGACTCCCGAAGGACCCGGGCCGCGGCAATCGCAGCCTCACCCGCCACTAGGAAGTCCCGTTCACTGCCAGCGCTTGATGACCGTGACTCGTCCCGCGAGACACACCGCAGAGAAGTAATAAAACTCCATTCTTCCTACACCAGAGAAAACACTTAGTAAAACACCTACGCTGTCTTCAATATTTGCTGGATAAACTCACGTAAATTCTAGGAGACTAAAGCGATGTTCAAAATTGCAACCAATCATGCTAGACATCTTCGTGCGGCAGAAAACGCCGTCTTGTCAAAAACCAATCCCAATTCTAACTACCGTTAGCTTGGGCGCTCACACAGCTCTGTTCACACATAACAATTTTGCACTTTCTCTCTACAGCATAACCACCGCTGCCCAAACTCCGTGCTCAACTCCCACTTCCTTTGTCACGCACACCCTCCTTCTCAGGCGGTGGCGCGACGTGCGACAAACACGAGAACTATCACGCTTTGAAGAAGCTCCCAGTAACATTTGTACACAAATATTCTCATAGATTACACAGAGGTGACAAAAGTCATGGGATAGCAATATGCAAATATACAGATGGCAGTAATATCGCGTACAAAATGTNAGGTGACAAAAGTCATGGGATAGCAATATGCAAATATACAGATGGCAGTAATATCGCGTACAAAATGTATAAATGGCAGTCCATTGGTTGGGCTTTAATTTGTAGTCAAGTGTTTCATGTGAAAAGGTTTCTGACGTGATTATGGCCGCACGATGAGAATTAACAGACTTTGAACGCGGAATGATAGTTGGAGCTAGACGCATGGGACATTCCATTTCGAAAATGGTTAGGGAATTCAACATTCCGAGATGCACAGTGTCAAGAATGTGTCGAGAATACCTAATTTCAGGCATAACCTCCCACCATGGACAACGCAGTGGCCAACCACCTGCACTTAATGACCGAGACCAACGACGTATGCGCAGAATGGTCAGTGTTAACAGACAAACAACACTGCATGNTATGCGCAGAATGGTCAGTGTTAACAGACAAACAACACTGCATGAAATAACCACAGGAATCAATGTGAGACGTACGATGTACGTGTCCGTTACAACAGTGTGGCGAACTTTGGCTGTAGGTACTGGGCTATGCCAGCTGAAGACCGACTCGAGTGCCTTTACTAACAGCATGACATCGCCTGCAGCGCCTCTCCTGGGCTCATGACCATATCGGTTGGACCCTAGACGACTGGAAAACCGTGGCTTGGTCAGATGAGTCCCGATTTCAGTTGGTAAGAGCTGATGGTAGGGTTCGAGTGTGGCGCAGACCCCACGAATCCATGGACCCAAGTTGTCAACAAGGAACTGTGCAAGCTGGTGGTGGCTCCATAATGGTGTGGGCTGTTTTTACATGGAATGGACTGGGTCCTCTGGTCCAACTGAACCGATCATTGACTGGAAATGGTTATGTTCAGCTACTTGGAGACCACTTGCAGCCATTCATGGACTTCATGTACCCAAACAACGATGGAATTTTTATGGACGACAATGCGCCATGTCACCGGGCCACAACTGTTCGCGATTGGTTTGAAGAACATTCTGGACAATTCCAGCGAATGATTTGGCCACCAAAATTGCCCGACATGAATCTCATCGAACATTTATGGGACATAATCGAGAAGTCAGTTCGTGCACAAACTCCTGCACCGGCAACACTTTCGCAATTATGGATGTCTATAGAGGCAGCATGGCTAAATATTTTTGCCGGGGACTTCCAACGACTTGTTGAGTCCATGCCATGTCGAGTTGCTGCACTTCGCCGGGCAAAAGGAGGTCCGACACGATATTATGAGGTATCCCATGACTTTTGTCGCCTCAGTGTATGTATCAAGACATGAACAGCTGATTACATAATAAAAAACTACCCTAACAAAATATTACACTGAAAAAAATAAACACAATATTGCAAAATTACATTGTGCTATAAAATACAAAGGACATACAAGGCAAAGATATGCGTAGGCTCATCGATATGCAATAAACAAAGTTCTAGGCAAGCAGCGCAGAGGACCCTATGCAGATAAAGCACTCGTCCAAGTGACAACCCGAACCCCAACAGAAGAACACTATGTTCTTTGCTTTCTGGTTACTTTTTTCGTAGTCATTGTAGGCAATAGATATCCAATCAAAATTCGAATTAAAATTGGTTGTTGCTTCCAACTTTTCTAAATCCCTACTTCCTTTATACATTCTGCCTGCTGTCTTCTTATCCCTCCGCAGCACATAAATTGAACATAACAATATTGGAAGAAAACACCAAGAATATCCCAATACATCCTATTTGTGCACTGGAAAGTTTTAAAATTAATATTTTTTATACCTGAAGTTTGTTTTCATTAGTACCGCCTGAAAAATTAAATATA
Organism: Clitarchus hookeri; assembly: GCA_002778355.1. Taxonomy (NCBI): domain Eukaryota; kingdom Metazoa; phylum Arthropoda; class Insecta; order Phasmatodea; family Phasmatidae; genus Clitarchus; species Clitarchus hookeri. Next base: position 41,417 of record NQII01002917.1, on the reverse strand, counting down.
GCAGTATAAAACAATTATTTTACAAATAAAGTAAAAAACAGATAATAATTTTTCATAAGAACTCTTTCTTACAGGTTATTTACCGTAAACTGAGAATATTTGACAGATCTGCATATGATCTACTTGAATGCACGTTGTGTATTCTTCCACCATATGTAAAATTAACTTTACCATTAGCCTGAATATTTTGTTCATACATCTTACAAGTGAAACCCTGAAATTATTACAAAAGTATATAATTTAAAAACTTTGTTAGTTTTTAAAATTCTCCATTGAAAAAAACAACACAAAACAAATGAAATCATTTAGATATTCATATGTTTACCCTACACAGTTACTTTCAGCTTTAAGACATGGGGCAACTGTTCCTCGGTCGTTGCCAGCTTTACTGGGAGGAAGCCAGTTAGAGTGCCCGTTAAAATAGACGCAGATGGGGCAGTTCCATTTTTCAAAGGTTGGTTTCAAAGATGCTCAATTAACAGTGAACATCCTATAATAGCCATTACCAACACACAACGTATTTATCTTTATGTTGATTCATTTTGGCTATGGAATAACAGTATTAATTAATATACAAAATATAAATGCAAGTTTAATATAACTATATACGAAAGATTTACAAAAGTATAAACCACCCATGCTATAAAATTGAAGGAAAACCAAACGTGCTACCTGAGAGGCGTTTTTAAAAGGTTTTTATTCAGAATTAATAAATATATTGGGGATAATATCCAGTAATGCCTAGTTTTGATATGACATTGCCTCTCGCCAAAACGTTGTTTTGTTTCCAGTAATTGTAAATCCACATGTGCTTCTCTCCTTCAGCAGGGCTTGTATGATGGTGGTAATCAGAGCCACCTACATTACTCTAGGCACAGATAAGGTAGGCATACAGAGGTGACACAGCACAGTCGCTCGCACCAGAACTGCAGTCGCACATGCCAGAAAAATTGTACCACTGAGCAGCGACCCGCCAGAACGCCGTTTGCCAATCAGAGCCTGGTAACTTTCTTGCCAGGTGGCAGGCCAGTCAATAGGTAATCTAATGCAGCACGCAGTAACCGATCAGACACAAGGCCCATTTCCAAGAGCCTTGCGCAGCCAATCAGTGAACGGGTACGCCCACATCAAAGGATCCGCTACGCCACCTAACTTTTGTACACTTACCTATTCTGTACTCTGAGCACGTAACACTCTGAAATCGTAGCACATATAATTTTATCACGCCACCATTTCCCACTCAATACGCTAACGACCAAATTACGTCAATAAATACTCATTCTAGATTATACTATTTAAAGTATTTCACTTATAATATCACATCAATACGTAAAATAACTGAAGATAAACAATTATGAAGTTACGCGCGGGCCCCACCCTGCAGTGGCGTGTGGTGAAGTGTTGCAAGTTAATCTGGTGCTCGCTCAGTGCTGTACACACTCAGCGCACGTAGCATGCACCAGTAACAAGATGGCACACATTACGCACGTGCTGTGACTTCAACTGCACCACTACGTTTAAGTGGCCGATTTGTAAACTAGTAAACGATCAGGTATAGCGCAGAGCAAAGAACAGCCTACCTTGCAACAGTTCACCACACGCCGCGCCGCTGCCACCCTGCAACCTTCGTGTTCTCGTGTGCGATGTGCTGCGTGCAGTCTGTGGCCTTGTCTGGCAAGCTTGGCCGCGGGAGTGGACTTCTCTCCCACCGTCCAACAAGTTACGGACCATCTTCGACTCGCCTGTTTGCAGTCGTCCTGATGTTTCGTGCACCCGCAGGGAATATATTGAGCATTCTCGACTTATCATCAGGCACACATGTCTGACACACATATATCTGCTTCGTGGCGAACCCCCTCCAGAGTGTGCTATCTGTGCCACTCCTTTCCGGCACATTCCTGTGGTGTGTCGCAGGTATGACCAGGCTCGTCGCTCTTTTATTGTTCCTAACGACCTACAGCGAATGATGTGTGATGGAAGTACGTCTGTGAGCAGTTTATTCCCATTTTTTCATGCGATGGACCTTTTTAAATTGTGGTGAATTTTTTATTTGGTTCTTGTACATTCTGTTGTATTGTGCTTGTTTTTTTGATCCTCTGGAGTATTTTTTCCTGTTTTGTTAGTTTGTTTTGGAACTGTCCTTTTTGTCTGCGGTGCGTTTTTTTTCGATGTGTTTTTGACTTAAATTTCTGTGGGCGTTACTGAACCCATTGTCGAGCGCCCCCACAATCAATCCCCGGCTGGGTCACTCTCAGATTCAAGCATGTGGGAAACATGCTGGACGATGCCGCTGGTCGGCGGGGTTTCTCGGGGATCTCCCGTTTCCCCCGCCCTTCCATTCCGGCGCTGCTCCATACTAGCTTCTCTTCACCCTAATTGGCACTCAAGATCTCGCTGTTAGAGCTCCCCAAATCTCTTCACTCACTCTTAACTCACTCCCCCACAGCCCCCCTCACTCACGAGCGGGCCCTTCCCCATTCCCCATGCCGGGCAAGTATCCATTCTCGGCGCGTCAAAGATGCGAGTCACCGTGACGTCACCCACCCCTCCCTAGCCCCACCTCCTTAATAGACCCGCTATGGCTTCAGATAGGCTGAGGGGGCGGGGTGGGGGAAGATTGACATCTGATGGCTGACGTGAACTGGCATCACCGCCTCTCCCTCTTCCTGCCGGAGGGGTCGGCGTTTGCGTTTTGTTGCACGAACTTTCTGGTTGTCCCCCCCCCCTCCCGTCGGCGTGGGCCGATGTGTTGAGAATGTTCTCGGCGGTATATACCAGCGCGGCCGGAGGGTCGAGAGTTTTGTGACCGCCACCTTGCGAAATGAGTTGAGCGGTGAAAAAAGAAAATTACCGGCGGCGAAAATGAGAGTCTGTGGCGGAAGAGTGCGTATAAGGCGGTGTTGGACGAGGTTTGGGAGTGCTGCGGAGGACGAGTCACCCGGCGATTAGAGTGCGGATGTGTACGGGAGTGCTCGGAGGGCTCCAGAACGTTCTGATCAGGAAAGACTGGTGCTATCTTAATTGAAATAAGGTGGTGCGGAGTGGAAAGCTTGCGGCGGCTCTTAACATCGAGGTCTTGAGAGCCGATGAGAGTGAAGCGAAGCGAGTATGTAGCAGCGCCGGAATGCAAAGGCAGGGGAAACGGGATATTCCTGAGAAAACCCCTCGACCAGCGGCATCGTCCGGCAGGATTTCCACTTGCGAAAATTCGGAAGCGACCACGCCTGGAATCGAACCCGGTTCCCCGAGGGGTTTGAAATAAGGCGGGACTGAGTGAACAAGTAATGCAGACTTGATTGTAAATACTGAAACTGTCAATTAGGAAATATATAATTTTAGCAGTTATTCATTAGGAGTTGAACAACTGTTTATAAAGACTAGTTTTACGTTTCTGATTGTATTAATTTATGTGAGGTGAGGGACGATTATGTATTTATTAGCTGTAAACAGTAATTGTAACCATTGTTCTCGAAATAGTTTTTTAAGAGTATTTTTGTATAGTTTTTTTTATAAACTAGGAAAATATTACTACGCATTCTATTTAATTAAAACCTTGATCCCTAAAAAAACCTGGCTAAGTCCACATACCTGGTTAATAGTAACAAATGGAAGATAAGTAAAAGTAGTGAAATATTTCAATCCACCAAATTAAAACTAGTCTATGAGTTTTGCGTGGATTGCAAAACACCGGCGTTGATATCCTATATGGCTCAATCCGCTTGATTCAAATGTGAAATATGTTTTTCATGACAAGTCTGAAAGCTTTGATCATCCTTGAGTTAAATTATTGGTAAGCTATGTTCTCTATACGACAAACTAGCTTGATTGGTAAGAATATTGGAATGTTTTAAAGTATAATTTAAGCCATTTATAGGGTCACCAGATTTCCGCGAAAATATTTAATGACCATTTGTATTTCATAACACTTTTGGTGACATCCACTGTCGTCATTGGATGTTTAAATTTTACGCATCTTAGGTGCCTGCCCACAAATCACAGACATACCGTACAAGAGTAACTTAATTCTGATTGGCCAGTCAAGTAAGAAACTGTCTTCTCACAAATAAACTCTGCCAACAAAATACAAGAAAACTGCGGATATGCACGTAGGGTATTCAAATCTAGCATGCACGGAAATCTATTTCCGTAATTCGGGCGTCCCTATCCATCTAAAGAGACAGGAAAATTTCACGTTTTAAACGACCTGTAGGCTAGACTCCGGTCCTGTGTATTTTCATACCTCAACTATGTATTCTTTGGCTGCTGGCCCGGCATGAAAACAGCGTCAGCATACCTCAGACCTGGTGGCACGGGATTCTGTGCTTGTTTCCTTGTAGGTCTGTTATTAGCTCAGATTTCATCTAGGCGCGTCGAATAAACTGCGATCCAATTGCAGACATAACAGAAATGCACGTGTGTTTGAAGTATCGCTTGCCCAAAAATGAATTCGAGTAATCAGTCCCTAGTAATGGAGTAGATAGACACTCAAAGACGAAATGGCGTCTTAGTTGCTCTGATGTTGGCGTGTCCTTTCTTTGATAGGCTGCACAAGGTTCTGGGAACGGGTCTTGTGTCTGATTGGCTACTAAATGCTTTGAAAGGTTCTCTATTGGCTGGGCTGCTGGATGGTGTGTTAGTTACTAGGCGCTCATTGTCGAACGGCGTTCTAATGTTTTTCTGTCAAGTGATGCCATTTTGCTGGGGTGTGCTGCTGGAGTTCGTGGCATAAGAGACAGTTTCACTTCCGTATTGGCAATGTCTATAGAAATTTGTCACTATGTGGGGAAAACAATTACAAATAATTAATTATGATTAGGGCCAGTGACTTTTCGCGTAAAAATCGGAGCACACGGTAGACTTCAATACTATATACACACCTTAGCTGTTTTTATAAATCCATTGGCTGCTGGTGCCGTGTCCGTCTTTGACCAAGCCACTCAGGACTAAGTAACTCCGACACTGAACCTTCGTGATTCGTACGCAAACTGTTAACACGGGCCAGAACATTTTTTAGCCAATCAAAGAATCTGGACGACCCTACAGTGCTTTGGATTGTATCTTGTCTTGAAATATTTTCGCGAAATATCACTGCCCCTACTTATAATATACAATTGAAAATGTGAACAATAGAATTTGCAGGAAGCAATAACTTCACAAAAAATTTAGTATACATAACAGCTATTTATTTTCATTTGCCAGATAGTAAAAACAATTGCGAAACAAAAATGCAATCACATAAACGCCTATTCGCATTTTATTTTCAAACAACACACTTTAAATATGGGTTTTTACCGTATACTTAATTTATGTTAGGTCACTACTCACTGCCAAATCTTACTGCTTACTGATTTACGTTTGCAATTGTGTAAACCTGCCTGCCTGACGCTTGAACTGCGCTGCAGAGTGTTAGAAATCGTGATTTTTTGACGAAACTATGAAACCTCTCCCAATATGTTTACGTACGAAAACACACCATACCCCAGACGAGGATGAAATGGTACTTTGAAGTGACCACGCATACTGTGAGTATTAGTTCGGGGCCCTCCAACATATGCTAGAAAGTCCGTACGATATGGGGAGAGCATACCGAAACGTGTTCACTGCAGCTGTCATGTGACTTTGGACATTTATTACGAATTCTCCATTCTTTGGTGTAACATAAACTATATTATGTTTATATTGTATACAAAACACAATAACATTTAATATAAAACTTAGTTTCATAGTGAAAAAATATTTACTCTGACCTGTTTTTGAAACTTAAAATTAAATATATTATTTATTAGCCTTAGTAAGTATACTTTCCGTCGCTTGATAAAGGGTTAAAAAAAACCTGTACGCTAGCCATCTATATTAATTATATTTGCCAATTATCATAATGTTTCCTTTATATATGTTTGAATCGCGTGTAATATACTACTAAAAAAAAGTGTTGCACCACCTGTAATTGGTTGCACATTAAGTATGTTCGCTGGGACAGCGGTTGCAAATGCCTTTGTCAAGTCTGGCGTGGTATTCTGTATAGACAGTGTAGATTTCACCCCATGCTTTCTCATATGCTATGGTCAACCTAGTAACTCAAAAATCCTGATGGTGCAAAATTATTTTGTGTAGAGATTTCTAAGCTCTTCTGTCGAGACAAATAGCAAGCTTGTGTCAAGTTTACATGTTGTCTGAGTTGGTTACTTTACTCTACAGCGGCGAATTTTCCTTTTAACAAGAAATTTCATATTGAAATCTGACCACAAAAAAGATCACATAAAATCGGGGTTATCAGTAATGAAACTTTCTTGCAGAACGTAACCGCATGGTTTAAAAGTTTTTCCTAAATTTTTTTTTATAGAATTAAAATGAAAGCATGCAGGCAACTCTCTGGTTGCCGGGAAAAAAATCGTCGAAGACGGGAATATTTTCTCGAAGATCAATAGCTTCAAAATATGTTCGGAATTTCAATATCAGGACCCGCTCCCGGGGGTATCTGGTACGAAGCGGTGAACCGAGCTGAACAAAATTTACACGAACAAGAGGTTCCATGGTTCCCCTCTTACAACCCCCTCCCCCTCCTTCCGGTTCCTCTCCTCAACATCCCCCCCCCCGGAGGATTAAAGATGAAANCGCGGCGCGGCTACGATCCCCAAACCGGAAACGGGTGCTAATTAACTTTTCCGGGGATGAATGGGGGAGGCCCTTTGTGCGTGCGATTTGCAACCCTCACACCCCTGCAGGGCAGAACAACCCTCGCCAGGCCCTTTCTACTCGTTTCGACACCATCATCAGCCCTCAATTAGGAACTAGAGGGGGAGGCGGTGGTACGGAAGCTCATCAGTAAGCTCACACTGTAATTACCATGTTCATCGACCATATCAATTAAATATTTCATTTCTGGTCGGAACATTGGATTAGAACGCCCACAGTCGACGGAGTGGGAAATTACGAATAAGTAGCTGATCAAAGAATATCATTACAGAAATGGTAGAGAATCGTGAAGACATTTTACGTCGACAGAAACAATGTAACGACTCAGTTATGGAGACTTGACATATGTCATTGTTTACCCATGCCGTCTGGATACCTACCCACAGCTGCCTGCCATGTGCAGGTGAAGGATCTTGGGGTGCAAAGGGATCTACCCACCATGACCCATAAATGCTCGATGGTGTTCATGTCGGGTGAACGAGGTGGCCACAGCAGTTTTGGAACTTTCCAGAATGCTCCTCGAACCAGTTCTGGACAACTTGGGAATATGACATGGTGCGTTATCCTGCTAGAATACATCATATCGTTGTGGGTATACGTGAAGTCCACCAAGTGCTGGAATGAAATGCCATGACCAGCAAACACACTCTCATGCAATGTGAGAGAGACTACAACTGATAGAGGTATGTATGGTAGCGCCACCGACTATTACCTTTACGTACAGCTGCCCTATGACTTTTGACATGATTGTAAACTTGCCATTTGGAAGACCAACCAACAGGGAATCTTTCGCAGCGCGCAGGAGCCAGTCAGACACAAGGCCCGTCCCACGATCCTCGCGCAGCCAATGGGAGAACGCGTACGCTAACATAAAATGAACCGTGACGCCATTTAGTTCCTGCAAACTTGTCTGTGATAGGGCGATGCATTTTCTGACGTGCTTTACCCGTTCAGTCCAGAATTAATTTACGATCTCAAGTGTTGCAATAGTTTAAATTCTTGATGTGCGCTGTACTTTTGCCGAGCGTGTTTCTCGCAACTAGTGAACAACGTACTACTTGTTCGATGAAGTTAGCATTAGCCGGCCATTAATAAATTGGACGTATAGTTAATTCAAGTTGTCTTCCAAATTTTCTGAAGCCCTGCTGAAATTCTTCTTCCTGGATATTCTTCCACCTCCTGCAAACAAAGTTTAACTAATCTATAAAATTGCACATTCAGTGTAACATTATTTTGCATGAGAACTATTTCTTACTAGGCATTTCCAAAACATCTATTTTCTCTCTGTTTTTATTTATATTAATTTGAAATGAAATATTACAATTTATAGATAGACTATAAGTAAAATTAAAATGTTACAATAAATAAAGTAGAATTACGTTAACGCAAGTACAAAACGTTTGTGTCACGTGGCATAACTAAGAAAAAACCAAACATCTCCCACATCGGGTGATTTTCCGAAGGTATGATTAAAAAATTGTGATCGGTTCAGTGAATTAACGAAATGTGATTTTTTTGTATGTGCATGTTCACATACAAACGAGGTCACATCACAACAAAAAAACATATCGTAACTCTGAATACCTCGTTTTACAGGCAAACATTTGATATTTTCCAGAAAGAAGAAATATCTTCAAATTGTCAAACAATTTATTTTTTGCTTCCTTTTTCCATATTTGTTACGAAAGTAGATTAGGTTTAATTATAACTAAAATCAGTTGTGCCCGACGTGGATTAGGTCTTATCTCGTTCACAATATACTGTCCACTTACGTTATGGCGACTGTCAATTATAGGCATTTATTCCAAGTTATCGACTATTCGGTTCCAATTTTTTATTCCAGAAAATTGTAATCACATACAATGCGTACAAGTTGTAAAATAATTTTCTACAACTATAAAATAATACATTTTTTGGACACCCTTACGGCTTAAGTTTTCAGTTGTGTAAACCCCTTTAAGGTGGCGAGGCGGGAGTGCAGGTCTGCCAACCTCACGGCGCCAACATTCCCTCCAACACTCCCAGGGGTGCGTGCGGATGCCAGATAAAGTCCCAGCCGAACAGTCCGCTCAGAAGGCGCGCATGGAGGGTCTATCTGTTATCTGTCGCTAGGAATTGCTCGTTGAAAGAGGGTTGTGGCGGCCTATCTCCTCGCCCCCGAGGGACCCGTACGTACTTCCGGTTGTCGCCTTACTACATCCGAAGCCCTGCGTCATGGCCGATAGTGTAAGACCTACACCATTGCGCGATGCTGCCTGTGTCATTCAGCTTCCTGTTAGTCGTTCCCTTCGACTATCTCAGAGATATCTACGTTCTAAGTCTCGGCGTCACTCCTTTCGCAGCAGTTCTTCGTTTTTACCTCATAATTACGGATTCGTGTTAATTTCTGACCTTGTACGATAATAGAAAATTTACATTTTACGAGTTGTTTAACACTTTTGTGCGTAATTTTAATTGTACGTTATTAGCTTGTTATAAAAAGTCACTTATTAATAACATTTAAATATATTCTCGTCTTTTTACAACAAGCAGATAACACACAATTAAAATTATGCACACAAATATAACACAACTCGTATAATGTAAATTCTCTATAATTGTTTATTGTAAGAAATTACAGTTAGTTCAAAATTATGACCCGAAAACTAAGAATTTCTGCGAAAGGTGTAAAGCTTACCCTTACGGACCAGGAAAAAAAATTGCTATTTTATATATGTACCACATATTGTTTCACTTTTAGACCTCTATTTTTTTTACCGATCGCTGAGTTTATGCATAAATACAAATGTACAAATAATGAGAACTAACTTATGTACGGAAATGAAATTACTCACAACGAAAAAAGATGCCAACAGCTAATTCAAGACTCCTATAAAATCGCTTAAAGAAACATTTTTGTATTTTAAATAAATGGCTGAAAATAAGAAAGTTTTTGCACATTTTTTATTTGTGGCTGACCTGGGAGTAGAAGGATTATGGCGTATCGGGCGCAATGGCGTCTGGTGTCGTAACCAGAGCCGGCTACCGCCATCTTGGAATTTCCCTTTTTCCCTTACAATTTCGATCCATAGGAAGGACTTGGGGGGGGGGACCGTTTTCTGGGGCAGAGGAGTGGTGGCCATATTGGCTTTATAGGCATAGGGTAGGCCAAATATATACTTGGGTTCCAGGATCGGAGACGACCGCCAGCCATCTTGGTTGTCATCCATTTTAACCACCATGTTGGATGTTGGTGACCTTGACCCCAGTGACCTTTGACCTCGAACCAAATAATGTCAAAAAAACTCGAACAAAATAAAACACCAAAACATTTATAAAAAATTGTAAAAAATTATTTTAAAAATTATAAAATAAAATTTTTTCATGTTCTGGTTAGACAGGACGAGAAACAGGAACCGACCAGCTACCATGTTATGATATCACCAAACAAAGACCCACGTGACCTTGACCTAGACCCAATACCTTGACCCTATAACTGTGACCTTGGAGGACCTTAAAAACAACTCGAGAAGAAATTGTAAAATTTGAATAAATTCATAAAATTCAGCGAGCATATTACATTAGTGACTATTACCGCCATCTTAGATCCAGGTGACATTGACCTTTGACCTTAACACTTGATATAATAAAAATAAAAGCTTGCTAGTTTAGATGACTGGTTCTTATATTTCTGGCAAAGAGTGGTATTCCCAGGATTTTTATTTGTTAAGATATTCGTAAATGCAGAAACAACGAATGCACATAAAACATGCCTGTGCTACTAACGCTTAAAGCTATTAAGTGTGTGCCGAGCTCAAAGTGTTAACTTGACTTGTCCATTCATATTGGGATTCCTCTGGCACTCAGCGTTTGTGATTTGTGTGATCATTCCTAAGAAGTGTAACAGGTGAAAATCATCGAACCACCAGTATGTATATTTATTAGATAAACCAGAGAGTATGGCATGCAACAGAGCTGAAACCAACGTTTATTACGCGAACTCCAGCAACACACGCCAGAAAAATGGCGTCGCTGGCAAGTAACCCTGTCTGAATTGCGTTCGCCAATTAGATCATGGTATAGTGAAATTCAAATGAGAAGATAATGCGCAGTAGTCCATAACACGTCGGGCGTGTCGGGAGAATCCATTGCCACTGCACGAAGGGGTGGGGTTATTCCGTTCTGTAGTGACAGCGGCCGAGAGCGGTTGTGCGAGAGCTATTCCGCCCGTGAATATTACCTGTCGAAAAAACGTAAGTCGCGCAGCGCGGTATTTAACAGCGTAGTAGTAGAGAGAGATGTTATCGTTTTGGTGTGTATAGATGCAGCAGTGTCACGTGGTTTTCCTCCCTCCAGTGACGAGCGTTCGGGAAAGCCCTCCCCTGCACAGCCTCCATCAAAACTGCGTCAATATTATTTTCTCATGCGAACTGNACCGGCCGGGAGCCCAACCAGTAGGTAATGTTCCGCAGCACGCAGCAACCAATCATACACAAGGCCCAGCCCCGGAATCTTGCGTAGCCAATCAGAGTATGAGTGGGCTCACATCCAAAGAACCGACTCGCCATTTCTAAGGACAGGAAAATTTCACAATTTCGGCAACCTGTAGTCTAGACTCAACTGACGTAGGTATTATTGACTCTCGGCTATGTATACATTGCACGGGATTCGGTGCTTACTTCCTTGCATGTATGTTATTGGCTCAGTTCTCATCTTGGTTATGTCTGATACGGACCACATGTTTTTCACGAAAAGATTACACTACTAGTTGTACTGCAAAACACGTTAGTTGAGAACCTATTTCGTGGTTGGATTATTTCACCTCTACTGTGTCTTACGTGTCTACCAGCCAATCACAGACGTTGAACGCCAGGATAACTAAATTCTGATTGGCGCAGTCAAGTAGGAAATGTCTTCTCGCACAGACACGCGGCCAACAGCCTAACGAAATTTGCAGGTATGAACGTACGACGTTGCGGTATAGCCTGCGCATAAATATTTTCGCGAAAAACAAGTGGCCTAACTGATAAACTATAGTACAACTGTAAACATAGTAGATACATACATGTGTTTGAAAACTAGCTTACCCTAAAATGAATTCGCGAAATTTTACCTCGCATAGACATTTTACTTCTGCGTGTTTACATATTCTGTAGTTAAAGTGTTTTGAAATATATCTAGTCATGGAAAACTAATTGTAAATATCTAATGTATCTATAAATAAGTTGTGGAGAACGGACACGTTTTTAAAATTAGAATTTTCGTATGTAAGTATTCCAAGAGCGAAAAGATTTTCGTCCTGGCTAGACTGCAATATCTTACGTCCACACTTGCAAATTTCTTTTGATCCTTGACCACATGTCTTTGTGAGAAGACAAGCGTGCCAATCAGAATTCAGTTAACTCTAACACGGGACGTTTGTGATTTGCGGGCAGATAGCCAAAATGCACGACATTCCAAATCATACAATCACGGTAGATCTGAGTTAAAGTGTGTTGGTGTACAAGTAGATGAAATATTTTTGGGGGAATAAAACACGTGCTTTTATGTATTCCTTGTGGACTGAGAAACGATGTGGAATGGAGATAAATGGAGCGAGGAATTTACAGTAGCTCCTGTTGGAGGGACTTTGGTTTCTTTCATTTCTCCCATTCGTCTGGTTTGTTTCCAGGGATGCGGGGCCCTCGATAACTTGATTGAACCATAACGCTTCTCCCTCGCAAGCAACTCCTCAATGCTTCCCACTCACTCTTGTCGTCTAGCGGTGTCTACAATCTCGCAGCGGTATAAGATGGGCTCTGGCATGATGACAGACACGAAGTTGCAAGGGAGAAGTGAGCACAAGCATATCATGTTTACACGAAGATTGTTACGGGCTTTGGATCGCAACATATTCGGTGTTTTATATTTGTGCCAAACATTAGTTAGCTTGTATACATAAAATATAAATATATTCAATGAAAAAAAAACATATATATATATATATATATATAGTTTTTCCACAATTACCGTATAAAATCACTACTATTAGGATTTTTCATAAAACAAAAATTAAAAACAGTTCATGGAAAAAAAAAGTAAACAAAATATTGGATAATAATTGTATACATTAAATTTTAAGATGTACTTTGCAGAACTTTCATTACTGAAATAAGAAGCAATAACTAATTAGAAACACGCAATTTTTTTTCAAATATTAAGGGGAAATGCTTGTTACTATGAGTTACCTCGAAGAATTTTAGTTTACTAAGGAAGTTTAGTTTCTGTAAATGAGTTAGTTTTCATTTCTTCTTCAATTCTAGAAATAGTTAAATTGTGAATTCATATTATTATGAAAAAAAAGTTAAATATTATTTATTTGCCTGGAAAATACGCAATTTGCAATACACAGGATCCCAAGTTGAACAGTGCCTGTCACAAAAATTTAACTATAAGTATTTTTTTATTCACATACTTTAAGCCACATCACACAGTCCAAGTTTCGCCTTCAAATATATCTGATAATACAGTTTGAAGACTAAAAGAGGACTTCAAATATTTCAATAAACAATGTTTGACAAGTAATTTTTATGTGCCTGAGATTTGTCAAAACGAAAGACATTTTGTTTGACGAACAAATTTCGATTTATACTAAACAGGATTTCCAGAGCAGGATTCAGCCGTGGTGTTACCATGCAGCCCAGTACACAAAGAAATAGTAAGAATATTGTTATTTATTTTCCAACTTTTATACTAAATTTTAATTTCAATTAAATAGACTTACTTTTTGCAAGGAAAAATTCATATCCTCAGGTATTTTTACAATTACCTATTGTTGCGTACAAATAACTCACAAATAAACATTTACTTCTTGACCCTTATTACTAAAGACCCGGAAATTACGTGGTTTCATCTGAGGACAAGTTAAACTGAATTCACGTGTACATACGTGTGTGTGCTTCCATTGGTTCATACCTAGTTTGTTAGACACGCCGCGAATTACTTTCAACCAATAACGAACTTGCAAGGAAAATAATAATCTAATCCCGTGCTACCTGGTCTAGGGTTAAACTGGAGCAACAGCAAATTGTTTCACTTCTATCCCTGCGTCACGCACTCTTGCCCGACATGACAGCCACGCACCGGCGCGAAAAGAGAGCAGCGCTCTGTTTTATGAACTATTTTCTAGAACAGAGTTGAAATGGTGAAAGTCTAAACAAGCTGAACAATCCGCTGAGGTACGACTTAAAAGTGGGCCCAGCTGACTACTCATGGTGACTCACCAATCCTATATAAAACTTCACGTACCAACCGCACCACAGCGAATCAGAGATAAGGGGCGTTGCAAGAGGAGTGGGGCGAGAAGAGTGGACAGGGCTCCGAACTACGGGAAGTCACAGTCGGCGGGAGATGAGCGGACTGGACGTCTTCCTGCTTCCCTGGGCGGCGAGCGAGACGGAAGCGTGTTCGAGTTTTGATAAGTCCCTTTCCATTATTATCCTTCATTGGACTTCCCCCTAGCCTTACTCTCTGTAGATCGAGCCCACTAATGTTATAATAAATTGATCTTTATTTTAAAACCTCATTAACGTTTTGTAATTATCTTTAACTCATTCTGACGTAGTGTACACAATTGTGTACATTACGCACGTATAGGTAATTTTTGGTCTGTACTGCACACTGCGAAGCTCAATAGCCAATGATCTTACCTGTGGGTAAATGATTCTCAAACCGTGTTACTGGTGTAGGTCATAATGTGTTCATATAACTGTAGCCGAACATATAGCCTACAGTTCATTGGCCGTGACTATGAAACAAGTGTTGTGTCTACTTAAGTACAGTACTCATTGTAAAATTTTGTTTGCAACACCTGAAAACGTAAATTAAAGTCGGTCTGAAAGGGTTAACTGGTGTATTTTACTCTATTCCTAGTTCATATCTCAACGCCCTCTTACTTGCCTACCAACCTTAAAAAGGGGAAACATAACACAGCGAACAACTAACTGATGCACGAATGCACGAATTATTGTGGGGTCTAGCTTGTTGCCGAATGAATACACGAAAATTTCCGGTTCTCTTCTTATTACACGCAGTCCGTCCATGGTTTTTGGACGGTATTCCAACTCTTGAACTTCTTAATTTTTCTTATTAGCCGTCAAACTAATATTCCCCTGGCTTAGGAGGAACTATCCGCCATCTTAGCGAAATTCCAACAATGGCCAACCAGCACGAGTCCAACCTCATCTGATGTGGGCGGACCAGCTAAGACGCGAGCGCACAAGAAAAAAATGTGTTTGTCCTGTGCGCGCCTATCGCCAAAACCAATCAACAAGAGAGCTTTAGAACGCGGTGTCTTGGATCAGCCCCGGCTACTCCTTCGTTTCCGTTCCCGGCCACTAGAGGGCTCTGCACTCGCCGGGCCTCTCTATCGCGCGCCTCCACCACAAGTTCCACCGTTTCCGTACTGATACAGTTATTCTGCACAGTAAAGTTCCTGCTTAAAGGCCATTTCACACCATCAAATACTTATCGAAATTCAATTACCTGAATTCAATTTATTGAACTAAAAATTCACTTAATTTGCCTTTCAATGAACTTCATCCAATCAGCTTTCAATTATTCACATCACAATTTATCACAAACTTTTTAATGAAACCAGTTAAAAAATAACTAGAAGTGACTTTTTAGAAGTATATATATGTGTCACCCAAGACACGAAAATATTTGGTTAAACCGCAACAACTTTTCTTCATTTTATGGTAAATTTTCTTTTTAAAAAATATGCGTCCTTATTTTGCAAAATTTTTTTAAGTGTGTACAAAACTCTGTTATTACGAGATGTCTTCATTAATACTATAAGGGAAGTTGTGGTAAGTAGGGACAGGTGTTTTTCGGGAAAATATTTATGGCCATGCTAGACTTCAATATCCTACATCCACAATCACAATTTTCTTTGATTATTGGGCGCGTGTCTACGTAAGAAGATTGTGCCGTTTGTAGGCACTCGCTTGTTTTTAACAGTGTTCTTTTAACCTTGTATTCCCTGTCTGGGAATTTTTTTTTTCATGGCAAAGCCCTTAGTGTTGTTTTCAGCACTTAGCTTTATTTTTCATTTTCATGTTAAAGCAAGGCTAGATAATGTTTTTGTCACTGTTTCTGTAATTTTGTTTATTTATCTAACAATATTCCAAATATATCGTTACTTTCAAATTTTTTAAATTTATATGTGACCAATTACTCTGATCTGGTTCTATTGTGTCAACAGATTGAAATAACTTTATTTAAAAACGAATTGTGAATTTCATAATGAAATATCCAGTATTTGGTTTGTGAATATCATATTTAATTGTTTTCTGTCAATATAATTTTATAAAGTATTTATGGTATTAATGTAAAATACCGCATTACGAAACAGGATAGTATCCCTGGTTTAGTGAAGCGGCTTAATACCTGTGTTAGTGACTGGTATTTTCGGAACGCGCCCTACTTCCTTCTTCTTGCTTTCAACTCGTCATGGCTTGACTGAATTTTTAATTAGCTCCGACTATTTTCCTACTAATGGTATAATCATTTGAGTTTTACAACTTTTGCGTTCGACCGTTTGAGTGGCGAAAATGCTGTAGTGAGGTCTTTCCTCAACCTTGCTGCTGAGGCGTGGAAGATTTTCTTTGAAGTCTCCTTGCGTCGTCTTCATGCCTGATGCCGTTTTATAAGAGGATGTATCCCTTTTTTGGCATGTGTATGAAGCATAGTAATCAGGTCACAGCCTTTCTGAACTCTTTCAATTTTTAAAAATACCCCAAATTTTGTTGTATGACTTAAAACATTCTTGTAATTTTCTATTTAAAAATATTTACTTTGTGTGATACTAGCAGTTAACGTTAATTTATTTATATGGTATAAAAAAAAGAACTCATTACTTACTCAAAACGAAATATCGTATTTATTGTTGTTATACTTTTGAAAAGTTTAATCTTTGTTTATTACTATTGTTAAATGGGAAAAATAATAATTTAGTCACACGATTATTTTAGATCCTTTTTTAATTTATCAATTACCTTGCTAATTTTTTTTTAAATCACGCTATTTGTTGCTGTATCTACTTCTAACAATAATAATTATTATTATGTATGTGTAAGGGTACTGGAGTGGAAATTTTGGCTCGGCTTCTTAGCTTCTACATTTCCTTTGGGGCCACACCTACACAACTAGATCCTCGGAGCTTTCTTTTTGTGGCAAGCTTGTGGTTATTTACACTAAGTCTCTCATATGCTACGAATGGTAGCATTTGTGTGAAGGTAGCCCAGCATGCTACAAGAAATGTTCTTATTTGACTGGGCCAATCGTAATAAAGTACTCAGATACAGAACGTCCATGATTCGCGGACAGACACTTGCGGCACGTGACATTTAAAATCATCCCACCAGGAAAATTCATATGAACAAAAGTGTTTTGGAGCACACCTGGTCTTGAAATCTTTTCACAAAAAACACCTGTCCCTAGTGAATTTGAATTGAAGAAAATATATAACATTTTATAAACGAAAGTCTTGAAGGAAAACGAAACATTCAAGAAATTGAAAGCGAAAATGACGGCGACTATGATGTTTCTGTGACGTCATGTAGCATTCATGAATGTAATTCAATAATAATTCAAGGACACCTGAACGAAAATTTGATCGTGTAAAAGTCTCTTAACTTTTTAAGCTAAAGAATAAATATATAATTTAAGGTTTTGCAACAAACAAATCTTGTGTTCGTTACTGTACAGATATCTAGACGATGCTTTGTCTTACACCGGGAACAAAATAAATCTGTCTGTGCTTTGTGTTACTGGCAGCAGTGGTTTATGAGGCTACGGAACATAGTCTCAGCAGCGAATGATGTCTCCAACACGTAGGGAACCTTTCTCATTGGACGGTACGTTTTTGTGTACAGTGCAGAACACTGAAGCTACTTCATATGCAACGTCCCAGATAGACGACACTGTGACTCAAAGGGTTAAACCTCGACGGTTTGGCTGTAAAATAGTTAGAGACGCGGACATTTCGCGGATTCATCTGGGGACAAGTTAAACTGCATTCACGTGAACATATGTGTTTTTACTTCCATTGGTCCATAGTTTGTTAGACACGCCCTGAACGACTTTCAACCAATAATGAACCTGCAAGGAAAATAAGAACCGAATCCTGTGCTACCTTGTCTGGGGTTAAACTGAAGCATCAGCCAGCGAACAACTAACTGAGGCTCGAATGCACGTAGTATTGTGGAGTCTAGCTTGTTGCCGAATGTAGCCGCGAAATTTCCGGGTCTCTAAAGATAGTATACGAGCCCGCCACCGTGTCAAAACTATCACGAATGCTCGTGATTCAAACTCAGCCTGGGAGACAGTTACCCCTTCTGGCGAACCTGTCACGGGGACCACCAGGGACAGTTGTCTCCAACCAGAGGTCATCCAGTGGTAACACAAAGTGTGGGCTCGGTTGGGCTGGCAGAGGCGTATTGGTTTGCGCTTGTCTAGCAGTTTACGCGACAATAACTCTACCTCGTCCCTGATACAAGGGCTGGCAACTACTCCGACACACATTGGACAGTAGTTCCCTCATTGATATACGTAGGGCCACCTGTTTTACGCGAAAGTATTCCACGACTGGTTGAACTGCAAAACACGGTAGTTCAGAACCTATTTCGTGGTTGTATGATTACACCGCTCACGCGTCTCGGGTGCCTGCCAGCCAATCAGCGACGTTCAGTGTCGGGATTACTTAATTATGATTAACGCAGTCAAGTATAAAACGTCTTCTCGTACAGACACGCGGCCAATAGACAGACCAAATTTGCAAGTTTTCACTTACCGAGTTTTCGCGAAAAACAGGTGGCCTTAGATATACGCCTGGCCAACATCACAGAGTAGATAAGTAGGTTACATGCAGACGAGAAATGGCGTGGCGGCTGCTTCGATGCATGCGTACCCATTCTCCGATTGGTTGTGTGAAGCTCTGGGAACGGGACTTTTATCCGATTGGCTACTGCTTGTTGCAAAAGGTTCCCTATTGGCTGGGCTGCCGGCTGGTGAGAGGCTACCAGGCGCTGATAAGTGAACGGCGTCCCATCATTTTGCTCGAAAGTGAAGAGGCCGCGGTGCTGTAGTTATTAGACTACTCGCCTCCCACCAAGGTGAACCGGGTTCGATTCCCGGCGGGGTCGTTCCTGGATTTTCGCATGTGGGAATCGTGCGGCAGGATGCCACTGGTTGGCGGGTTTTCTCGGGGATCTTCTGTTTGCCCCGCCCTTTCATCCCAGCGTTGCTCCATATTCACCTCGCTTCACCCTCATCAGCAGTGACCTGCAAAATTACCGTTATTTTTTGGCGTCTATCTAAAATTCAAAGTACTGTATATACTCGATCCGGCGTTGTTTTTTCATTGGATGCTGCCTAGATGGCAAGCCACTCCCTTTCTGAGTGAATTACACGTGATTGTGGCGTACACCAGGGATTTCACGAGTCCCCGTATAATTATCTAGCAGGGTAAAGGTATGGCCGGCGAATGAAATAACCAAACTCTGCCAGTCCACCGGCCTGGAAATGTGGCATTCAGCCAGTCTCCCGCAATGTCTGGCGTAGTTGGATGGATATCGCAGCCGGTACAACGCCGCATCTGTCCGTGAACTGCTGTAGACTTCGCCGCACACAAGGTGCATGTCGGGCAGCTCTGCTCGTGTAAACCTGCAGTGCTTTACCGACCAGCTGTAGGCGCATACTGACTTGCCAGCAGCCGAGGCCACTTCGACGTAACCGTCGATTACGCATTGAAAGACGCTTGTTTACAACCTGCCTCTGCAACTTCATTCGCATGTTTGGGGCAGAATATTCCTGGGCGTGTCAAATGAAGAATAGTCCGATGACAAAATTATTGAAAAGGAAAAGTTTTTTAAGTTTAAAATGTCCTAAAATAATAACGCTAATTTTGCAGATCTATAGTCATCGGCCCTCAAGACCTCGATGTTAAGATCCTCCCGAATCTCTTCATTCACTTCACTCACTCGAAAGTGACACCATTTTGCGGGCGTGTGCGGCTGGAGTTCTCGGTATAAGCAACTGTCTCACCCCTGTTCCATGATCGTCAATTTGTTTATTGCTAGCTATTTTTTAACTTTACAGAGTCAGACTTATTATTTAAATTTGGTTTAAGAAAAGTATCTAAATATTTCTTTTCCGTGACATATCTAACTTGTATGAACCGTTTCGTTCGATTTACGTACACGGCCCTAGCTGATATAAAAACCTTTATCGGCGGTTCACGTTAAACTGAGTACTTTGCAAAACCCTGCATAATATCTTTTTTCACGCGCATTGTGTATTATTCCACCATATGTAAAATTAGCGTTGCCATGGGCCTGCTCACTTAATGCGTGCGTTGTAACTGTTAGGAAAGTAAATCTTTTACAAATGTCTGAATTCCAATATTTATATGCTAAGGAAAATAGAAAACGGAAGAAATTATTTCAGTTTCACAAATGTTTACCTAAATGTTTTAATTCAACTTTAAAACATGGAACTACTTTCCCTCAGTCGTTGCCAACTTTACTGAGCGCATGCCATTCACTGTGCCAGTTAATATGCATGCAGGTAGGTGCAGTGACCTTTTTGAAAGGTTGATTTCAAAAGTGTTCCCTCTATCATGAACAACATATAAGCAATAACTAATGTGAAATATTTACAAGTACGCGCGTTTCAGAATCTCAGCATTATTTGCTCTTTAAGTTATTCTTCTAATTAAATAAAACAGGGAATTCGTAGTATAGTCCATTCACGATTAATTCCTACTTTTCTGAAGCCCTGCTAAAGTTCTACTTTCTGGTTATTCCTCTAGAAAATTACATCAAAGCGAGAACGCACCGTACCCGTGCGCATTCAGTGTGATAATGTTTTGCATAGGAACTATTTCTTACCAGGCATTACCACACACATTTTTTATCCCCGTTTAATTCATATTAATATAAAATATAAGTTAAAGTTCAATTTACCCAAAAAATAGTTATTTTTATGTTAACAGAAGTATAAAACGCTTGTGATAATGACGTATTTAGGAAACAACCAATCAGGTCATACATGGCGCGATATTTTACAGGTTTGATTCAAGTACAGGTTTGATTCAAGAAGTGTTATTAAACCGCGAATAAACGTTAAAGGATAAACGCCCACGCCGCAGTTCTCTGGTAATGGAACACATTCCACATATTATATTCGGCTGTGAAGCTTGTTGTGATTCTTTTATGAATATGCCCGCAGGGTGGAAAGTTTTAGTGGAATCACTCACCGACGCTACAGATTTCCGCTCTTAAACTTATGTTGATTGCAATTGCATTTTTATTTCAGTCCACGTGATGGGTTATGTTTACTGTTGGCGATAAAAGCGCAGCGTGCGAACGAAGACAAACATTCGCAGCTATAAAGAAGGTCGCAAAACTTAAATGCGCTGATAAAACGGCTCGCAGCTTAAGGTCCAGAAGAAAGCGTATCCTTTATTTCGGATGAACGCAGACAAGACTGCAAAAATAAAACAGCTTTAAGGATCTTCTAAAGCATGCAGGAAATTAATTCGCTTGGACAACTTACGACGCCGTCACGTAGTTTATAGACGGTGCAGACCATATCGTATTTGGTTGTTTGGTTATAACGAAGGATCATCGGCAATATTAAACATCAAAATACACATAAATTATGTATGTTATTGCATTTTAGTGACAATAATTATTATAGGCTTTTTAAAATACCCTATAGAAATTATTATCCAAATAAATAGTGTTCCGTACGTTTATTCTCTTTTATGTTAAATGAACTCAAAATAATTTAAGTTTATTTTGGAAACAATCAAAATTTACAGCGTTAGTAAGTTTGAAAATTTCTCAAAGTTGCTTCGAATCAGATTAAACTGTTTTCCATTCCAATGTAAGCCCACTTTAGGTTGGTACACAAGGTTAAGAACATCAGAATGTAAAGTTCAAGAATTTTCATTTGTTATGTTCCGAAATGTAATCAAAAAGTGCTGTGTTATGTTGGTTAATAACTCTAAACTGAACAAAAACTAAAAAGTGTTTACAAAACATCACATTATAAACACGTGCCATGTGTTTAAGTGCAGTGGTTTCTCNTGAACAAAAACTAAAAAGTGTTTACAAAACATCACATTATAAACACGTGCCATGTGTTTAAGTGCAGTGGTTTCTCGCGAAATGAGCGCACGTTAGACTCCAGTAAAATTATGTAGAGACCATAATTTTTTCTTTATTCTTATTGGTTAGTTTATGCACGGAACAATTTTCTGTACTTGAGCGTATCTCAAAATACTTTCGCTCTTTAACTTCCTGATTCATACGAAAAGGTTCAATATATGCTGAAACATACAATTCAGACAACGAATTAAGATTGACATTCGCTATTGTTTTTATAAACATATCCTGTTTCCAAATTCCCTAGAGAAATATAANGACAACGAATTAAGATTGACATTCGCTATTGTTTTTATAAACATATCCTGTTTCCAAATTCCCTAGAGAAATATAACATTTTCTACGTATGGACACAGAGAAGGTAAGTATACAAAGGCAAAACAACCGGCTATGCCGTGAAGTCTAGGCACACTCGCCAGGAAAATGGCGTCACTGCTCAGCGACATGTCGGAATGCCGTTCGCCAACCACAGCCTGCACAGGGATTCTTTGGAAACTAGTAGCCAAATATAAATTAAAAATTATTTCTAGTCATGACTTTTCTTTAATTTTTAGGTGGTTCCACCAAGTTAACGCCATTGACTTGTGATNTTAAAAATTATTTCTAGTCATGACTTTTCTTTAATTTTTAGGTGGTTCCACCAAGTTAACGCCATTGACTTGTGATTACATATTTAAACGTATTTAAACGTACATCACAAATAGTTAAAACATAACATTTCGCTCATAAAGTTCGATTCCTATTCACTGGAAACTCAAACTTACTAATATGTACACTGATACTATTATCGCATGCACAGAGATAATCTCTTTATTATGCACATCGCTTTGTTTTCCGTCAGAATTAATGCTTCGTAATAACTGCACTTGTACTCATGTAATATTAATGTGGCGCGATTTCACTAGAAATGGTAAAAACATTTTTTTAAGGAGTGAGCAGGAGAAAAAGTATATTCATTTTTACAAAACATATTTAGCGTGTATAGCCATGCAACCATTGGCAACAGTTCCATTGATTTAATACAATAGTCTAATACTATTTTCTAACACTACGGGGTTAAAGAACAGTTAACATTAATGTTATAAATTCTATGGAAGTGTTTCAATCTCCGTAATATTCAACTAGCAGTCTCTCCACGAAAACTGTGACTTGCTTGAACATAATTACACAATGGCAAACGACAATCTTTACTGAAGTCATAATTAGAGACCTACGTGAGTAGAGTTATTATTTTTTAACATGCTAGACTCCACATACATATATATATATATATATATATACTTTCTTGAGCAAAACTATCTTTTGATTGGCTACTGGCAGCTGTTTGGCATCGTTCACACGTGTGGCCGCGTTAATGGAGATTGGTTATTCAACCGCTGAACTTTTAACTATTGGATGAAGGTGTATCTGGGACATGCAAAAAAAAGTTCTCGGCCAATTGCAGAAGTCAAACGGGAATAAGACATTTTGTAGATCAGTCTGCAGCCACAAAATAACTCACATTTTCCAAGTCCCTAGTTATACGTAGAGACCCGGAAATTTCGCGGATTCATCTGAGAACAAGTTAAACTGCATTCACGTGTTCATAAGTGTTTGAGGTTCCATTGGTTCATAGTTTGTTAGACACGCCCCAAACGACTTTCAAACAATAATCTGATGTTCAACTGCACGAATGATTGTGGAGTCTAGTTTTCTGACGAATGAAGCCACGAAATTCCCGGGTCTCCGCTCACGGCACACAGTTTCTCGCAACGTTGCACTACTTTGCTGTTGTCTTCATCTCACTGCACATTTGTCGTACACTGACACCGCTCCCGGCACTGCCCGTCTGAGTTCATAAACTGCGTCTATAAAGTTGTTGCTGCTTACGAGAACTTTCAAGTCTGCGGTGGGATTTCAACCTATTCTTCCTTTTCTTGCAAGTCAAGCGCTCTCGTAGCACCACAAAACAGGAGAGAAGAAAGGGTATATTTNCAACCTATTCTTCCTTTTCTTGCAAGTCAAGCGCTCTCGTAGCACCACAAAACAGGAGAGAAGAAAGGGTATATTTTAATTCTAAATAATAAAATTAAGTCCGGTAATTGAAATTGTGGAGTTAGTGTAGACCAATACTCCCCATATAATGTTTGTGGAAGGTGGTTAATATTTTTAACCGGCAATGAGATAGCCATGGATAACTCACTATTCAGTACGGTTTATAGCAGGTTGGGTTGCGTTGGCGTGTAATACTACAATTTACACAACGGAAACATTAGTAACGTATAACTAGAGGCATACAAAATTCGCGTTATTATTTGGGGACACGTTATATTTTAAACACTNGAAACATTAGTAACGTATAACTAGAGGCATACAAAATTCGCGTTATTATTTGGGGACACGTTATATTTTAAACACTCGTACTTTTGCAATACGTTTGTCATTTGACCATACTTTAATTGAAAAGTCCTGGGTAACTCTGCGCCAATACATTAATTCACAATTGTGTGCCCCAATCACGTGCCGTTCAGTCAGAATGGGAGTGACTTCACAACTATGCAGCAGCCAATGGAGAAACGACGTTGGCTCCAATATATACAGTACTGTGAAGTTTAGTCTGNGAAACATTAGTAACGTATAACTAGAGGCATACAAAATTCGCGTTATTATTTGGGGACACGTTATATTTTAAACACTTGTACTTTTGAAATACGTTTGTCATTTGACCATACTTTAATTGAAAAGTCCTGGGTAACTCTGCGCCAATACATTAATTCACAATTGTGTGCCCCAATCACGTGCCGTTCAGTCAGGAAGGGGGTTACTTCACAACTATGCAGCAGCCAATGGAGAAACGACGTTGGCTCCAATATATACAGTACTGTGAAGTTTAGTCTGANACTTCACAACTATGCAGCAGCCAATGGAGAAACGACGTTGGCTCCAATATATACAGTACTGTGAAGTTTAGTCTGATGCCAAATGATAACGCTAATTTTGCAGGTCCCTACGTATAACTATTCAGCTTTATGAAGGCATTCATGCCATACTGTTTAGGTTCGGTCATTAGGAAAACATATTTAATGCCACATTTCGTAGGATATAAAGGTTATTAAAATAAAACAAAATAATATTTTATCACAAACCATTTACTTATTTATTTTTTATATCTCCTATTTGCATATCAGCCACTCGTATTTTATGGTAAACTATTATTGTTATTACCTTTGCCCCGAGCTAATGGAAATACTTAATTCCTTAAATTTGGTTTAATTAATTAAAACTCCACTTTTTGAATTTATATAATAATGAGTAGAGACCTGAAAAATTCACGAGTTCATATACCTGTAGGCCATACTCCGTTGTCGTATGTAAAATAATGCAAATATCACTGTTCATTGTTGTATTAGCTGCTTGTTGTATAAGCGGAAGGCGGTGATTTGGTCTGCATTTTATTGTGTGTTTGTTATTGGCTCAGAGTTGTCCAGGAGGTGTAAACTAACGGGTGGGCCAATAGAATAAGCAATACAAACGTACGAGGTTTTGAATTCCAGCTTGTCCCGAAATGAAACAGCGAATTTTTCAGGTCTCTACTAATGAGTGTAAAAATAGTGCAGCATTACTTTAGTAGCGTTATTACAAGCTAAATTATATTTGTTGGAACCATTTGCCTGCGTAAGTCAGTTGTTCTACTTCCAATGAACAAAACGGATAGCATTGTTTCGGATATAAACAAATTATCGAATTCTCATTTTCTGTAGGTAACTTTGATACCAGTATAGTAAACCTCAATTTTTTNTCGGATATAAACAAATTATCGAATTCTCATTTTCTGTAGGTAACTTTGATACCAGTATAGTAAACCTCAATTTTTTTCTCAATTCCTTTAATATCAAAAATTTTCTTTTTCCCTGAACAAAGATAAGCCTTTGATTTTAAATGGAACACATTTTGGCACTTATTTTTCCATTTTATTTTAAAGTAAAAAAAATGTAAATTTTAATACTTATGTTTTATAATAAAAAAGTGGCATAAATAAAGAAAATAACTAACTAACTTCATATCATAAATACAGATGATCAAATATTAAGTACAACTATTTTAACTAAGAATTATTAGAACTATTAATTTATTTATTAAAAATTGTTTGATATTTAAGTGCTTATAAAAATTACACGCTAAAAAACAATTATTCAAATATTTTCAAATTACCATCAAATGCCTGTTTAATGTGCATGGGTAAAAATACACTTACTTAAAAAAAAGTATAAATTTTAACAAGTCCAGAAAACGTTTTTTACATTTTGAAATTTAGGGTGTAATTTTACCTAAGATTTGTTGTAACAAAGGACACTTGTAGTTTCAGTGGGAAGCAGAAATAATATTCAAAATATGTATGAAAATTTGCTCATATCAAACATATATGTATTACGTGTTCGCAGTAAAATAATGTAAAACCAGATTTCTCGGTTTTTTTCAGCATGGGGCCATTTGGAACCAGCCATCCAAACGTTATTAAGGGCTAGCTGTGATAAAAAACGAAGGGTTTATAATCCGCCTGTTTTACTACATTCTCAAAACTTCAGGCAGAAGGAAATTTGACTTAGGTTGGTCGACAGGAAAGGCACCATGTGCTGCCAACCACCCGGGCATAAAATCGCGACATGTCGGAGCAGTAGACATAAGAGACCCGCTCTCCGCGTTGCGCTACGGTCTCACCCAGAGAATTAATTAAGTCCCCTCATATCTGCATAACTTTGGAGAAATGTTACAATATTCAGTTCTAGTACGGCAATGTACTGCGTATGGCGTTACGGTCTGCTACCTCTACGAAGTTGCTACGTTGAAATTGATATGCCGGCTAGGTGTCTGCTGGTTTTGAGAGAAGAGCAAACGAAAGAACCTAGAGGCCTGGAAAACTTCGCGGATTCATTCGGCAACAAACGAGACTCCACAATTATTCGTGCAGTCGAGCATCAGTTAGGTGTTCATTGGCTGTTGCTCCAGTTTAACCCCAGACCAGGTATCACGGGATTCAGTTCTTATTTTCCTCGCAGGTTAGTTATTGTTTGAAAGCCGTCCGGGGCGTGTCTAACAAACTATGGACCAATGGAAGCACAAAGACATACGTGAATGCAGTTTAACTTGTCCTTTTATTTTAACCATAGACAACTGCCGAGTGCGGTGGAGTGTACACATTGTGTTTATTACTTACATGGTAATATTTATTTAAAAAAAGTTGTTAAAGTATAAAAAATGGATAAAATAAAAGCGTAACTAGGACCTCAAAAGTGCTCACTTTACCTTGAACAGCCTATAACGTACTTTCAGTCAATGTGTAATTTGATGCCAGAGAGAATGCCACGCTGTTTATGTAGTGACTAGGAAATGTCGCGAATTCACCCATGCCTAGACTAAAAATGAGGAATAATCCAATCATGGGTACTTCAAAATTTTGTAAAGCCCTGCCAATGTTCTACTTTAAGGATGTNCAATCATGGGTACTTCAAAATTTTGTAAAGCCCTGCCAATGTTCTACTTTAAGGATGTTTCTCCACCTTTGCAAATAAAGTGTAAAAAACTACACCAAAGGGACAACGCACTACATTAGTGCGCACACTGTTTAATAATATTTAGCATAGGAACTATTTATTGCTAAGCATTACCAATACACATATTTTCTCCGTGGTTTTTCTTCATAGTAATTACAAATGAAATATATTTGGTGCATAAATTATTAGTAAACGTTCAATATAGTAAAGTATACTCGTGGAAATTGAACACCCGGACGCAATAGTCATACATGAATGAGGTTTTATTGAACAATTATACAGGTTGTTCACTGTATATGATAATGATAAAAAGGTCGTACACCTATGAACAGAGGCTACAGAGTGTCTTGAACAACAATGTCAGTATCTTGTGTAGCAGCCTTCAGCGATGATGCAGTCCTGTAGTCATGCGTAGAGACGATCATAAAGGTGTCGGATGTCATCTAGGGGAATAGTGTTCCATGCTGATTCCACCTATTGTTCAAATTGGTGGAGGTTTGTTGCCGGTATTGCATACCGCACCAAACACCTTCCCATCATGCCCCACACATGCTCAATGGGGGACAGGTCGGGTGATCGTGCTGGCCATGGGGGTTGACCAACACCTTCGAGAGCGTGTTGGGTAACACGAGACGTATGTGTACGGGCATTGTCCTGCTGGAAGAGGACATCTCCTTGGCATTGTAGGAACGGCAACAAAATGGGCTGTATGAGGTTCTGGATGTAGCGTTCACTGTTCAGTGTTCCCTCAACAAACACCAGAGGCGTACGGTCATTGCAGGCTATTTCCCCCCAGACCATGACGCAAGGAGTTGGTTCTGTATGTCGCTGCCATATACACTCTGGTTGTTGCCACACTCTGATTGATGACACACTTGCGAACGTCCATCACTTGCGACAAGGCAGAATCTGCTCTCGTCACTAAACACAACTCAGCGCCATTCATCCCTTCACTTGCGTCGTTCGCGACACCATCCGAGGCGGGCTGCATAGTGATGAAGTGTGAGAGTAAGCCTGGCAAGCGGCACCCTTGATCGTAGCCCAGCGTCCATCAAACGGTTGGTGATAGTCCTAATTGTGCGGCGGTCGCCATGCGATCAGCAATGGCTGCTCGTCTGATGCGGCGATGTTGGCGGGAACCCGTATGCCGCTGCCATCCGGAATCCGGTTGAAGAGCATGTGTAAGTTATTTGGACCACCGGCACCACCAATGATGCACAGTGGACACTCCACGTCCTACGCGTTGGGAAATTCTTCAGAAGGACTATCCAGTCTCACTCAGGCCCACAATACGACCTCGTTCAAAGTCCGTTAGTTGCACGAAGTGTGGTCGTCTATGCCGTCGTGGCATGTCTACAATGCTTACTACACACAGGCCGAAGCCTGAAACAACAGACTACTCTTTCACCGAGTCAACTACAGTTGTATTGGGCTCAGCGGTGTTATGNACAGGCCGAAGCCTGAAACAACAGACTACTCTTTCACCGAGTCAACTACAGTTGTATTGGGCTCAGCGGTGTTATGACTAGTACGCGGTTCCTACTCTGTCCACAGCACATCACTGTTAATCATTGCATGTACTGCTCTCTATCAGTGCCCCATGCGCATATGGTTTTTCTACGGCACCTCTTTAGAGGTGCTCATTTCCACCAGTGTATTTGATACTTTTATGCTAAAATAGTACTTTGAGTATAGAACGCTTGTGATACATTACATATTACGAAACAAGCAAACACGTCATGCATGGGGTGATTTCTTAAAGGTTTGATTAAAAAAGTGTGAAGAAACCGCAAATATACTATAGCCAGATTTTCTTCTTCTTCACATGCATCCAACACTGGCTCTTCCATTGCCAATGAAACTGTCAAAGCCACGTGGTCAACATTGATGAACGTGTTTGTTTACATGTGCATTTTCAACAGATCCGCCCTCCAAAATCAATAAACTACTTCGCCTAACTTAAAGATGCCCTAAGTTAGTNCATGTGCATTTTCAACAGATCCGCCCTCCAAAATCAATAAACTACTTCGCCTAACTTAAAGATGCCCTAAGTTAGTCGCATTGAAGCTAGGCAAAAATAAGGGTTTAACCTTTGAAAAATGTCACTGTCCCTACCTGCATATATTTTAACAGGCACACTGACTAGCAAACGCACAGTTATGATGGTAACGCCAGAGGAAAAGTAGTTCCATGTATTATTGTTGAATCAAAAGTGTTAGGCAAACATTTCTGAATACTGAAATTATTTCGTTTGTTGTGTTTTTTAACGCATATACGCCTAAGAATCAGCAAATTTGTTAAATGTTTACTTTTAAAATAATTTCGCTGTTTAACTTGACCGAAGGATGGATAAAGTGACCAGGCCCATGTCAATGTTAATTTTTGTCATGTGGTGGAAGAATATACAAAGTGCATACAAGTAGATCTAAAGTAGGGTGCTCGAAAGTGCTCAGTTTACCGTGACTGACCTATACTTTCATAAGTAGTGATCTAACCTCAAAGATTAGTCACATGGTTTTTGATAGTGTGCTGGCATAAAATCATTCCAACGTTGGAAAGCGATGAACTGCTACTGCGCACCCTGTATGCACACTCTACCTCATATTCCATGTGCGAATTAATCTGTCAGCAGATAGAATATACAGTCCTTGTATACACGTCGGAGAGTTTCTTTTTTTCATTGGCTGCTGCTACTACAGTAAGAAGCACACGTACCCTTTGCGCTGTTTCCACATAACTCGGTAGCTACCATTCCAGCTGATGTTATTTACCGGCCCAGGCTCCACAAGGGAGCGTCATATAAACTGGGGTTCAATAAATAAATTACTGTAATTGTAAAGTTGTCTGAAGTATAATCTGACCCTAGACGAACACGTGAAATTTCTATGCCTCTAGCCACTAAGTAGCGTTGAACAACAGAATAATAATAATTTATATGTTCAACACTTTCAGCACTCTGCGCAATTACGTAGCTATATTATTGCTTGCAATCCACTAGATGTGAAATATCTATATCTGTCCGTGAAAAACTGGNGACGAACACGTGAAATTTCTATGCCTCTAGCCACTAAGTAGCGTTGAACAACAGAATAATAATAATTTATATGTTCAACACTTTCAGCACTCTGCGCAATTACGTAGCTATATTATTGCTTGCAATCCACTAGATGTGAAATATCTATATCTGTCCGTGAAAAACTGGACGTTTCATTGAAAGTTTGTGTTGGTATTCCGTAGTTGGTATCAAAATAAATACGTCTAGTGGCGCCATCTATATTGAACTGTAACTATGTATGTGCTAAAAAGGAACAAATAAATCAGTCTGTTGCGGAAGCTTGACGTGTTTCTATCAGGTTATGGGCAATCCTTTTTTTTACGTGATTTTATCAGTTTAAAAGTTGAAATAGTGTAACGTCAATTCGCTGAAACATGACCTCGAGCTATATTGCGAGTGTGCCTAAACTAAAAGGCAGGGAAAACTATGACGAGTGGAGTTTCGCGGCTCAAAATTTGTTGGTGTTAGAAGGCATGGAACACTACATCATGGCGGTGCCTGACG
Source organism: Clitarchus hookeri (assembly GCA_002778355.1). Taxonomy (NCBI): domain Eukaryota; kingdom Metazoa; phylum Arthropoda; class Insecta; order Phasmatodea; family Phasmatidae; genus Clitarchus; species Clitarchus hookeri. The sequence continues at coordinate 10,440 of NQII01002917.1, read as the reverse complement.
TCGAATTGAAGCCGGCCGATGACGCCAAGACGAAGGCAAAGTTAATTTTAACGATCGATTCCGCGCTGTATGTGCATATCAAGAATACCAGGAGCTCGGCAGAATTATGGACTAAGTTGAAGAACATGTTCGATGACTCAGGTTTTTCTCGAAAGATAACTTTACTTCGCCATCTGATATCTATCAGACTTGAAAATTGTGACTCAATGACCACCTATGTCACGCAAATGGTAGAAGCAGCACACAAGTTAAATGGCACAGGTTTTAAAATCAGTGATGAGTGGGTGGGATCGCTATTATTGGCAGGTTTGTCAGATCGTTTTTCTCCCATGATTATGGCAATAGAACATTCGGGTATTTCGATAACTGCTGACGTCATTAAGTCAAAGTTACTTGACATGGAAGTTTCCCATGGAAATGAAACGACAGGCGGCACTGCGTTTGCTGCGAGAAATAAATTTCATTCGGGCAACACTAGAACAAGGCAATATGGCGCGCCGACGTCAACATCGAAAGTAAAGGTGAGTGGATCAAAACCAATAACATGTTATAAATGTAAAGAAGAAGGACATTATCGCAATCAATGCCCGTTGTTAAAGAAAAGTAATTGTGTATTTAATGTTGTATTCCTTAACGGAAAGTATAACAAACATGAATGGTACGTCGACTCGGGAGCAAGTGCACACATGACGGTAAATAAAAACTTGGTTAAACGCATAACATCAACGCCATGTTTACCAGAGATTGTTGTTGCCAATGACTCGAAGGTGCCAGTGTTGTGCTCCGGAGACGTTGACATTATTTCGGACACTAATTACCACATTACAGTGAAAAATGTACTATGCGTGCCCAGTTTAACAACAAACTTGTTGTCTGTCAGTGAGCTTATAAAGAACGGGAATCGTGTCGTATTTAAAGCCAATCATTGTTACATTAGAAACAAGCATGATGTGTTGGTGGCGACTGCAGATTTAACCGAAGGTGTTTATAAGTTGAGGATAAAGTCGCAAGGATGTTTATTAGCTACTCCAACTGCAAGTGGTGGGCTGTGGCACAGGCGGCTAGCACATTTAAACAGTCAAGATATGAACAAGATGAAAAATGGACTTGTTGATGGATTATCTTATCCTGACGATTATGAAGTGACACAGTCAGATTGTGTGACCTGTTGTGAAGGGAAACAAACAAGGCTACCTTTTTCACATGTGGGTGAGCGCAGTAGTCAGAGCCTACATCTAATACACACTGATGTTTGTGGCCCCATGGAGGTCAGTTCACTTGGTGGTGCTCGTTATTTTCTTTTGTTTGTTGACGACTTTAGTCGGATGATATTTATATACTTTTTAAAATATAAAAGTGAAGCTTTCACTAAGTTCAAAGAATTTAAGTCATTAGTTGAAAATCAACAGAACAAGAAAATAAAGATATTGCGCTCTGATAATGGACTAGAGTTCTGCAACAAAGAGTTTGATTCGTATTTGAAACAAGAAGGTGTAATACATCAACGAACAAATGTGTACACACCTGAACAAAATGGTTTGTGTGAGAGAGCGAACAGAACTGTTGTCGAGAAAGGTAAATGTTTATTATATGATGCAAAGCTGGAGAAAAGATTTTGGGCTGAAGCAGCCAATACAGCTGTTTATCTTAAAAACAGATCCGTTGCTTCAGGATTGCATGATAAAACTCCTTATGAAGCGTGGTATGGGAAGAAACCAACTCTTAGTCACATTCGTTTGTTTGGGAGTATGGTGATGGTTCATGTTCCAAGAGAAAAACGAGCAAAGTGGGACAAGAAATCCAAACAGCATATACTTGTTGGATATGCGGACAATGTCAAGGGCTATAGAGTGTATGATCCAAGCAGAAATACAGTCAGCACTAGCAGAGACATAGTTGTGATGGAAGATAAACTTGGTATGGAGGAAACAGTTGAAGATCCTGCGACTTGGATTCCGACTGAAATCATACCAGAGCAGCATGATCAGAGCTGTGATTCAGTGGGGGAATGTGAACACAATGATTCAGAATCACAGAACTATTCATCAGATTATGCTGACGGTAATGAAACATTAACCGCACGAGAGAGTTCATCCGAGGAGCGTCTAGAACCAGTGGTGGCTGTTCCAGATCCAGGTGTTACAGTTGGAAGCAAGCGCGAAAGGAAACAACCGCAGCGGTATGGCTTCAGTAACATGTGCCTTTCCAGTACTGTTCCAGCTGCAGGTGAGATTATGTTTGCAGAGGCTATTGAAGGGCCAGAGAAAGATCAGTGGAAGCAGGCCATGGAGGAGGAGCTACAGTCATTTGACGCAAATGATGCTTGGGAGCTGGTGGACAATCCAGGTGATGTGTCAATTGTGAAGTGTCGATGGGTGCTAAATAAAAAACTTGACTTTGACAATAACGTGCGCTACCGTGCTAGGCTTGTAGCAAAGGGATTCACACAGAAGCCAGGTGTAGATTATACTGACACTTTTTCACCAGTTGTGAGGCATTCCACATTACGGTTGCTTTTTGCTTTAAGCGTAAAGATAGGTATGGACATTACTCATCTTGATGTAACTACCGCATTCTTGAACGGTCATTTAAAAGAAGACATTTATATGTCAGTGCCTGAAGGTTTTGTAAACAAAAGTCATGGTAAAGTTTTAAAATTAAAGCGGGCCATCTATGGATTGAAACAATCATCTTTAATGTGGTACCAAAGAGTTAAAGATTTATTATGTAATTTAGGTTTTAAAAACAGTGTTTGTGAACCATGTTTATTTTCAAAAATGTATGATGATGTAAAAATCATTATTGGGCTTTATGTTGATGATTTCTTGATTTTTTCAAATAATGATTTAGAGACACAGAAATTAAAGCATGTATTAAGTACAGAATTTAAATTAAAGGATTTAGGACCCGTTAGGCAATATTTAGGCATGAGAATAAATATGGACAGGAAAAGGTGTATTATTACTGTTGATCAACAACATTATATTGAACAACTTTTGTCTAAATTTAATATGTCTGATTGTAAACCTATTGATACTCCAATTGAGTCTAAACTAAATATAGGTAAGCCAGAAAAATGTGAACCTAACATTCCTTATCAAGAACTAATTGGAAGTTTAATGTACTTGGCGGTGTTGACTAGGCCAGACATAGCATATTCAGTTAGCTACCTTAGCCAATTTAATAGTTGTCATAGCGAAGTGCATTGGAACTATGCTAAAAGGATACTAAGATACTTACAAAGTACTAAACATTATTGTTTAAAATATAGTAATACTGATCTAGACTTAGAAGGTTTTGTTGATGCCGATTGGGCGAGTGATGCTTTAGATAGAAAATCCTATACAGGCTTTTGCTTTATTATGTCAGGATCAGCTGTTTCGTGGCAGAGTAGGAAGCAACAAACAGTATCACTGTCCAGTACTGAGGCAGAGTACACTGCTCTCTCAGAAGCATCAAGAGAAGCTGTATATTTAAGAAAGTTATTGTATGAACTTACTGATAGTCATTGTGTAATTCCTTTGCATTGTGACAATCAAAGTGCATTGAAACTGGCCACAAATCACCAGTGTCATAATAGATCCAAACATATAGATGTAAGATTTCACTATATAAGAGATGTTGTTAGAAATAAATTTGTTAAAATTAAATATATTCCCACTGGGGAAATGCCTGCTGACCTGCTGACAAAGGGGGTATGTTTATTAAAACATTATAAATTTATGAACAAGATAGGTATTGTGCCTATGTTATCCAAATAACTTGCTTATTTCGATAAGTGGGGGTGTTGGTATTCCGTAGTTGGTATCAAAATAAATACGTCTAGTGGCGCCATCTATATTGAACTGTAACTATGTATGTGCTAAAAAGGAACAAATAAATCAGTCTGTTGCGGAAGCTTGACGTGTTTCTATCAGTTTGTTACCACTACCGCCTTGTCTTTTGTATCCCCTTATCCACAGAGAGCTCATCAGCTGTACCGATGAATGGTATTTAAGGGTTCAGCATGCCTGGTGCTTGAACTGCGTTGCCGAGTGTTTGAGATCCTGTATTTTCTTTTGCGAAAATATTCAACGTGGCCCCAGTAAGTTTAGGAACGAAAATACATCATACCCCAGACGAGGCCGGACTGGTACTTTTAAGTTACCACGCTTGTTGCGAATATTATTTTGGAACCCTCCAGTATCGTTAAAAACGGTTTATTCAGACTGCCGTATCATAAGTAATACTAGCCGGACATGAGCCAGACTACAATAGGAGCATGTATTGAATTTTGATGCAGACTTCTCATCAATGAAATGTTAGGGTCACCGCTGAAAGCCCCATAGGCACACGCAGCACTACGAGAACACTGCACGCCAGTTCAGAGCCCTGAACGTAACGGCGATGGTGCTGTATAAGCGCGTGCCAGAATAACCCTTACAACTCCCGCGCTTCTCGGCCAAAAAAGGAGAAAAACGACGCAGGCAGGCGGACCCCTTAATAGCCCGCTATGTTCAATGGCGCATGAATTATCATGTCGACATATAACAGTAGCGAACCGAAAATCAGTGGTTTTCAGTTTATCAATCTCACAAACACATTTAATGGCCGAGCATTGTTTATTCAGTCTTACGGTATTTCTTGAGGGGCACAATTTATATTTTATCCTTCTTGCTTACCAGACTTGATAATAAGATTGATTATATGAAGGTACGATATTTTAAAAGTGAGATGATATAAATACCTGACTACCAGTGTTGAAACTGCCAACAAACACAATTAAACTTTAATATATTATATACGTAATTTCGTATTCACACAACAACTACAAAAAAGTATGCCAGAATCACAATTATACTATATTTGTATCACAAAAATAAATTCATCCAATTAATTCACAAAATATTTAACAAAGGGAGTTGAACATCATTGCCTTCTTTAATTCAAGATGTGCTTAGTAAAAGTTGTTTCACAAAAAAATAAGGAACGTGAAAAATAAAAAAATATGCAAATTTCCCCCAATTTTGAAAGCTTAGAGAACTGCAAAAATTTTTTAACAAGTGACTGGATGGATATATTAGATAACTAACAACTAATTTTAAAACAAAAATTCATATGTTTTTTGATACAATTTTCGTAGTATGTAGGTTTTTTTGCTTATAATAATGCCAGGTAGAAACCGCTACAGTTAAAAATCATTTGGGAAAAAAATAATCTATGATTTTGGTTGTTAAATGTATTTAATTTAAGTGGCCGATAAATTAGTTTATATTCCTTGACGTACAAAGCGGTTCGTAACTTTTGTGTTTTTTTTGCGAAAATATGGCATCTATAAGGAAGCTTTCAGAGATATTAGTGGTCTCTACGCTTGGCCTGTGTACAAACGTATCCCTGGTTAATTAACCTGGCGATGAAATGACCTGGTTTACTTCATGTTAAGTTGTGTGAGATTATCAAGCGTCATTTTCAGCGCCTAGCTTTACACATCAAAAGGACGGAACACAACACGGTGCGTAGTGAAACGAGTGTAAGGCGTTACTGATTAAAGGGAAAGAAAGAGGTCAAGTCTCTGTTCGCTCACAGAAACCTCTCCTCTACTTTCTCTTATACTCACTTTTTCTGTCACTCTTCTATTCCTCTACCTCTCTCAATCCCTTTCTCTCTCTTCTATCTCTCTAGAGGTCATAATGCGGTACAAGCCAAAGGTTTCTTAAAGCTCGACCACACCGCTTTGGCAGAAATTCTTTGTTTTCGCGTCATAATTTTGTATTCATAGTAATGACGAGTTGTAAAAAATTTTTGTGCGCATTTTTAATTGTTCGTTATCTGCTAATTGTAAAAAGTCTGGAACATGTTTATATTTTATCAAAACGTCCCTGCCAATTGCAAGCAGGAAATAACACACAGTGAAAATTAGATACAAAAGTATTAAATAACTACTAAATTGAAAATTTTATATAATTAAAATTTTCCAATAATAAATCTCAAACTGAAATTATGACACGAAAACGAAGAATTTCTGCAAAATAGGTGAAGCCGAGCCTTAACCTTTGTGATGTGGAAGACCCTTTTAATATGATGTACATTTTGCCGCACCTCAAACAGTTTCTTTGATATAAAAAATGTCACGTAAGTCTCTATACAGCCTACTTATTTTTAACTATACTAATTGTTACAATTTCAAGTTTAGTTTACAACAAAATTTGCAAAACAAGCTTCATTAGTAACAAAACAGTTATGCGGTCACAGCATTATTACAATATTTTTATGGAAAATAAGATACATTATTTTTACCTGCAGATCACTGACTATAAACTCAAGAAGCCCCAGGGATCCACGGACCACTGTTCAACCCGCTTAGAAACACATTAATTTCTGAGTTCAAGTGTTGCAATCACATAATTTGTTGGATACGCTGTTCTTGTGTCCAGCACTTGTCTTGCAACCATTGGACAACGTTCTGTTTGCGCGATGATATTGGCATTAAACATTCATGCCAAAAAGGTGAAGAAAATTCCGGTAATCAGATTACTCACAAGGAAGATTGAGCGCTGATGCTTTGCTGTGTAGGGGCCGCGGTGGCTGAGCGGCTAGCCTACTTGCCGCTCACAAGGGAAACCAGGTTCAATCCCCGGCCTAGTCACTCCCAGATTTTCGCATGTGAGAACCGTACCGGATGATGCCGCTGGTTGGCGGGTTTTCTCGGGGATTTTCCGTTTCCCCTACCCTTTCATTCCGGCGCTGCTCCATTCGGCTCTCAAAACCTCGCTGTTTTGAGCTGCTCAAATCTCTTCACTCTTCATTTTGTTATTACCAGTTGTACATTTTATTCATACACAACGCGTCCACGAGCATAGACATAGTAACTAAAAAGAACTGCTTGTATTGTCTGTTCCCAGTTGACTGACCACTTTTAAAATCATTCTTTGAAAAAAATATGCCACTACCCCTACCTGCATATATTTTAAAAAGCCTACTCACTGACCGACATACGCCCAGTCAAGTTGGTAACGATGGAGGTAAAGTAGATCCATGCATATTTCTGAACATTGAAGGGGGTCCTATGTCTGTCATTTTTTAAAATGTATATCAGTGGGGACACCCGAATTTAGCAAAAAACTTTTACGACCAGTTGTATTTCATAACACTTTAGCTCAGATCACCTTCCTTGCTTGGCTGTTCTAGGCGTTACGCGTCTATAGTGCGTGCTCGCGAAACACAGACGTACAGGATCGGAATTACCTAATTGTGATTGGCCAGTCAAGTAAGAAAGTGTCTTCTCATAAAGACTCGTGACCAATAAGTAAATTAAAACTGCTGGTACTCTGGTAGGTTGTAGAAATCTAGCTCGTGCAGAAATCTTTCCGCGAAATTCTGTTGTCCTCAGATACCAGTGTAAGAATGAGAAAATTTGTAAAATATATTACTTTTATATAATTCCTTAGTTTCGTTTAACCGACGAATGAATAAAGTGATGAGACCCACAGCAACGTTGGTTTCACATATGGCGGAAGAAAAACAATGTGCAGAAGTAGATCCTAAGCAGGGCTTTCAAAAGTCGACAGTTTACAGTGGGCATCCTATATCAGAGAAAACTCTGTGGTCTTCCTAGTTCTCTGTCTGGAAATAAATAAAAGCAGTAGAGGTTTAGTGAAGTATAGGATTCTGTTCGCTTTAAATTCTCACTTGCTATGCAGTAAAATATTAAAATTTTTATAAGCAGTTTATTAAAACTACACACCGAGAGTGTTATTGTAACGATACAATTAAACTACGGCAATGGCTAGTTGCTACGGAAATTATAAAGTAAATTTTTTATATAATTATAAAGTAAATATTTTATATAATTATATAGGAAATAAAAATGTTTATTTACAGAAACGAAGAAAAAAGAAACATAGAACAATTTATAATAAGGTTTTTTGCAACTCAGTTTTGCAACTTGTTTCGTATGAAATTTTAGTAAAGCGTACAAACTGATCTAACTGAGTAGATAACACGCCAGAAATATAAATGTTTACATTTCCGCTGTATATAATTTGAGGTAAATTCCTACTGTAATAAAGTAATATGTGTTAATTCTATCACATGTAATAAGTTTGGAATATTTAATTTACTAGTAAATATGTTTTAACTCTTTTTCCCGACCCGCAGATATGCAGTGTTCTGCAAATGTAAAATGGAGCAGCGTGATGTTCTTGTAAGTAAGAAGCCCCCGAAGTACCTGGTTATTTTTAATTCGGTACTAAAATTTTCAGCCATGCCATGGATAAAGTGAGTTTTCATCCAATCCGATAACTTGTAAACATTTAATCATAATGCAAGCAAAATAACTTTTAGTGGAGGAGAGGTTGGGCGGCTTTTAACAATGAGGTCTTGAGTGCCGATGAGGGTGAAGTGAGGAGGAAATGGAGCAGCGCAGGAATACAAGGGCGTGTGAAACGGTAGATCCCCGAGAAAACCCGGCGACCAACATCATCGTACGGCACGATTCCCACGCGTGGAAAAATTAATTTGGAAATATAATACCGCCGGATGGAATAATAATTATTAAAGTACTTTCCTACATGTACAAAGGTAATGTGTAAAGACCTGAAAAATTCGCGTATTCATTTCGAGACAAGCTAGAATTGAAACACATGTATCTTAGCGTTACTTTTGCAATTGGCTCACGACCTATTTGACACCTCCTCCATGACTGTAAGCCAATAGTAAACAGGCAACAAAATGCTGTCCCAATCACGAACTCTCACTGTGAAAGCAGGCAGCCAATTAGCAGTTGATATCTCCTTGTGTGTGCAAACATATCTGGAGTCTAGCCTAAAGGTCATTGAACTCGCGAATTTTTCCGGTCTCTAGTAATATGTAATTATCTTTTTATATAACATAGTATGCTTTTTCATATTCCTCTTAGACTTACTATCAGTGAAATTAATATATGAGGTATCTCAGTTTTTTTACATACCGCTGTAGAGCTATGCAAAAAACTCTGCAATATGTAGTTTTATTTTTCTTAGAATTAATTTTTTATTTCGGACACAACCAAAAATGGGAGGCAAGAGATTATACAAATTGCGTGTGAGGGATTTTATTAATTTTTTCTTCTGATTATCTTTATCTTGCGAGTTTTTTATTTGGTTATTTATTACTTTAATTATGGTTAAATGTGTAATTGTAATCGTTTTTTTACTGCAGTTTGTGATACTGTCATGACGATCCTTATCGAAACTTCCCCAACTTTTGCATAAAACGTGAAAGTCTATTTAAAATGAGTTATTACCTTCATAATCATCACGCACACATTTTAGTACACGTACACATTTGTATATTTATGCATGTGTATTCATGTGAGACATAATAAACTCAAACTGTTGTAGCATTCTTTTACACCCTTGAAGCACGGTTTAGAATACACAGCGTTTTTCTCCATAGATGATCCTTTGTTAGATATGCTTGTTTTGTTACAGCTATATATGTGTGGTCTGCAATGTGACGGCAATTCAATATAAATTAGTGAGTATATCATTCATTCCCTTATTCATGCTACATCTTTCGACTGCCAACCTTTATGGATACGTTTATCACAGTGCTAATGCAAGAGATCCTGCATTCGAATTACAGACAGGTCGTGAATGTAAGCAAATATTGAGGAAAAATGTAGAGAATGTTATAGTAAACCACTCCCTCGTTAGTCACCCAAAACACGACGGGGACATAAACATGAAATTATATGGTGCTAACATACATGTTACCTTAAGGTAAATTTTAAGAAACAATAATCTTCATGGTGCGGGGGAAGCGGAACTGACAAGGCGACTGTTTGTCACTCTTTGGTTTCCCGCTGGAATCTCTGTATTGTGAAGTCGCGTGATAGAGATTTTCTCTGTACACTGAGCCGACAGTTATGTTGAATAAAATAACTTGTGTTTTGCGCAAACAATTTAATTGTTTGTCTAGGGGGGACGAATATTTTGTAATTTAACCCGTTTGGTCACGTGTTAATTTGTTAGCCGAAGTGTTGCAATCGTATAATATTTTGATGTGTGCTGTACTTCTGCCAAGTGTACTTCCTGCAACCAGTGAACAACGCGCTACATACCCAAATACATTACCATCACTCATTGAAAAAATATGTGTAATAACTTTCACAAATCAGATAACACAACGGCAACCTCTATGAAGGCATTAGGTACCAATGCCGCGCTATGTACAGTACTCGCCATAATTATCCTTCTTGTGCAACATGCCCAGTATTGTGAACACGGTGACTGAACGGCTTAAACTGGATTATTTTATTGTTATTATCTGGCTTCCCAAACATGAAAGATTTCGTTGGTGCAACTGAAGATTTGTATGGCTCTACGTACTTCGCAAATTCGGTTATTATGAGAGGTTTTTCAAGGCAGCAACGAGATTCAAACAAAAAAACTTGGCGCCACAACACAACGCCTTGCAGAT
>NQII01002916.1:75442-305077 GCA_002778355.1 Clitarchus hookeri | reverse complement strand
ACTATAGCAGTCAAAGTGTTCGGTTAAATTTATTTTCACATGTTGATCTCAAAAAAGCTTAATCAACCGTATACGCACGTGGGTAAAACACAAGTGTTTCAGCTAAAGCACGAGTGGCCAATAGGACTCAGAATGTCTTAACCTTATTGTTAAAGGAGAACAGCAAGGAGATGCTCAGTGTAGCTGGTCGATATCGAATCCGCGACACCCGTAATGCGAATCAGGCACGCTAGACATACTATCAAACAGTTCGATGAGGCGCAACTGAGATTGACGAGCTGGTACTNGTAATGCGAATCAGGCACGCTAGACATACTATCAAACAGTTCGATGAGGCGCAACTGAGATTGACGAGCTGGTACTGAGTGATGTCTGACTGCTCCCTACCACAAAGGGACACCGTATTGTCACGTGACACTGCGCTAAGGCTGAAAGGAAATTGATTGATTGTCCTTATCAATCCTTCCGCTTTCATGTCTTTCGGATTACCATGGGGAGCAAGGTTCGTCATGAGCCAACACTATTTTTTTTTNTCAATCCTTCCGCTTTCATGTCTTTCGGATTACCATGGGGAGCAAGGTTCGTCATGAGCCAACACTATTTTTTTTTACTTAAAAAAGCGAAATACATGAATGGCTTACTCGGGATTGAAACCCAGGACCCCTCACAACGGAAGTAAGGTCTGTTTCGCAACTGCAAAGAAATAAGAACTAGAAATTATTTACTGGTTCATACAGGATTTGTTCCAGAAGAAGCATGCGCACATCTGTTCAAGAAGTTATATATATGCTATTTCTACCAGAGGTGATTTCATTTTCTGTTAAAACAACATATGCAAACAAAAGAAACGCGTTCATTCGAATTTTGGCGTTTATTTATTGATAAAACTCGTACAATTTGTGACATAGTTGGAATGTGTATAAGCCTCACGGTTATATTGATAAATTCGAATCCCTCATAAAGGTGAAGGCTGACATAAAATATTTTAATGACGAAAATGTTGTAAAATAATTTAGAGGTTGCTAACAATGGTGCTAATTCAATATTTTTAGCTACTTACAGCTGTCCTTATTAGAAAAGGTTCAATTTTAACTGATCAATCAATTGTTATCAAAAACAAACCCTGGAGATAAAATAAATACAATAATATTTTTTTAAGTCGTATATGTTTGTACTTAATCAAACACAATTATGGTTTAGAAATTTAAGTTTTAATATTTTTTTATTAACTGCACAAATAATTGCTAAAGAGATCTTTCGGACCATTCCTGAAAGACAGCTACGTCTAATGTATGTAATGAACGGAAGCAACAGTTTAATACCAATATGGGGCCTGAAATATATTGCAACTTCATTTAATTAATCCCTATTAAAATTGCTTACTTTACTAGGTCAACCTTAGAAGTGTACTGTTTTCCAGAATAATAACGAAAGACCAGCAAAGGGGAAAAATTTGATGTTTTCCTTTGTAAAATACAATACATTGAATTTGGTGTAACTCGGTATTATCTGTGCTTGAAATACAGTGCTAAGGGCAAGCAATAATTCTGAACACCTACGAACAAAGATATTATATCAAGTATTTCTTCTTTATATTGGTTAAAGCTTGAAAACGCAGTTTTGTCAAATCGGTTGTAACTGCCATCTTTAAATCTACAACACCAATATTATCTGTAAATATCTATCACATGGTTTTGAAAATCTCAGAGAGATGGTGGTCATTACAGAAGTTCAAGTCAAATTTTTGGAATGACCACACAGTTTGAAGGAAAACGCAATGTTTGAGGAATATTAAAATGATAAGTTTTCCTTAACAAGTCGTGGGTTAGGTAGTACATAAGTACCAACAAGTTTATTATTTCAAATTCATAAACAATTAAAATTTCCGTGGTCAATATAGATGCAATGAGAAGGGGCTGGCGCTTATCGTAACCGGCTATCCTATCCGAGGTACAGTCATATAGTTTACGATCAGTCTGCAGAATACAAGGGGTTACACGATGCAGGGGTGGAGTGGTAACGGAACGAGGCCAGGGGAGGAAACGGTAGTACTTGCAGAAAAACTTCAACATCACAGGAGCAATTTTACTGATTTCCACGTAAAAGTCACCGTCGTAAAAATGATCCTGCTGGATCGCTACGACTTTGATAGAACTGCGGACCCCATGGATAACAGCTTAATTAATAACCTTTACACGTGAAGAAAATATGCGTGGCCAAAGACTGAAACTCACACATAGTCCTTAAAACCACAATTATACTTCCTTATTTATAAAGCTACGAGTCTGATCATAACAGTTATTCAACGGGTGACAACCAGGAAAGTTCATGTTAAGAAACTATACCAATAAAATGATTTGGGCATATCGAGGGCAAGGTATCTGGGATAGGAGCCAGGCGCTGGCCGACCGCCATGTTGTGACGTCACCCAACAGCCATAATAAATCTGGGTGACCTTGAATTTTGACCTTGACCCCGTGTCTATGACCTTGGATGACAATGAGCCCCAAAAACCCAAAAATATTGCAGAAAAGTTATAAAATCCCAAAAAATTATAAAAAATTTAAAATAAATAAAAAACAAAACAATTATTAAAAATAATATTTAAAGATGTACATGTAGGAGGCCCGGAGTTCGATGACTGGTGAATCGACTAAGTCCCGACAAAACCGGCCCACGCCAGGTCAACCAGTGTACACCTCGTCAGCCATGTTAGATGGTGATGACCTTGACCTTCAACCTTGACCTTGGATTACCACGAAGACAAAAAATCTAAAAAATCACAACGATTTCCAAAAAATTCCAATAAATTCCCAAAAAACTCTCGCAGTTGCTAACCTATTAGATTATGACCATGGTTAGCCTTTGCGCATAAGAAAACAATGATTGCAACTGTCTACAAAGGAAGGGTCGGTATAATACCGACTTGAGGTAGTGTAATTTGCGAGGTAGATAGGTCTTTAGTGGTTTTGCTTGACGTCATGAAATTTTCAAGAAAGACAGTCTTGTTTTGATTGTGCACCTGCTATAGCTGCGAAGTGTAAATCGTGAATACTTTTGTTGTAAATATAAATACGAGTACTAGTATTAACAAAAATAATAAATGTATAGGCTGGTAGGTGAGTAATTACGGCTTAACATCTACTTAGCTGGAGAGCGAGATCATTAAAAAACCGACCGTAAAGTAAAAGAGAAGTAGACTCATTTTAGTCTGTTGTGCATGTCCTCGAACATTTCTCAAGAATCTACTTCAAAACTGACAAAAACACGTGTTCAGACATTGATGTGCTTATTGTTTACAGTAAAATTTACAACCAACTTGCGTTTTTACATATAAAGTTACAAATTCATTGTATCCGAACTGCTTCACAATTCTATAAGAAGTGTAATAACGTACTAAAGCACTAATGTAAACATTGTGATAACCTCAGTCGAGGACACGTTTTGGCCATTTTAATGGAAAAATCTAATGCTCTGACATATAGATAGTCACTGCGTAACTTTGGGGTCACGATGGTGTAGTGGTTAGACTACTCGCCTCCCCCCAAAGCGAACTGGGTTCGATTCCCGGTTAGGTCGCCCCCAGATTTTCGCATTTGGGAATCGTGCCGGACGATGTCGCTGGTAGGCAGGTTTTCTCGGGATCTATCATTTCCCCCACCTTTGCATTTCGTCGCTGCTCCATACTCACCTCGCTTCATCCTCATCGGTTCTCAAGACCTCGATGTCAACAGCCGTCCAAATCTCTTCTCATACTCACTGCACAATTAGCATGCGCACTCTACCCTCAAATATGATCGGGAAAGGAAGCAGCCGTGTTCTGTAATGTGGTATAATCTGAGCAATCGCCTGAAGTAGTTTCGGAATACAGTGGCAAACAGAAATCAGGATAGCTAAACCGGGAATCTAACCCGGTTCCTCTCGAATGCAAGTCCATCGTGTTACAACTGCCCCACTTCATTAGGTATTATGTAGCCTAAGTACTTTTTTACGTTGCAACGTTTTAAACGTCTGAAGTTTTTACGTGCGTTTAAGAGATTTTTCTGGAAAGTTTGTCGCTATCAGCAAATGTGTCACAGTAGGTTACAATTAATTGAGCACTTTTGGAACAAACCTTTGAAAGAAAATGCCTGCTCATAACTGCATTTATTTTAACGGACACACTTATTAATGTGCGTGTCCAGTAAAGTTGGCTGAGATAGGAAAAGAAGTTCGACTATTTAACGCCATATATAAATAGTGGCATCTACATTCGTGAATACCGAATTTGTTTAATTCAGTTACTCCGTGTTTTAGGCACATATAATTAACAATTGGCGTATTTCGTATATTTACGTTACTGAGCGTTCTACAGTTTCGTTATCATGTCTGTGGCAATTTTAATTTTATATATGGCAGGACGATACAAAATAGACAGGAAAATATACTGGGCACGATTGTCAGAATTGCTTAGCTAGCCTTTGTCAATATCGAACTTCACGTCTCTTTCCTTTGTAAAGCTTAATATATATCCCATAATCATAAAGAGCAGTGAAATATTTGAACATATTATATGGTAAACTGTTAGGTTTTTTAATGTTAAAGTTTTGGTCGGAGCTATAAGTGAAACTTTTCTGGCAGCCTTATTTTATCCGACATGTCCACCTACTCTTAGGTTTTGTTATTTACGATGTAAAGGGTGTAAGTAAACTTCTGTTTTTAGCTTAGTTATATCGTTAAAAAAGGCTTTGCAATCCACTCAGATTGTTTTAAGTGATCGTTGGGTTTCATTTACTCGTACCCACACTTCAAAGAGAGTTGCTTGGCGCCCTGTTAATTCATAGCAATAGGAAACCTTATAAAGAGAGGGTAAAGCTTTTCACAACACGTGATCCATTTTGAACTCTCCGGAGAATATAATTTGTTAACAACAATCGTTCCCACTTTATGTTGTAAAATGTTAGCGCCTAGTGCCTATATTTGATAGCCAAGTTATGAAACAAGCAAACGCCACTCAGAAAAGGCATGCAATTTTTCCTCCATCGCAAAATTTTCTTTAATGTGCCCAATAAAAAAATTATTAAGTCCGTTTAACTTATATTATAGTAATTATGTTTTCGAAATACTGCATTTATTTAGTGAATTACAGTATGTAACAGGAATAGGAAAAAAAATATTAGCTTTCGATGAAAATGTGCAACCAAAGTTTCGGTTTCTTTCACAGTTTAATAATTCATGTAATATAAATTAGGCTAGATTAATAGAATCATAGGAGGTAAATATTTACACGTGTATACGGAATAATAGCATTATCAGATGGAGAAGAAAGCCAACATCAACTATGATTACTAATACTTAAAATCCTTTGATAAAAGGGTATAATTTACAAAACTGATAAATATGTCTAATACTTGGTCTAAATCAACTCATACCTGTACGCAAATATATCTTGTACGAGTAACCAAGTGACCGCCTTTACAGTGGATTCGGTACTGAGGACGGCAACAAAATATTCGACACACACAGAAATATAATAGTTGATAAATTTTCTTCTATAACGCCGAGATGTCAGCACTTAATCCTTTCGTTGTGTTCAGAAGTCAGAGCTCTGATTGCTCAGAGTGACAAAATTAAGAGGAATAATAAAGTGACGTGAAAAACCAGCGAGTGTGCCTCCCTGTCCAGAAGCCAAGTTGGAAAAATTTTGTCTAAGCCGCGATAAATATCGCAATGCAAAAGGTTTTCTAATCTTCAATTTATAAATTTATATTTGTCTTAACGAAACTTCATCCTCGTTTACATTTGTGAAACTCGGTTTTTGACAATACCTTTGCAATAACTTGCAATTTGACAACCAACTTGTATTTATATGTGGCATTCATCATTTGCATCTTTCACTTATTTATAACAGCCCCGAACAGTTTTCTCCATCTGAGCATTATGAAGTTTCCCAACCCGTCGCACTTTACACAGCAAAGTAGCTCTTCGAAAATAAACTTCAACAGAATGCAATTCAAAATTTTATTTCATCTTAACGCTACATGTGATAGTATGATCGACCAGAAAAATGCCAGAAATGTTGTAAATCGGGAACTAATTTAGTGTAGATAATAAATGTACCATATTAAGAAGAAATTCGACAACTTCATCTAGATAGAACTTATGCTAAATTTCGTAACTACAGAAATGATTTTTTTCTCAAATGTTTGCTCACCTGTGCTCAAATGCACCAAAACTAGGTGTTAGATGCAATTCGCAGAACTCTCAAAATTAAATAAAAAAGGATAAATATAACAATAAGTTACTAATGATTGATGAGCCTACTTTTCTCTACATGGGAGCAAATAAATTTTAGTTAGGTTCTCATAATCTTAGATGGTAGCTAGGCGTTGACGTCTCATTGACAGCAATGTCATCAGAGATAGAACCAGAAACTTGTGAAACAGTACCGAGACAATCAAAATACACTCGTGACATACCCGGGATTCGAATTCAGAACAACTCGTAAAATTAAGCTAGCTTGCTATCAACTGTGTCACGGATGTACGTTTCGGAGCATCAATTAAGGATGTAATCAGTCTAATGTTCTGAATGATAGCATTTGCTAACGTAAAATATTTACAAGGTTATAATTTGAAATAAGTGTCTGAGCCACCACAACGATAGTTGTGTGAAATTAAGATCAAATTGGTCGATTGGTACCCGAATTAAGGCATAAAATCTATATTTTCTTAATCGGCGCTCTCATAAAAAAACTGCCTAAATAAAAAGTTATTTACACTACGCGTCTAATGGACACTGTCAGCATAAAAAGTGGGATGGGTTTGGTTAAATTCTTAAATATATAAATGCTTATATATCAAAATAATTATGTGGCCACCATTTTGAAAAACAGTGTCTGACCCCATTTATATCAGTAACTTTGCATGACCTTCTGTAAGTGTACAACATTTTGTGGAAATAAGTCGAATTATTCCGTAAATGTGGCAAAATACTCATTTTACTCGCCTGACACTACTTTGCAAAAAATCCGGCAAAGCAGGATCTCTGTATGCATAAATGATGCTTCTAATTAATACTGTCTGCATATAAAATTTGGTTGACTTATGTTAAAACATGTCATATATATAACAAATTAATATAAAATATTAAATAAACCCCATAAAATACCCTTGACGCAATTAACATGATATTTTACATACAGCACTGTAGCAAAACTTGCGTGAAATTGAGGTAAAATTCAGTTGATTGATCCTAGAGATATGACATAAAACCTCCATTGTTCATGGATGATCTTCATAAATGGAGGACAAAGAGTTTTACCCATTAGAATGTTCCACACAGTATAAAAAGTTAAATTTAAGTCAGTTACACTGTTTAGTAGATAAAGAACACCAAGCTAAAATGTTTATATAGACGCCATTCAAAATAATAAGACACTTACACACTTAAAACATTTACATTTATATGGCCTACCACGGTAAATTTATTCGTCGAATATCAAAGAAATCGGCAATTTAAGTTAAAAAAAAATTTTCCGTTTCGTAGATATAAAAAATTGAGCTTAAATGTTTATTTGGCCACCATTTTGAAAATATGTGTGTCTGACCTCCAATTTTATCTGCTTACATGGCCTGCCGTAGCGCTACTTGTTTGCAAACTTTGGTATCAATCATTTTATTTCGGAGATATCACCTAATTTTAATACTACATGTGATAGTATTCTACAAAATGGCGGAAAAAAGAGATTTAGTGTGGACACATTTGATGGTTTTAATATATACAGCCAGCATATATGGGTTTTACGGGCACTACGCCCTAATCCTTAGTAATAATTTCCCTGAATCATAAATATGAATTATATGGTTCTGTATAAATGTCCTGGTTGTGCACTGGGTTTCGACGATATAACAAATAAAAATATAATATCTATATGGTCGCCATTTTTAAAATAAGTGGCTGACATACTTGAAACATATTTGTACAAATAAACTGCTGCAGTACTACTTATTTGCCAAATTTGGTAGGATCTGTCAATTGCTTCCCGAGATATTACACAAAAACTTTAATAATTCATGTAGCGCTATCTTACAGAATGGATGACAAAAGTCGTTTTGTTTATATAATGCTTGTAATAGATACTGCGAGCGTACAAAATTTTGTTGAAATTGGTTAAAACTTATGGTAATTATACCAAATAAGCCTAAAATATTTGTATGGTCGCCACATCGAAAATAACTGCCTAATAAAGTTCAGTTACTTATATTTACTTGGTATACTTGGCATACTCATTACTTACTTGTAGAAAATTGGTTGAATAGTTTTAGAGATATAATATATAAACTTTATTTTTCAAATGGTGCTCTCTTCCAAAATGGCGGACCAACAACAA
Source organism: Clitarchus hookeri (assembly GCA_002778355.1). NCBI lineage: Eukaryota > Metazoa > Arthropoda > Insecta > Phasmatodea > Phasmatidae > Clitarchus > Clitarchus hookeri. Next base: position 296,706 of record NQII01002916.1, on the reverse strand, counting down.
TATTTACTTATGAATTCAATACTTTCACCTTGTGCTGTTAGCATAAAAAATTGTTTAAATAAGTTGAATAATTTTCCGAGATATTTTACCCTAAATTGTAAAATGACAACCATTTTGAAAGTAAGTGCCTTTATTGATATAAAACTATAAAAGTCAGGTGTATTTACGTAATAGTATCATTCCCGCCAACATAAAAACACGCAAACACTGCCTATTTTAATTGCCTTAAAATAATTAAAATTTTTGTATGAGTGTAACAACATTTTCAATTAAATATTTAACTAGGAAAAAATAAGTATTCGAATGTTTCTCGAAACAGTTGCAAATTATAATTGGTCGCATCAGATATAAGTATCAGAAATAGTTTTTAAGGATATCATATTAAGTAAAAATTATGCGTCAGAAAATGTTACTGTTCCAAACATTGATTTTGCAGTTTTAATTGTTGTAAGAAAGTTTTGTGTTGAAGAATGATGGATGAAAAGGGGTGGGTGGGCGGAATTCCCAAGTTTATTACAACAAAATTACTTTTCCTGTTTACTATCGAAGAATTGCTTATGCTTATTTCCTCTGCTGACTCCAAGTACAATAAGAAGTTTTGAATGACAACTATGTTATTTATGTGACTTGTGTTTAGTTGATTGATTTTCAACCTACCATAAAATATAATTAGTATAAATGATTAACTCTCACATTAGGAGCACTATGGAATTCACGTAATTCGTCTGCGTTAATCACAGTTCAGAAAACAGATTTAAAAAAAAACCAAATTACCATTTTTCATAGTGCAAGATAACTATCGATGTGCTTTCATCTATAAATTTACTGCATACTATTCATATAAATTTAACCTTAGTGACCTTGAAATTTGAAAATGCAAGAGCATGGTTTGTGACATTCTTGGTACTGCGTTTAGATTTGATATGTAAAACCAATAATTTATGTACAGAAAATAAAATAAAAACATTTGTTCTAAGCAATGAAGCACAAAAAAAATTGCGTTTTTACATTTTACATGGATGATGTTCTGAGGAGGAAAAAAAAAGAGCCATTATGCAGTGAGCGGAAATTTGCAATTACCCCTGGTGTGCCGCGGAGAGGAAACTCTTCAATCAATCTAAAAGTCAATCAAGCCGAGCGCGCGTGTAGCGGGGACCCGTCGCAGCGGCGGCCGAATACAAAGCAATTTATACCCGTCGCGCCGGTAGTGTAAGAGCTGGTGGCGACCGTGTCAAAGGACAGAGGCGGGAGCAGAAGGCCGAGGGGGACGGGAGTAGATAGAAAATGAAAGTTCTGGGGCATTGAGTAAGGAGTAGGACGATAGGACGGACATGGCATCTGACAGAGGACCTGCAGTGGCATCTAGCAGTGGACCAGATGTGACCCTTGACCTTTAACTAAGTCCGCCATCTTGTTTTTCAGTTTACGATTTTGCCTGCAATTTTTGTTATAGTTTACCATTTTGTTTTCGAGTCCGCAATCTTGTTTTTGAGTCTGCCACTATCATGCTCTGTCGTTGCACCCTAGAATGCTCTAGTTCATTACCCTGTCATGATACTTCATGCTCTGTCATTACACCTCATGCCCTGTTATTCTGCCTATCATGCTGTATCATTCCTTTCTGCCTCTGACATAATCTAAGTCGATGAAAGACACGCGCTTTTCGACTAAGCCATCTGAACATGGGTTCCAGCGTATGTTTAAATTATGCATACATAAAATATATATGGAAATTATTGTTTTCCCAAATGTTATAGGCATGGGAATGTGTATACGAGAGATATGTGTTCAGCGTGTTAACTCCTGCAGCAGGAATGTTGACAAGGCATTGAAAATAAACTTTTCGTGGTCTTTATCACTACAACCAGTGCTCTGAATTTTTTATTAATATAATTTAGAAACAGCATAGTCATGGGTATGTATATTGGACCTCAGGCCAGGAAGTAGACATGCAACCATGAATAGGTTATAATCCTAAAACTAAAACAATCATATTCTGAAAAAAAATATATTAATTACATTTTTGTTTTTACAGGATAATAAATTTTTCTTCAGTTCTTATAGTTAGTTTTTCACAAAATGATATTTTGTCTTCTCACCAATTCCAGACTGAAGTGTAGTCTTCTGTCTTTTCTTCTTAAGACTAACAGGCACTATCTATAAAAAAAATACATTAGTATTTATCTGTGATTGCATCCTTGTCAATCAACTATTTTTTTGATCTGGATATCCCATTCAACGAATGTAGATTTTATTGCCTTTACATTTAAAACAATTTTCTACAAGATAAGTGTCGGGAAATTTTGTGAACTGTATTTCCTCATTGTAAAAGCCACCCCGAATAACTTGGACATCCAGGTATTTGAGATAAGGGATAAGTACGGGGTTCTTATTGTCGAATTTCGACGACTCTGTACAATTCGTTTGACCAGTTCTGTGCACATCCTTTGTCAAATGCCCCTTTCATTCTTGAAAAGTGTACATAGTTTCCAACATTAGCTTTTGGCTTCCGACTATGAATAATTTTTTCATTCTTGTAAACTGTTCGTAGATGTGAGTTGTCTTTAACATCGATGGGGCACATAACTATTGTACGATGTGTTTTGTGGTTGTACTCGGAAACCAGTTCTGGTATTATTCCAAACCATTTGTAGCTTCCATGTGCTGAGAACTGTTTCCACATCGCTGTTTTCAAAGTGCGATTATACCTNATATTCCAAACCATTTGTAGCTTCCATGTGCTGAGAACTGTTTCCACATCGCTGTTTTCAAAGTGCGATTATACCTTTCAACATCACACTTCATACCACTAAGTGTAGAATAATGATTGAGCTTCTGATTCTTCATTAGATGCTGGAATTATGTTTTATAAAACTCGTGTCCAAGATCAACTTGCAGATTTTTTGGTGAGCCTTTGTCACCCAAAACGAGTTCCATCGCACTAGCAACATCTTTACCTCATTTGGTTTTGACTGGTTCAGAATAGGCGAACTTGCTATAGCAGATGATCACAGTTAGCATATACTTAAATCCTTTATTCACACTGAGTAAAGTATCATTCGTACCAAATCTACCTGATATAAATAACGCAATCAAAACTCTGTCACTTTGCGTCTTGGATAATTCCATTTAGCAGGCTTCTGCAGTTCGCTAGTGATTTCTGCCCGCTCATCATTTGTAACCTCCTTCATGCAATTCCTCCAGAATATTAGAAATTTCGTTCGTGTGGGAATTATTTACAGTTCTTTGAGAAGCAATCTTCAGCCACAATCTACCAACAAGTTCGTTAACATCCTCCCACTAGACATACTCTAGATGATGTCCATATTCGATTTTTGCCAAGAGACCAGAACGAGACAGTACATTTACCTCTTAAAAAAAACGTGAAATAATGCCGGGTTTTGAATAAGCAGTACCCTTATACTCATTACACGATGGATCATTATCTTTTAAATTATCACTAATAAGTTTGAGCAGTCTCTTGTACTATCGAAGAGCAGCTTGTGAATACATGGTAGGCTCTATCATGAAGAGTAAACCGTAAAGGCCGGGGACTGCACACGGAGATTCATTTCCGATTTAAATTTCACCATTTGGGAGAAAAAATATTTCCTTGTTTCCCAGAAACCATTTTTTATTTCGTTTGTAAACTCCACATGTTCTATCATTGAACCGAGGCGAATGCATTGCTAGGTAACCANAAACCATTTTTTATTTCGTTTGTAAACTCCACATGTTCTATCATTGAACCGAGGCGAATGCATTGCTAGGTAACCATGATCATGCACATTTCGAGTATTAGTTTGATCATTTTTACTCTTCAAAACTGACAATGGAGTATCGTCTTCATCAGCCACTTCTCCTAAATCCAGTTTACATTATCGTTTCCTCCCTGGCTGCCGTTCGGCTTCATCAGGTTCTTTCTTCAATGCGACAGGTGANAAACCATTTTTTATTTCGTTTGTAAACTCCACATGTTCTATCATTGAACCGAGGCGAATGCATTGCTAGGTAACCACGATCATGCACATTTCGAGTATTAGTTTGATCATTTTTACTCTTCAAAACTGACAATGGAGTATCGTCTTCATCAGCCACTTCTCCTACATCCAGTTTACATTATCGTTTCCTCCCTGGCTGCCGTTCGGCTTCATCAGGTTCTTTCTTCAATGCGACAGGTGAAACAACAGGTTGCGAACTGTCAAGTCGAGATGTGAGCAGTTTGAATGCAAGCTCCAAAACCACGTCACGCTCCAAACATGCATGCTTGGCCAACAAAAATATTTACCACGCACATTTTCTATAATGCTATGTAATTCATCAGCAGTGTCCGCCATTGCACTAAATAAAAACAGTAATCGAAACAGTTTATATATCATTCTAATATTTAGGGGCAGTCGTTGGTTTTGGATGAAATGCTGCTGTAGGCCGAGTTGCACTAGATGTAGAAGTAGCAGCAGGTCTTATGGGCCAATTTTGTTTTTGTTTTGCTTGATGTTGTTTCTGATATTGTCTTCTAATTTTGTTATGTGCTGTATAATAGCACCTTAGATATGACTACAGTGTTTTCATGCTTTCTCATCATAATTCACGGCAGACAAAGAAGTAATAATCTTGCTGGTTATTATTTTACTACAGCATTAATTTTTGTATCTAACACAGAGTATTTGCTGAAGCCTTCAGTCAATGCACGTAGTTGGGCCTCTGTTTTATCAGATGTTGTTTGCATAACTGCCAATTCTCTTAAAGGTTTTTGAATCAACTGATTGAATGTACGACATATTAACAGCATCCCCACCATGTTTATGTTCACCCACATTCTTATGTCGCATCCCTCCAATGCTGCAGTGGCCATCTACCATCTGCACCAGGCAGCTATCTGCCCATCGTAGTTTCAGACCATCATGTCCGAATTAAGATATGGTATACGCTATATCATACTAGTGAATGATTATGAACTGATCAAAACCTCAATAGTACATCCCTGTATATATAATAAGGTCTTTTACTATCACAATAAATCCATATGGCCCACTCCAACAACAAGCACAAACCTCTTTTAACTTTTCTAAAAGCATGTCTGTATTAACGTAGTCGGAAAAAGCATGGCGTAAATTCCTTTCGTCCATCCGAAACCAAATTAGCACATTTGAATTATCACGAAATAACTGTTTCGGTATGCGAGAATAAGTTTGACAGAGGTAAGAACCATCCACAAATGCATGGCTGCCCATACTGAAATATTCCTGCATCACACACCTACTTCTCACATGCCTCATCATCGACGAAAACAAACATGGGGTTGTGTTTAGCCCCATTGGGAGGAATCATATCTACATTATCGATGCATGGAAAACACTGTAGGCAATCACGATATTGCTTCATGCGAGCAGTAACAACTTGAGCAACAGAAATGCTGCTGATTCTGTTAAAATCACCTCAGTACAAATTTGGTGAATTCCAGCTGCTTGGAGTGTTTCCAAGATAATGAAAACCAAAGTAAGCGAGGTATGGGTATGCAATTCAACCAGAAGAAAACTACAAGGGGAACTTTGAGAAAAGGAAACAACGGTAGGAAGAAAAAGGAGGTTTTGTACCATTAATTTTGCATGCATTGGGCTCTCTTGACTGTCTCATCGGAGGTGCTAGCAGTAAAACAAGATCAGTAAACAGTGCTAAAGAACAAGGTTAGCAGTTGGCCGAAGCAATTCGACACAACCGAAAGCTGGAGTTGCTCGCAATGGGTTAAAAAAAAAAAACTGCAAAGGTCTGTACTTGAGACCATATCCGATATTCGGCGAAGACCAAAGAATAAAGAGGAAAAGTCGTGCGAAAGGGACAAACACGCGATTTTTTAGTCATTGCCTAAACGACCCTTTACAAACACTGACATAGAAAAATTGCAGGCAAGTTAAGAATACCAAATATCCGCGGTGTGTTTATGTGTGATGGACTGCCATGGAAACCTAAACATAATGAATGAGTGGGCACTCGTAAATTTAGATAATATCAGAGGTCCAGGCAAGCACTGGGTTGCATACAAATAATGTAGAAACACAACCAGGTATTTCGATAGCTTTGAAAACTTACGTCTACCACCCGAGTTGAGATTGTATTTGCACGGTGCGAATATGAGATATAATTACCATGCAAAGCAGCTACCAAGTAACTGCCAAACGAGTTGAAATGTGGACACTTGTACATTCGCTTCTTAAGCGAATAATGTGATTTTTTTAAAGACATGCAGATAACATCCTCGCGTCAGTCATGTCTATAACTCAGGTCTTGTCGGGCAATAATTCGGAACTTCGTTGCATGCATTTCCCTGCACTTAAACTAGATGGCCCCTCGTCTCTGGCACTAATCGATTTCCAAACATATTTTTCAGTCTCAAATGTGGACTTCTCCAACTGTATGTTCCATTATGTTCGAGCGGACAATGGAGCCTCGGGCGAAGTGTGTTTACCAATCGGCTCCTTCGAGATAGAAGACATTGCTACATTCCTGAAACTCTCGCTACAGCTTGATGTAACATTACTTCTTCGAGGCAACCCCAATGCTTTGACGAGTGAAATTATTTGCAGTGCTAACATTGATTTCACAAAACACGATTAACTTCCATGCTACGTTTCTAAAATAAAATGTACGAGGCATGTAAAGAGCACGAATCGTCCTTGCCGGTAAATATTTTGCAGCTAAATGTGATTAGCATAAACTTCACTCTTGTTAGCTGTTCATACCTGAATGGTCAGCCAATCGCCACACTGCATGAGTTTTCCGCACTTGTACCTCCAGGATTCAAGCTAGTCGAGGGGCCCAAAACAATANACACTGCATGAGTTTTCCGCACTTGTACCTCCAGGATTGAAGCTAGTCGAGGGGCCTAAAACAATAATTTATGCTCCAGTTACATCTAAGGTTGTACAAGAAATTGTTGTTCAAGAAGTCGACCAAGATGACGGGCTGATTCATTTCCGTGACGAAGAAATATCTTTAGGTTTACATTTGAGGAAAGAAGGGGCTGAATTATAAGAGGAAAAATAGTATAAAAACTACTAGAGGAAGGTCAGTATGCTGCGAGCAGTCAGTGTGTTAACATATGAAACCGTACACTTCCTCAAAAGTCTTGTTTTCAATATATGCAAAAATTGATGCCGAAATACATAATAANAATTTATGCTCCAGTTACATCTAAGGTTGTACAAGAAATTGTTGTTCAAGAAGTCGACCAAGATGACGGGCTGATTAATTTCCGTGACGAAGAAATATCTTTAGGTTTACATTTGAGGAAAGAAGGGGCTGAATTATAAGAGGAAAAATAGTATAAAAACTACTAGAGGAAGGTCAGTATGCTGCGAGCAGTCAGTGTGTTGNTAGAGGAAGGTCAGTATGCTGCGAGCAGTCAGTGTGTTAACATATGAAACCGTACACTTCCTCAAAAGTCTTGTTTTCAATATATGCAAAAATTGATGCCGAAATACATAATAATGAAGAACCCATCAGCTACAAATATTGTATTACAAAAACTGAATTTTACTCGTATTCACCGTAACAACCGGGGCCGTATGCATTGTCATCAGAGGTTCGAATCCCAGTGCAAAACCAGGACATTTATACAGAACCATATAATTCATATTTATGGTTCAGGGAAATGATTACTAAGGATTAGGGCGTAGTGCCCGTAAAACCCTAATCATCATAAATAGTACATACATCAAATGATCAAAAGAATTTGTTATGAATTGGGAGGTGTTGAAAGTGGATTCGACAAGGGATGTTGAAATTACAACTACTGTAAAGAACTACCTGTCTCTTACATGCAACCAACTACCTGCAACGAAAATGGCTGACTGGGGAGTCGAAGCAGACTATAAACTGCCAGTTTATGAAGGTGAAAATTTCCAAGTATATATCCCTTTAGCTATGCTGTTAGTTTTCGGAGTGATTACAGGCTTGTAATTATTAATTTAAAACAAGAATTGGTTATTCTCAAAGCCAACATGCAAACGAATGCGATCNTACAGAACCATATAATTCATATTTATGGTTCAGGGAAATGATTACTAAGGATTAGGGCGTAGTGCCCGTAAAACCCAAATCATCATAAATAGTACATACATCAAATGATTAAAAGAATTTGTTATGAATTGGGAGGTGTTGAAAGTGGATTCGACAAGGGATGTTGAAATTACAACTACTATAAAGAACTACCTGTCTCTTACATGCAACCAACTACCTGCAACGAAAATGGCTGACTGGGGAGTCGAAGCAGACTATAAACTGCCAGTTTATGAAGGTGAAAATTTCCAAGTATATATCCCATTAGCTATGCTGTTAGTTTTCGGAGTGNAGACTATAAACTGCCAGTTTATGAAGGTGAAAATTTCCAAGTATATATCCCATTAGCTATGCTGTTAGTTTTCGGAGTGGATTACAGGCTTGTAATTATTAATTTAAAACAAGAATTGGTTATTCTCAAAGCCAACATGCAAACGAATGCGATCCAATATGTTGCTGTTGGATCAGAAGCTACGACACTGTCGATACAATTCGTAGAATGGATGCTACCATATGTGGAATTAAAAATGTCGGAGCATGTAAAGTTTTTGAAATACGTCGAGAAGGGGCGAAACGTTGATATCGCTTTCCGAACAAGGAGTTAGGAATCTTACCCAAGTGTGCTGCACTCCAGCAGTGTAAATTGGAATGTAAAGCATAGTTTTGCAAGCGAGAAGCCTCGCTACATCACAGTAGCATACCAGGCGGGAAAACAAAATGTAGTCAGTGCAGACATATAGAAATTCAACCCGTTAAATTTAAGAATGTTAAAATATTCCTCAGCTCTGAAAGTTTTTCTTATGGAGATTTCAATGCAGATTTTACGAATGGCACTTACATGATGCCATATCAAATGTTTGCAGATTTCCAGAAAAGCTACTATAGACAAACACCATCCCCAGTGCTAGAACCGAGTGAATATATGAGCATTGCACCTCTCCAAGATTCCTATGTGAGCAAACAAGACGACAGAGTGAACACAGGAGTGGTTACTGTCGCATAGATATGGTGTCAGCACAGCATTTTCCCTACAACACTTGCGCGTGTGCTCTGATAACTCACGATCGCCTGGTCACATACAATGTATGGGACAAAATCGTTAAAGTACTGATGTAAGTGTGAAAAACCCATTCAGTCACACATCGCCCGTCAACATGTTCGCTAATGTGCAGTGGTCCACATCTCCTCCCGGATTCATCATCAAGAAATGTTTATTGCATATACGAATGGAAGCTCAAGTTCCTGCAAATTCTTACCACCGTTTGCTTAGCAGCTGCTCGACAACAACAGTAAAGTTGCGTATCAGTGGTTGATAAACCACTATCATGGACTTTATATAGCAATATGGCGACACAGAATATGATAAAATAAGCAGCATACACACCGACATGTTGTCCGTTGAGATGGACGGGGTAGTGTTCGTAGCAGGTCTAGAAGAAAAAATATTGCTCAGTATTTACTGCAGTGCTAGCATAAAAATTAGGACCTGAAAACTGATTATAATTCTTCATCACAGAAAAAATTAAAGATGTGGTACACAAACATTAAGCACACATGCAATGCATGTGAGAAATATTTTGCTTGTCCATGCTTCAACGCACTCGACTTACAGGGGTGGGCTTCGGAATTGTGAAGTTGATGGCAACATGCTGGAAGACGAAAATGTGGTCAGATGCAAACGGGTAAAAATCAAAGTACAAGCCAGAAGACAAACATGTAAATTTGGTCAGTTACCACATTTTTGAGGCGAGTTGTGAGATGATGCCAGAATAAGACAATAAGGCCGATGCACTGACAATTCCAGTACAACCATGAAATTGAGCTCAGCTACCATCGAATGTATATAACATAGGACGTGATGTGGTAAATACATCAGTTGAACTACAGCTTTCCTGCATGCACGACGTGTTACAGTCGTCATGAATGGAATTATAGAAAAATTGAATTGTGCAGTTCAGTACGATAAGCTTTGTGACATGAAGATCGGAGCGAAATAAAACGCAAAAGATTTCGAGGAGACTGATACGGTCTACGGGAAAAGCATTACGTGTGTATTAAACAATGACTTTAGAGTACATTTACCAAACGATATGTTCAACTTATTCTGCAGAGGGACATGGAAGATCTTAACAAGACCCTGTTGCATATAACTTACAATGGTATAAAGTCTACATCAATGGAAAAAAAAATACAAACATGTTAGAATTTTTGTGAAAAGTGTCATACTTCTTCGGCGGCAGGAGAGAAGAAGAGAAANAAAAAAAAATACAAACATGTTAGAATTTTCGTGAAAAGTGTCATACTTCTTCGGCGGCAGGAGAGAAGAAGAGAAAAAAAATTATACATTGATTCACCCACAGCTTCCCTACATGCACAGAATGTTAGTCATCCTGTTCGAACTTATTAAAAAAAGTGAATAATGTTGCGTAGTACAAAAATCTGATTTATATGATGGCGAAGAGCATTACGCGAGTGTTAAAAAAATAACAATGAATTCAGAGTACATTTACCGAAACGCTATGTGCAGTTTATTAAAGTTACTGACCTGAAAGTTCTTAACCAAATGGTGGCAACGTACCCTGGTATGAAGCCTATTGGAAATGTTCGCATGCTCGAATTTCCGTACATGATAATTCCTCAGTCAGGAAGAAAATACTTCAGTTGAACTTCGGCCTTCCTACACAGCAGTCAAAATGATGAACGTGAATTTTAATCCACTGGATGTTGACAAGTATGAGGATGTGACCTTCGGTCATCATAGAGTTCATTTTAAGCCAGCAGCCTTTCCAGAACAAGTTACAGCATGAAATGGACTCAAATATTGAGCAAGCTGTAATGTTGAAGATGATTGTATGACTGTAATTTCAGTACCATGCAGTTTTATTGCATGTCCAGTATATTATCTATGCCCTGACTGGCAACTTCCCACTACTACAAGCCGTCTGTTGCCGCAAGTAAGTGAAAACAGCTTACACAGCTTTGTCGTTCGTAGAAAATTGCATGTGAACTTCGTCAGCCCAACAGTAACATAATCACAAGACGGACTAAAATTTGTTTGGGTGAGCAGCAGACAACAATTTTAGACAATGGAAAAACTACTTGGGAGACCATGTGCTCACTGCTAACGTGTGAAGTCTACCTTTCAATATCAATTTAATTCTGGTTACTGCACACAGCCGTGAGATCAGAACCTCGGACTATAGAACCAAGCAGTAATGGTTCTGATATTGTGACTTAGAAGAGTCAAAGTATATGCAGAAGTGTATGTAAATGCATCGAAGCGTTCTGTGACCTCATTTATTATATAACTCTGCTACTTCTTGATGAGATTTGTAATGAACGGCTATGACGACATACATTCTTGTCACAGCAAGAGACGAAGCTTTCCTGCATCCAGTTCGTTGTCGACCGTCGGCAGAGCAAGATGGCGATATTCTACACTGCGAACCATTATGTCAGCNTTCCTGCATCCAGTTCGTTGTCGACCGTCGGCAGAGCAAGATGGCGATATTCTACACTGCGAACCATTATGTCAGCATGGAACCTGGTTTACGCTGAGTAACATATTCTTACTGGAAAGGAGGCCAACTGAGAGCATTTACAGAGGAATGTGACGGGCTGTATCAAACGCAGTATGCTCACGAGTCGTCATTTTTGGAGCCATGCGAGCAGATTGCCATGCACGTGCTATGGGCGGTGTTAAGTATTCTGCATGCGACCGGAAACCAAGCTGCCGAGTTCTCCTGAACATTTGCCGAAAATCAAAATGTCAAGCCTTTGCATGCTCCAGACTGTGTGGTGACCAAGTAAATTCCATCTGCGAGCCAGTCGTCAGTCCTGATCGACATTTCATCTGTGGACCTATTGCCAGCTACTGCAAATGCATCAATTCAAAAACTATCCACCTGCAGTAAACGTAAAGCTGTCAGCGTGACCGAACCTGTGACCTCTCGCAAGAAGAAACCATCACTTCCATTCATGCCAAAATTTGGCGAAGAATTAGCGTAGTTGTCTTTCCTATCATCAGTGGATGTCGTGACTAGCAGAGGTTCTATCACAATCACAACAGACTCGCCAGTACTAATAACATGTGTGACAGGTGTTTTGAGACAAATCTTTAAAGACATATTAAAATCACTTTAAATAAAAAAACCATATAAGTAATGGAGAATCGTAAAATAACTTGATGTGGTTTTAGAACCAAATAATTTGTAAATTTGTTATGTTGAGAGGAAAAAAGAGAATACTATTGTACTTTGTATAGTATTTGAAAGTAAAAAAAAAATTAATGTTTATTGGAAAAAAAATAGAGAATTGAAAATATTTTTGTATATGAAAAAAATTTCAAAATAATAATATTTTCACACATGTCGTGTTGTATAACTCATAAACAAAAAATAGGATGGATGGAGGGAAGCTGATGGGAAATGTGGTTTGCTGTAATAATGTAATTTATAGCTAAATAAATATTTATAACAAAAAAAATTTCATTCCTAAAAAAATTCTTGTCACAAAAGGATATATACATATATATAAGCACATTGAAATATTCAGAAACGTGCAAATTGTTTGCGTATTTGAAAATGAAATTAAAAAGTACATTAATATATATTCGCAGATATTCCCGAAAATATAAAGCCATATGTGTCTAGTAAATAAACAGTGGTTCTAACAAGCCAAAACAAAATAATTTGAACAAAATGTATTCAGAATAACTACCTTACATTCAGAGGAACAAGGGCATACTTAAGGGGAGGGTCGATAGAGCCCTAGCCAACCCTGAAAAAAATGAGGACAGAAAATAATTTAGACAGTGACAAAAATAGTGGATGGTGTAGAATCTTAACAGAGATTGTAAAATGTATGTAGCTCAGGATGTCGCAATGCATACATAAAAAGATTTTGATGTAATTCTTCACGCCTAAAATAAACGTCATTAAACAAAAATATTCCAGTCACAGAACTGAGGAACGTAGGGGGCGTTAAGCAATAGTTAGAAACATGAGAATGATGCTTCTGTCTTCTGAGCTAAAATTGCAATGGAAAAAAACTATGGTAANTTCCTGCATCCAGTTCGTTGTCGACCGTCGGCAGAGCAAGATGGTGATATTCTACACTGCGAACCATTATGTCAGCTTGGAACCTGGTTTACGCTGAGTAACATATTCTTACTGGAAAGGAGGCCAACTGAGAGGATTTACAGAGGAATGTGACGGGCTGTATCAAACGCAGTATGCTCACGAGTCGTCATTTTTGGAGCCATGCGAGCAGATTGCCATGCACGTGCTATGGGCGGTGTTAAGTATTCTGCATGCGACCGGAAACCAAGCTGCCGAGTTCTCCTGAACATTTGCCGAAAATCAAAATGTCAAGCCTTTGCATGCTCCAGACTGTGTGGTGACCAAGTAAATTCCATCTGCGAGCCAGTCGTCAGTCATGATCGACATTTCATCTGGGGACCTATTGCCAGCTACTGCAAATGCACCAGTTCAAAAACTATCCACCTGCAGTAAACGTAAAGCTGTCAGCGTGACCGAACCTGTGACCTCTCGCAAGAAGAAACCATCACTTCCATTCATGCCAAAATTTGGCGAAGAATTAGCGTAGTTGTCTTTCCTATCATCAGTGGATGTCGTGACTAGCAGAGGTTCTATCACAATCACAACAGACTCGCCAGTACTAATAACATGTGTGACAGGTGTTTTGAGACAAATCTTTAAAGACATATTAAAATCACTTTAAATAAAAAAACCATATAAGTAATGGAGAATCGTAAAATAACTTGATGTGGTTTTAGAACCAAATAATTTGCAAATTTGTTATGTTGAGAGGAAAAAAGAGAATACTATTGTACTTTGTATAGTATTTGAAAGTGAAAAAAAAATTAATGTTTATTGGAAAAAAAATAGAGATTTGAAAATATTTTTGTATTTGAAAAAAATTTCAAAATAATAATATTTTCACACATGTCGTGTTGTATAACTCATAAACAAAAAATAGGATGGATGGAGGGAAGCTGATGGGAAATGTGGTTTGCTGTAATAATGTAATTTATAGCTGAATAAATATTTATAACAAAAAAATTTTCATTCCTAAAAAAATTCTTGTCACAAAAGGATATATACATATATATAAGCACATTGAAATATTCAGAAACGTGCAAATTGTTTGCGCATTTGAAAATGAAATTAAAAAGTACATTAATATATATTCGCAGATATTCCCGAAAATATAAAGCCATATGTGTCTAGTAAATAAACAGTGGTTCTAACAAGCCAAAACAAAATAATTTGAACAAAATGTATTCAGAATAACTACCTTACATTCAGAGGAACAAGGGCATACTTAAGGGGAGGGTCGATAGAGCCCTAGCCAACCCTGAAAAAAATGAGGACAGAAAATAATTTAGACAGTGACAAAAATAGTGGATGGTGTAGAATCTTAACAGAGATTGTAAAATGTCTGTAGCTCAGGATGTCGCAATGCATACATAAAATGATTTTGATGTAATTCTTCACGCCTAAAATAAACGTCATTAAACAAAAATATTCCAGTCACAGAACTGAGGAACGTAGGGGGCGTCAAGCAATAGTTAGAAACATGAGAATGATGCTTCTGTCTTCTGAGCTAAAATTGCAATGGAAAAAAACTATGGTAANCAAGCAATAGTTAGAAACATGAGAATGATGCTTCTGTCTTCTGAGCTAAAATTGCAATGGAAAAAAACTATGGTAAAAATAATGATTTAAAACCAAAAACAACTATTATACTAGTTGTTTTACAAATCAGCTGCAAAATCGTATGATGATTACAATAATATCTATATACGTTTACGAAATCAACTTAGGTATAATTTTTCTAAAAGACGCATTGGAAAATGTTTTAATATAACATGTTTAGGATTATAAGTTTTATTTTAATGAAGACATATCAGGAAATATATTGGCAAAACATAGGGACGTGTATGTTTATTGTTGACTACACTATTCGCTGATAAAAGCGATAGATTACTAATAATAACACTGACGACAGTGTTACTAGCAGCTCGCTACAGTTTCAACAGGCTGCAAAATAGAGCTACGCGCAGAAAATGCGAGTCAATATTCAGAAATGTAATTTTAGGATATGAAAACATGTATTCAAAGAAAGGAAACTTTCGTTCCCCAGTTCTGAGTGTACACAGAAATGCAGAATTTAGGAAAACACACCCAGAAGAAGAAAAAGTGGCCTGCTTCCCCTTTCAGTTCGAGCACTGCTGCTACTAATTATGTATAAGGAAGTTAACTTCTATAGGCTGGTCACAGTAAAGTGGGCACTTTTGAAACCCTGGTAAATTTTTTCTTTCATCTAATTTATATCCTTCCGTCACTTGTTAATATAAACACTACCATGCGAGTAATAAACATAGTGTATACATTTCACCATACTGAAGACCAAAAATCAAGATGTCACAATGAAATGAATTTATTCGTTGTATGGTGACACAGCCTCAAAAACTGTTCACTTTAACATCAACAGGCAATAGCTTTGTGTCATCAACTGCAAAGTTACTGTTATCTTGGTCATACCCAAAGAAAAATCCTACAAAAGCCCCTGCAAAGGAAGTTTTAAATATGTCACACATATTTTGCTTCTTCATATTATGCTCGGCAAGTTGAAAGTGTCTGAGTAGTGCAGCAGTGATGTGATGTATTTTCCCCCATATCTGGTCGACAGCCTAATGGAAGCACTCCGGCTGAAAACTTTCTCAGGCAGTCGAGGAGATATTTTTACAACTAAACACAGATCTGTCTGCGACAGTGCGGTGACTTATTGAGGTCATGTCGAGCCGGTGACCTGCGTGTTTTCCCTCTCCCGAGTTAAAAACGACTGCAGGCAGGAGACCTGAGGAAGAGAATAGTCAGCTAATGGTAGCTGTGTACTTTATAGCACAACCATATTAGCTGAGAGAGTACTGACCATTATTAAAATAATACTATGCCTGACCACACCCACCACGTTGTGACCTTCAGACAAGGAATTGGGTGTGTCAGTTCTTGCTCAATATACAGGTTGTGTATAAGAGAATACTTCAAATTTGAAGGTCTATAATATCAAAACAAAATAACCCACAACCTTGATTGACCAATCAAATGAACCGTGGAATCGTAAAGATTGTTTACCATACATTCATAAATGTTCAATGTGACCACCACGAGCGGCCCGAATGACATCTACGCTATAATCAAACTCGTTCCACGCTCTTGTCAGCATGTCCGGTGTAACGGTTTGGATTGCGTTCGTAACTCTCGGTTTGAGGTGGTGAGGGGGAAGCGAGCTCGCATCCGACACGTCAATGTGAAGGGACGGTCTGATGTTTCCTTTTTATGCTGCCCAGAACGAAGTAGACCATGCCTTCATGTCTAAGCCGGTTTTTAGCGATGAAGCGACGTTCCATACAAATGGTAAGGTGAACCGGAACAACTTGCGGATGTGGGGTTAGGAGCCTCCACATGAAACCACCGAACACGAGCGCGCTCCCCCTAAAGTGAACGTGTTTTGCGCAGCATCCAAAGACACTGTTTTCTACCCTTTATTTTTCACGAGCCCACTGTTACTCAAATCCCTTATTTGGACATGCTTATAGAGTGGTTGTTTCCTCAGTTAGAAGAGGCAGTGGGGACTTAATTTTCCAGCAGGATGGTGCGCCACCCCATTGGCACCTAGCTGTTTGCGGATACCTGAACGAGACGTTGCCGCAACGCTGGATTGGTCGAGGAGCAGCTGGTTACCAGGCTCTTCATCACTGACCCCCAAGAAGACCGGATCTTACCCCGTGCGATTTTTTTCTACGGGGGTACATAAAGGTTCAAGTGTTTCGTCTACCATTGCCGGCTTGCATTGACGACCTCAAAACGAGAATTACGGACGCCATCCGAACCGTGACACCAGACATGCTGACAAGAGTGCAGAACGAGTTTGATTATAGCGTGGATGTCATTCGGGTCGCTCGTGGTGTTTACATTGAACATTTATGAAGATATGGTAAACAAACTTTACAGTTCCGGGGTTCATTTTATTGGTCAATCAAGGTTGTAGGTTGTTTGGTTTTGATATTATAGGCCTTCAAAATTGCGGTATTCTTTTATACTCATTTTGTACAAAAAGGACGATGCTGGATGCCTGGGCCCACTTTGATATCTGCGCTTGATATCTGATCATCGAGGGACCTTATCGTTGACACACATTTCACTGCTTAGTCGTCACTGTGTTTTCGTGAATTACTCTTCCGTCCTTTTCAGCTTCAAGCTAAAACTCGTTCAGGTATGTCAAAAAGTGTTTATGTTTATAGTACTTGTAAAAAATAAAAATTCCAAACATTTATTACAGGTGTACAATACTTGAACGCAATTTTTGAATAAACTATGTTTCCAGTGCTGAGTAAGCATGCACTTCATGAAATATTGTTCGTATACACAACCTAATTTATTATTATTGTAAACGGTGATTACTTCGACGACAGCAAATTGAAACTTGTTTTTATGCATTTCTTTACTTATTATTGATGGGGAGCTGTTAAATACTGTAGGACCGGTGTGCATTGACAATCAAACTATTATCAGCATCAGTAAACAAACACTATCATGTTTTTTTAAATCTATTACAGTGCTACAATACATGTGATCAGCTGCACAAATACGTACTTTATATTTATGTGAGATGCATTGCAAATATTCGGAGATGTGTTTGGAATAAAACGTTTGAGGAACCAGTCAAGTGATGCGCCTCGACAGCTTCGTGAAACATTACGTCGTTTTCCATTAGTTAAACTGATGCGCGAATAGAAAACACGTGCTTTTAAAAATAAAAAAATTATACATAAACGAGAATTTGATTTGCAATATATGAAGACTTGTGCATACATACATAGTTTTCGGTCTCTTGTTGCAAGAATGCTGGGGTTCGAACCTCGCCCTGCAAAGTGCTGTACTTATTAGAAAATATGNGTGAAACATTACGTCGTTTTCCATTAGTTAAACTGATGCGCGAATAGAAAACACGTGCTTTTAAAAATAAAAAAATAATACATAAACGAGAATTTGATTTGCAATATATGAAGACTTGTGCAAACATACATACTTTTCGGTCTCTTGTTGCAAGAATGCTGGGGTTCGAACCTCGCCCTGCAAAGTGCTGTACTTATTAGAAAATATGTNTTTTCGGTCTCTTGTTGCAAGAATGCTGGGGTTCGAACCTCGCCCTGCAAAGTGCTGTACTTATTAGAAAATATGTGGATATAAGATGCAATATTTAAGATACTTTCAAAGCAAATCTGTGTGAATTAACATAAAAAATGTCGGAGAACAATTGAAAATATTTTAAATAGTAAAGAAGACCTCCGGCTGCTTGCATACAATGTTCAAAGTTAAACTTTTATTTAATTATTCTAACCAGTTAATTTTAAAAACATATCAGATGTCGTAAAATTTATTTTTTCTACCACATCATACATGTTAAATATACTGGTCATATTATTTTTTAGTTATATTAATAAAAAAAATTAGCAGTCCGCCGGTTTTTTTGCAATTACAGCCATGAATTTAATCACATAGGGTCTCCACTAGCTATGTAATATAGCTATGCATCTACAGTAAACCAGGTTCGAATCCAATATAGTGTATTAATATCTCTGTCAGTATAAAGAAACTGGTATTTCGACTTTGTGATTATGATGATGGATGGTGTTGGTTTAAACATCAGATGCGATGTATAATATGATAGATCGCACACACACACGTACACACTAATGCTTAAAGTTTCTTTTTATTTTGAATTCCCACCATTTGAGCAAAATATGACCCACATTTTAGTGTCTGTTTGAATGTAATTTTGTGAAATGAATGGTTTTGATGTTCCTAGGGATCGGCTGTGCCAGTACGCAAGTCCCTACATCAAGTAATGCATGGCCCGTCGACCGACTGCAGCCAAGTTTGGGGTGCCAGTCATATACTGCTAGACTTATATTTCTTTGAAGTGAGTATTTGTTTCNACTGCAGCCAAGTTTGGGGTGCCAGTCATATACTGCTAGACTTATATTTCTTTGAAGTGAGTATTTGTTTCAACTGAATTTTTAAGTGCTTTTCTGCGATTTGTTTCTTAAGTGGAATTGAATCAATGTGGAATGTGTTTGTCCAAGAGACGTCCTTCACGGTTCGCTCGTCTCACTTACCTTTGTCCCAAGTATAATCGAAGAGTCGCGTGAAGGATGCTAGCAGCGTAGCTTGTCGATGCCAAACCAGTACTTCACAAATCTTTCTTCTTCTTCTGGTATGACTTTCATGTTTCAATATTATTTTTTTTATTTTTCCTGCCCCTGCATTGTCCCAAAAGCCCATCCTATCATTACATTTGCTTTCCAGTATTATTAAATGTGTTTTGTGTCTCAGCAGGCGACTGTTCCTACAATACACACCATGGAAGTCAAATTATCTTATGTCGATGAGTCTTTCGTGTCTTCCCTTCCATCTACTTCTTCGTCTGTGGTAAATACTATGCCTCCACGAGTGCTGCAGTGCATGTTCTGTAATACATTGCTTATTGATAATTGGAATGGACTTCATCACAAGAGAAATTGCATTCTCAACCTCTCCAGGGAAGAGCAGCATTTATGGGACATGTGTTGGGTGTCAATTACACGCAAAGCCAACATGGCCAAACACATACAAGGCTGCACTGGTCAAATCCAGCAGAAAGCAACTACTAGATGCAAATGCTGTAACGAGAATTTGGCCCGCATTGACAATGCAAGGAGACATGAGCACAGCTGCTGGATGAACCCTGAAGCTGAAACCATAGACTGTGATAAATGTGGGAGGCAGTTTACCAGATTTGACAGTTCATGGGCGCACAGTGCAAAATGTATGGTCCCACTGCCACACCAGTAAAGCTTCGCCATGTTGACATACAAACATGTTTATCCGTTCCAGCTCATCTGATTTCGTCAAAGGGCAGCAACCACCATCGCACAGTAGTCGTTGGGGCTTGCGAACCTAATGATTATGGGTTTGTGTTGGAGAAGACAGCCTTCAACCATAATTTTAAGACTCTCATTACAGAGAATACATTTACTACAACGAGAAACATATGTACATATCTAAATGATATGAAAGAGAACATGATCTATTAGTTAACTCTGGAAATGGAAACACAGGAAGCAATGAAATTTAACATATAGGTGGAATGTATCTATGGTAAGCCAGAGCCCCATGACAACCTATATGGTCATCGTGCATCAAGTCAAACAATATACCTCTGTACAACTTAGATTATATTTGAAGATGCTGTGATAACTACCATCGAAGAGACCTGCAAGGAAGGAGAAGAATACCAGGGGAAACGATGTGGTTGGACCCTCACCTCTGTAAAATGTCTTCTTTTAAGGACCAATAAGCTTGATCCACTTAGAGCTTCATTCTACATCGATTTACCAAAGAGCATCAAGGCTAAGAAGGCAGTAATTAATCCCCATAACAAAGATCAAGAATGCTGCAAGTGGGCTATCCTGTCAAGATTCGTGGAAGGCGGAGATCCTAAACATGTCAAAAAGAGATAGCATATATTGGAAGGCAAATTTAATTTCAGTAGACTCGACTTCCCCACACCTCTGAGCCAAACATGCCTGTTTGTGTCTGTGAATATTTATTTTCTCGAAGATGAGAAGTTGGTGCCCATATGTAGATGTAATGAGGAAAAACGTGAACATTTCGACTTGATATTCCTAACTGATGGCAGCAATAACCACTAGACCTTAATTACTAATTTCTCTAGACTGATACATCCACAACTGACACATCCACAACTGACACAGCATAATGGATATATATATGTATGCAAAATATGCTTCACATACTAAAATAATATTCCGTACATTACTGGCCTCACTGAAGAGAAAACTCTTGAGCAGTACTTAAAATATTGTAAGCCCTATGCTCCTGCGAGAATAAAGGTGCCTCAGTCAACAATCGAACTATATGCCTCCAGTTATGAAATTGAAGAATTATCAAAATTTGACTACGCTTCCAATACTAATACATGCTGATTTGGAGGCCATACTGAAGTCTGTTACATAATGTGAACCTAACCCCAAGCAATAATACACAATGGCCTACCAGAAACATTAACCATACTGTTATGGAATTTACATTTGTGTGGATAACTGTGTCGTACCAGCATCAAAAATAGCAGGTTTAGAATGCAACCAAAAACTTCATGTCCGACATTGTAAAAATTGCTAAAGAGATTCAGGAGATATATAGTGTATCAGAACCAATGAGACGGCTGACACCTAATGAAATTAATGTAATATGTTTCATCGCCGCCCTAATAAATTACCAGTAATGTTTAATAATGTTGACTATGACGAACATTTCATCATAAAATAACTCGCATATGAGAGTATACATCATTTAAGCCTATTCTGGCATCCCTGTCCCGATGGCTTAGTCGACTAGGGCAAATCGTTCATTGACTTAGATTATGTCAGAGGCAAGAAGGAATGATAGAGCATGATAGGCAGAATGACNACTAGGGCAAATCGTTCATTGACTTAGATTATGTCAGAGGCAAGAAGGAATGATAGAGCATGATAGGCAGAATGACTGAGCATGAGGTGTAATGACCGAACATGAAGTATCATGACCGGGCATTGAAGTGGAACATTCTAGGGTGGAATGACAGATCATGATAGCGGTAGATTAAAAAACAATATGATAGACTCAAACACAAGATGGAGGACAAGATTGTTAACTCAAAAACATAGTGGACAAGATTTTGGACTCAAAAACAATATGGCGGACAATATGGTGGANGGACAAGATTGTTAACTCAAAAACATAGTGGACAAGATTTTGGACTCAAAAACAATATGGCGGACAATATGGTGGATTTATTTAAAGGTCAAGTGTCAGCCGTCACATCTTAACCTCTGTCAGATGCCATGTCCATCCTACCATCCTACTCCTTACTCCATGCCCCAGAACAATAATTTTCTATCTACTGGTGGGCGTGACAACTGAGACGGGGGACGGTACGGGTCCCGACATCTGTCGGAATTCCTCCCATCCTGANGCGTGACAACTGAGACGGGGGACGGTACGGGTCCCGACATCTGTCGGAATTCCTCCCATCCTGACTCTTCCACCCCCCACCACCTTCCGGCAGCGTGTACTGCTCGCGCCGCCTCGCCTGACTGCCTCTGGTGCAGGAAACAACCAGGAAAAAAGAGTTGAAATGATGATGACTGTCTCTTCACAGACAAAATAACTGCTCGTTTTGGTAGCCTTGCCTTTTCCTGCGATCACGAAAGCATCAGCTTGCGCAAGGCAGTCCTGCGCAAAACAAAAAAAAAATTCTTTAACAAGTTACTGCCTAAACAACATTACCAGTACTATTGATTTTTTCTAAACTGTTAAACAAACATTTACTTATGTGTGCTATGTCTTAGAAACTCAATAGTATGTATTTCCCAATACATATGTGTTATGTATCACAAGGACACAGTTTGGAATTAGAAATATAAATAGCACAGTCCACACAGTCCACATAAAGGTGGATTTTTCTTCATGGTTACAGGTAGAAATTGTGTATCCTGACAACTGGCATTATGAGCGATGAGAGTCACCTAATGTTTGTGGAAGTCTTGCCTGTAACCGGTTCGTTGGATTCCTGTTTTAAATCCTATGCTCTTCTCACGTAATATAATTGTTTCTCTTGTAAAATGCACATAAGCCTGTTCAAAAAATATTTTTTGTTGATTCGTATAATTGTCTGTATTATTACGACTTTTTCACTTCCGGGCATTTATTTTCATTACGCAGGATATGATTTTGTTTTTCCTGTCTGTCCAGGAGACCTAACAAAATTATTACAAACATAAAATATAGTCTGTATCGTTCAAGGTACTTTTAAGTAGACATACAATTGTTATGAAAATAGTCTTTATAAAAATATTCCTTATGTTCAACAAATTCTTCATTAAGCATTATTCGGTGCTATTTACAAATCCACTTATAGCTGTATTGAGATAGTATAGCTCAACTTACATGTGCAGCATTACAAATATTTCTATTAGGAGGCACCAAGGCGAACAGGGTTCAATCCCCGGCCGGTTTACTCCGGATTTTAGCAGGTGGGAATCGTACCGGACGATGCCGCTGATCAGAGTAATTTCTTGGGGATATCCCATTTCCCACTTTCATTCCGGCGCTGCTCCATACTCACCTCACTTCACCCTCATCGGCTCTGAAGAATTAGCTGTATTAATAAATATCGTAGGCCAGTAGGCTGTTCCATCCCTTTTTAATATACATTAAATATAATTTCCCTACAACGTCTTAATAATATTTAAATACTTCGTGAAACTGCATATATTTTATTTTATATTAAATATGGTTTCACCCACAAATAACATTTCCTTGCTTTACATATAGAGCGGCATATTTCTGTTAGAAACAAAGTGAGGATAACAGCAATCTGAGAGAAATGCTGAGCTCCCGTGTAGTAGATGTAGAGGTAGGCAACGATGTCGTGTTCCAAATGCGACAGATGTAATTCACATAATTTAATTTCTTTGTTTGATGTATGCTTGTTGCCAGGGTGATCTTCATGGTTTACAGATTATATATATATATGTTTGTTTGTGTGTGAGTGTGTGTGTGTGTTTGTGTGTGTGACGGTTTAGGCTGCTAGTAAAATGGTATACCTATTTAATATTTTTTCTAATATTTTTGAACCTGTAGTAACAGTAAAAAAATCAATTTTCATAAAAATAATATATGTTTACATACGTACTTAATATTTAATAGTCAAAATAATCGATCTTATGACATTGCACTAAAATAAACAGTAAATAACACATTCGAAGACACGAATTTATTCACAAAGGAAAATAATACCAAGGGGCCTACTCAATGTATACCTGTATAAATTTCGTGTAAATATTTAAAGTATATTTAAAATTTTTGTTTTCCTTGGCTTTGCTTAAAGGAGATTACAATAGTTTCAGTGAGCTTTCTCTGTTCAATTTTTATTTTTACTTTGGTTTTATTTCGGTTTCCAGAAGAAGCATGCAATATTTTTAATTAGTATAAATAAGAGCTTTTAAAATACTTTTTTCGTATATTTTTAGAAACTGAAACTAATGTAAAATTTAAACACATATCGGATAATAATATGAAACTCAAACATTTCCATTATCGCAAGCGCAAAAATATAGAAAAATCGAAATATAAAATGGTAAACATTTTAGTATTTTCTATATTTAAATTACTTCACTGTAGTTGTGCAATGACACGTTTTCCATGATCATGTTAACATGCGTCCACTTTCGGTGGTCTTCCTACAAATCTGAAGGTCAAAATCATGAGTAAATAATGTGCAGTATTTCAAAGGAATCAAGTCGGAAGAGTCGGAAATAAAGGGCCTGCCTTTCTATTCAGTGCCATACGAGCCGAGCAGGGGCGGTATCATCTTTCGCTCCGAGTTACAAGTGGGGCGAAGAACGACTGGGTACACCAATTCCTAACTTGTGTAGCTGTTATGGGGAGCTGCGAGACAAAGGGCAGTTTTCATCTGGGAGTGTATCGGGAAGGATCGAGGGAGGCTCGGCGCATTTTTATTCGCGTCTCGTGCGACCCCTTGCGGCATTACGAGTACGACGTGAGAGTTTTATCTACAGGCGGAGGTGGTAGTATGATAAGGGGTTGGAAGGGAAGGGGTGAAAGAGAGAGAGGACGGGCTGAGGGGCTTCGTGGGGTATCAATACTCGGCTCACGGACACGACCTTAATTAGAAATCCAATCTCAGCCGACAACTTTCCGAAAACAATGGCGACGGGTTGGAGGCGCCGGGCAGGGCGTGATGGTATTTTCAGTTCTGCGGGGGCGCCCTCCCGCCCGTCTTTATCATTCCTCATCTCGTCGCCTCCTTTCGCGTCCTGCCCCGCCGTGCGATATTTTTCTGGATTTCGCTCCCTCTTCCTTCCCCTTTCGCACGGGAGAGAAGTATTTATCGCCGGTCGCTCCGAGCCGTGGATATTTTCCCCGGTTGTAAAATCGCAGGGAATTTCTCATCGCCCCGTCGGCTCGCTGTTCAACCGAGTAGGTGGTCTTCAAGGCAAAAAATACACCACAAGGTTACTGCGAGTTCTATTGACNGCGGTCTTGTCCGTGTTCAAGGCAAAAAATACACCACAAGGTTACTGCGAGTTCTATTGACGATGAACGCACACGTACTTTCTGCTTCCCAATATCCATATCTTTCATTTTTATTTTTTAACATTTATAACTAGCATGCCCTCTTAATCCACGCAACCTGGCCTAAGCTAAATCGGATTCGTCAGCTCTCGGGTAGTATGTTGAGATTCCTTCTGCAGATGGAAGAAAACATCTTCGCCAAGAACCGAGAGAGCTGGGACGGTGGTAAACATTCGCAATCGATTTCGGGAGGACGCGGCTTCGCTTCACGGTCCGGCCATCCCGATTTCAGTGTTTTCCTGAAATACCTCCAAGTGGGTTGGTTCCTTACTGAAGCCCGCGGTTGATTCCTTCCCCATTCTTGCTTCTCTTAGCAACTTGATCTGTCGTTAATTACCTCGCTGTCGCTGTTAAACACTATCGACCTACCTTCCTCACGTCGTTACTACGATGCTGAGAGACAGACACTCTAGTCTCTCAAGCTAGATGCATCCCGAGACCTTGAGAAGGCGAATCCAGTCATCTGCTGGTAGTAACACCTATTTGTAGTGAATATATATATGTATATGTAAACTGATAAAAACGGTAACTTTTGATTAGAAAAATTACCATACGCAAATAAAATAATATAATATTAAAACTGCAGAACAGCTATTAGATGGAAAGTCGGTAACAAAATTGCAATTACTGTTGATATGTAAATCATTTCCACAGAAATCTCTTTTTAAACTTACAGCTTATAACGCTTTGCAACAACGGACACTTTTATTNTATGTAAATCATTTCCACAGAAATCTCTTTTTAAACTTACAGCTTATAACGCTTTGCAACAACGGACACTTTTATTTATTTTACACCTGTGGTAATATGAAATTCTACAAATAAATTGAAGTTCAAGTCAATTAGTTTATTNACACTTTTATTTATTTTACACCTGTGGTAATATGAAATTCTACAAATAAATTGAAGTTCAAGTCAATTAGTTTATTTAATACTCAATATTTATTGACTGCGTGTTCATGCGAAATTCCCTTCTTCCGATGACACATAAACGGTCTGCCGGCGACTTGTTAAACATATCGTTTTTGTCCTGTTTATATTCTGCTTAATTATTTAAAAGGAACGTAAAGATTTTTTGATGTGTGGAAATGCTGCGACTGTGTTTCCTTAAAGTATTTCTGAAGGAAGTGAAATTAAAGTCGTCTAGACAATGACAAAATTCCAGAGAAAAGTTGACCAAAATTCTCAGGTCCGTCTCCCAAATAGGTGAACCGGGTTCGATTCCCGGCGAAGTCAACAGGATATTTGCAATATGGGGAACGTAGCGGACATTGCCGTTGTTCGTCGGGCTTTCTTGGGATGTTCCCGTTTTCCCCGCTCTTGCATTCCGCCGCTGGCTGCTCCATCCCCACCCCACTTTACCTTCACTGGCGTTCAAGATCTCGACGTTAAGAGCGCGAACTACGTAGAGCACTTTTGCGCGTTTGAGGCACAGAAAGAAAGGAGCTATAAGGGCGACACTGACACGCGTGCCTAGTGCCCCATCGCTCATATCCGCAAGGCTGTTAACTGGCGTGCAAATTTCTCGTCGTGCTGCGTCTACGTATCACTGATATATACATATATTTTTTTTTGTAATTTTACAAGAAAAATCTTTAGAAACCCAGTTGCCAAGAAAATCCTTTGTAGAACACCAATCAGTTTCTTGTAAAAATTTGCAAAGCAAACAAGTGCAATATTACAAATGATAGGCTAGTATTACAACTTACATTATTGAGAAGTTGACATAATTTTTTTCTNAGGCTGTTAACTGGCGTGCAAATTTCTCGCCGTGCTGCGTCTACGTATCACTGATATATATATATATTTTTTTTTGTAATTTTACAAGAAAAATCTTTAGAAACCCAGTTGCCAAGAAAATCCTTTGTAGAACAACAATCAGTTTCTTGTAAAAATCTGCAAAGAAAACAAGTGCAATATTACAAATGATAGGCTAGTATTACAACTTACATTATTGAGAAGTTGACATAATTTTTTTCTTCTAGAAAACAAATACGATAAATTGATAAAAGAGAATAGGAGAAAAAAAATATTTCAACGAAAAAAGTTGTCTTTGCCAGCACGGGGACTAGAACCCAAGTCTATTCAATTATTATCCCACATCCTCTACCACAACACAAGACCGACTTGACATACGGACATTATATTTATTTTTCCTGTTAAATCAATGTTATACCTACCAAATAGTAGCGAAGTTATTCAATTAAGAAGAACGCATNCTTTATGTTTATTTTTCCTGTTAAATCAATGTTATACCTACCAAATAGTAGCGAAGTTATTCAATTAAGAAGAACGCATTTATTTCATTTTAAGAGTTCTGTGGCGATATGAAACATTAATAGTTAATGAGTAATAGGATCACGAGCTTTTAAAATTTTTATCGTTGGTTATATTGGTTTTTAAAGTGGTTTTAAATGTTTTACGTTATTCAAACTTGCAATACATTTCTTTTGCACACAATTGCATTTAACATAACCCCTAGTTTTTGCACAAACATCTATGTACGGTTTTATGTTGTTGAATGTCCACCATTTTGCTTGAGTTTGTGGAGACGGGTCAGTGTAGTGCAAACATTCTTTGATGTCTGATAAAAATACAGCTCTTGCAGTTTTACAAATCGTTAATTTCACAAGAGAGATTTTTGTAATGTTACATATACTTCTAACAATACAAACAATTTTCCAGTAAAAATTACAACATTTGCTTACATGGATGGGACCTTATGCGCTGACCATATATTTTATTAGTGGAAAGTCTGTACCAAGNCATTATATTTATTTTTCCTGTTAAATCAATGTTATACCTACCAAATAGTAGCGAAGTTATTCAATTAAGAAGAACGCATTTATTTCATTTTAAGAGTTCTGTGGCGATATGAAACATTAATAGTTAATGAGTAATAGGATCACGTGCTTTTAAAATTTTTATCGTTGGTTATATTGGTTTTTAAAGTGGTTTTAAATGTTTTACGTTATTCAAAATTGCAATACATTTCTTTTGTACACAATTGCATTTAACATAACCCCTAGTTTTTGCACAAACATCTATATACGGTTTTATGTTGTTGAATGTCCACCATTTTGCTTGAGTTTGTGGAGACGGGTCAGTGTAGTGCAAACATTCTTTGATGTCTGATAAAAATACAGCTCTTGCAGTTTTACAAATCGTTAATTTCACAAGAGAGATTTTTGTAATGTTACATATACTTCTAACAATACAAACAATTTTCCAGTAAAAATTACAACATTTGCTTACATGGATGGGACCTTATGCGCTGACCATATATTTTATTAGTGGAAAGTCTGTACCAAGGTTCAATGAAGGGCTCTTGTGTATTCTTGAATAGTTCATTCACGGTTACTTCAATGTTTTTATAGCCCTGCTAAAGTTATGCTTTCAAGCTATTGCTCTGCCTCATGCAAACAAAGTTTAACTAAGTCTAGAAAACTACACCAAAGGGTGCACTGCATTCGTGTGCACTCAGTTCAATATCATTTTACGTGAGAACTATATCTTACTAGGCAGTACCAACAGCACACCTATTTTCTCCCCTCCACGTTTTTATTTATCTGAGATATAAATTAAATATTACAATGTATAGATTAAATACCGGTAAAACTTCAATTCAACCTAAAATAATTTAGTTTTAGGTTAACAAAGCGTAATAATCCTGGGATAAACAATGTTTTTTAGAGAAGCACGAAAGATGCACAATTGAGTGGTTTTTCAAAGTTTTGAAAAAGTGCAAAGAAACCACGAATAGGCTCTGGCCCAAATATTTTGAGGTAAAGCGCTTTGAAAAAAAAANCTCTGGCCCAAATATTTTGAGGTAAAGAGCTTTGAAAAAAAAAAAAAAAAAAGCCTTTTTTAGCTGTGTTGGAGTACCAGTGCCCCGAAGTGGTATTTACAATGTGCGTAATGAATTAAAAGTAATCTAAATGCCTCGTCTGAAGTGCGTGTTCTTTTCGTATATCAGCACACATTAAATGCGTGTATAGTCTCGAAAAAAAAAACACGTATTCCAAAAAATCTGCAGCGCAGTTCA
Source organism: Clitarchus hookeri (assembly GCA_002778355.1). Classification (NCBI taxonomy): domain Eukaryota; kingdom Metazoa; phylum Arthropoda; class Insecta; order Phasmatodea; family Phasmatidae; genus Clitarchus; species Clitarchus hookeri. Next base: position 267,312 of record NQII01002916.1, on the reverse strand, counting down.
AGCGCAAGGTAAACGGTCCCCTTAAGAACCGCTCAAGATCTCTCAGCTCAATGGTGCAAAAATTATTTCTAGTTAACTCCCTAAACTGTAATGGAAGTATGTAATACGTAATAATAAATAAAAAAAAATATTGTAATACAACCGAATATCAGGTTGCAAATACATATAAATGTTTAGAGTTTCTTCTATGCTCAATTGGAAACTTTCATATGCTTTCTACTGTTTTCTGAGCAAACGTAGGAACGCTGCCAAGGATCTATGAGAGTTAATTTTACCATTAGCACTTTCTCACTTTACGTAGACACGTGTGANCGTAGGAACGCTGCCAAGGATCTATGAGAGTTAATTTTACCATTAGCACTTTCTCACTTTACGTAGACACGTGTGAAGAAAATTTGAAATAATTTCTTAAGAGTGAACTGAAGAACTTTACGTCTCACTTGAACTGTTTCCAGCAAATTAAACGTTAACTTCACACAACTTAACTCACTCTATGTAAATACTCGTTCACACACTATTTTTATTTCTTAAGAAGCGTATTTGTTGTACAGCGCTAGAATAGTTGAGCTGTCTTTCCAAACCATTTTACATGNATTTTTATTTCTTAAGAAGCGTATTTGTTGTACAGCGCTAGAATAGTTGAGCTGTCTTTCCAAACCATTTTACATGTCATACCATAAATATCTTTGCAACTAAGAGGTTACATCAATTACAACATATCCTCGCAATATAAAAACATTGGTAAGCAGAACATAATAAAAATGAATGCACAATTAAGATGCATGTTATTATAGATAATGTGATAGATAATGCGGTCTCCAGTGTTAATTTATCGCTGAACTCATTTGAATAGTCTGGGGCTATGGAAAATCGAGAGATAGTACTACCAAAAACATATTTTTATGTACTCGCTGCTTTGTATTGCTTTCCTTGGTCCGTTCCATGCGAGCGAGCGAAGAAGGACAGAGTAGTGACGTAGGAAGTCCGTGGGGATTTTTCAAAGGGATGCCACCGCGTGCCGCTGCGATAAGCCCATCGCAATCGCGCACTTCTGACGACCTTCAGTGTGTTGAACTTCTGCGGTTATCTGAGAGAACGTTCTGGATCATAACTCTTNACGACCTTCAGTGTGTTGAACTTCTGCGGTTATCTGAGAGAACGTTCTGGATCATAACTCTTGCCTATCACATCGAAACTCAGGGTGCGGGGAACCTTTCAGATCGGGCCACCGAGTCTATTTCAGTTGCGACGGGCCTCCCAGCAGACAGTTTTGAGAGTACGAGAGTTTGGAGGATTGCGCGACATTAAAGGCCATATTACACAATACCAGGTTTTGTAAAAGGTTGTGCAAGGTCCGCTATAGCGGCCGTTATACCGGGTAGTACGACACCCGTCATGGCATTTCCGGCTTTGTACAGCCAGATTTCATATAAGGTTTGGTAATAGGATACGCCCAATTTTTCGTGGCAGGTTCCCTACCGGCTTTCTTACCTGGCCATCACAGTTTCAGAACGTAGGGCGCTCTCCGTGGCTACTACTTGAAACGAGTTGGCGAAGGAACCAGAAGGGACTCCTCCATTTTGATTATAGATCCGTGATGTTCAATCTCTTTGAAATATATTAGGTATTCGACAAAGACGAATAATAATTGCAATGACAACTTATAATCGCTGTTTAAAACTATCCTAAATAAGTTACTTAAAACAATTACCTACACTTAAAAAAATTATTCGCGACTTGTCCTTTATTTAATGGTCTCATAGGGGGTGTGAACAGGTAGTGCACTGGCAAGGTCACGACCCTCGTGATTAGGTGTGGCTTATGGGCGCGAGTTCGAAACTCCGTCAGAGGTGTTTTTTTCTTATAAAATAATACATGCCGATAACAACTTGTTACGTAAAGAAGAAACCAGTTTTTGCAAAAATGTAATAATTTTCGTAAAAAAAATAATAATAACACTTTCGTACCCTCGTAACATCGTAACATTTTCTTGAAAATGAATGGAAATGCACCAGTTAGCAATGAATTGATGTAAAGGCCGACAGTAATGTGGCAGTATTAAGATGCTCTAGCTAGATTTTTAGCATACCTAAGCAAGTTACTTATTGGTAGCAGTTCTACGAATGGGGTTCATATTTACTACGAACCACACGCTACGAACTCACTGAGTGTGTCAAATGCCAGTAGGTAAAATGCTCTCGTGTAGTATGAATATTTATGGCGGCTCACGTAGCAGTTGGAATACCGGCACGTGGACAAGGCCTTGTAGAAGCTTGTACAAGACCAAGTACGGCAGCAGGTATCATGTAATATCGGCTTAAGCGACAGGTGCGTGGGAAGATAACGAAGCGAGGAGCCAGCAGAGCGTCAAGCGGCGGCGAAAGTTACCAGCGGCTATCATAAACGACGTGGGAAGTGTTCCAGGATTAGAACACTGTTCACGTAAAGAAGTCCTTCGAGATGAAAAGTTTTCTTTTAAAAATTAAAATATAAACAAACACGTTCCTCGCTGCTGACTATGTGATTTTGTTTTGACAGTTGTGTTGGGTTAAGGTGGACCAATATTGAGTGCATGCGCAGAAGACAGTAAAGGGTTCCAACTTTTCTAAAGCCTTACTTTAGTTCTATTTTAAGGCTGTTCCTCCGCCTCATGCAAACAAAACTTAACTGTGTTCGAAAATATAGCAAACGAGACAACACACTGCTTTCGCGTACACTCACTTTCATAACACTTTGCACGAGAACTATGTTTTTAGGGCATTATCTATACGCCTGTTTTCTCTCTGTTTTATTCGTATTGATTAGGAATACATTTTTTAAANTATGTTTTTAGGGCATTATCTATACGCCTGTTTTCTCTCTGTTTTATTCGTATTGATTAGGAATACATTTTTTAAAATTTTAATTGTAAAATAGAAAACAATTTAATTAAAAATAAGATACTATTATGTTAACAGAAGCATAAAACGTTTNAAATTTTAATTGTAAAATAGAAAACAATTTAATTAAAAATAAGATACTATTATGTTAACAGAAGCATAAAACGTTTGTGATAAATTGCATATATAGGAAAACAAACAAATACTTTATACATGGGATGATTTTTTTTTTTTTAAGTTTGATCCGAAAAATGTGAAGAGACCACGAAAAGACTATAGTCATGAGAGATATGCAAGATGCGTCATGGTAGACTTCATTTGAGTATTACTGGAACACGCCAGACACGCGGTTATGTACTGCGTGAGATTATGCGACCAGTTTTAGTGGCCCGCATCACTAATCTTCGCTGCATTTGGGAAGTTTGTGAGTTAGTAATAGCTGAGCATGGTAAAGCATACTCGACTGTTCAAATGCATGATGTAACAAAAAAATGTGTGTCAATTCGTGGGGGAAACATTCCTCTTATCTAGAGGATGGAGAGACCTTTTTTGCACAGTACACTACTGCGTTGCACAATAACGAACACGATGACGTTACCGGCATTTCACAAAGAAAACNACCTTTTTTGCACAGTACACTACTGCGTTGCACAATAACGAACACGATGACGTTACCGGCATTTCACAAAGAAAACGAAAAGCAGCAGCTCGCGCGCCTTACTGTGTAAACAGAGCTGTTCAAATGGATCTCTAGCAAAGAAACCAAGTTTTCTCAGATCTATGATTTCATAGTCATAATTCATAGTGTTTTAATCCAAATAATTCCCCCAGTGTTTCGTATTTTATTTCAACACTTATTTTGTTTCAGTCTATGTGTTATATGTATGTATANGAAATAATTCCCCCAGTGTTTCGTATTTTATTTCAACACTTATTTTGTTTCAGTCTATGTGTTATATGTATGTATACATGAGTATATACATATATAATGTACATTCAGTGGCATGACATTACCTACCTTCGAATTTGCATAGAGTGCGATCTTCACTACCGGTAATTTCTTCTTACACATATTCAACGAAACACATTTTCAAAAAATCGAAGTTCAAACTTTTCATCGACAGGCGTGTTACGTAACAATAACGAAACGTCGCCTCAACCCTCTAGCGAAAGCAGCGGCTTGTTTTTCTCACTTGCGAAGGCCACATAGGTCCCTTTAGCTCCCGCGCATGCCGCTGAAACCCGTACTTGGTCACTCGGACCACCAATCTTAATCCAGTTAATGGGGCACGTCGATGAGCCCTCTCGGCTGCAGTGTCGGAGTGTTTAAAGAGAGTTCCTCGGCCGCCGAGTGGAGGTATTGTAATCACAGGAACCTTGCGAGTGTCGTGGCATTGTGTTTGTCACGCACACGCGCCCATCTCCCCTTTTAACCCTTAAAAAAGTTTCTGCTGAAGCAAACTCTGTAATTCGAGACTAAAAGCTTTTAAGACTTCAAAGTAAACTGAGGATGGATTTCGCTACCCAAGATTACATACAACCAGTAAACTCGTTCCATAGGCAATTAAAAAAAAAAAAAGTTTTTCCTATTGAGGTAGAAATATACTGTCGACAGTCAGCTTGGACAGCATTAAACGCAGAACACCGAAACCGGAACAAATATGTAACAAATAATGTTTTTGCTACGCAATTTTCTTTGTAAAATTCAACTTTAAGTAGGCGTTCTTCAACGAACAATAACATAATATTTTCATATACAATATACATTCCATATAAAATTTTTAATCTGAGCTTGTTACCTATCGGTTTTTATGTTTTCGGCTCAATAAGTGGGACTTGGATTTAGAATATACCCAACTTCCTTCAAGAAACATTCTTCCATTTATAACAGAAGTTTCGAGTCATGATCCCTTTTCAAAGATTCTGTTCAATTGAAGACGTCATATAATCATAGTAAACTATTTTACGAAAATAGCAGCTTGTATCGGAACTAACATGCATAATTAAAAAAAAAATACAATCGTATGTCTAGGATAGCTTTCCTCGCCCTCTTGAATGTATACTACATACTATACANTAATTAAAAAAAAAATACAATCGTATGTCTAGGATAGCTTTCCTCGCCCTCTTGAATGTATACTACATACTATACACCACTAATTCGGTTGCAAATTATGTTACAAGGGTTTTTTCATCGCTTNATAATTAAAAAAAAAATACAATCGTATGTCTAGGATAGCTTTCCTCGCCCTCTTGAATGTATACTACATACTATACATCACAAATTCGGTTGCAAATTAAGTTACAAGGGTTTTTTCATCGCTTCTACAGACGAGATGACGGGATCATATAGCCTACAGTATATTTTTAGAACCTAAAGGGAGTTCGGCAANTGTTACAAGGGTTTTTTCATCGCTTTTACAGACGAGATGACGGGATCATATAGCCTACAGTATATTTTTAGAACCTAAAGGGAGTTCGGCAATTACAAACCCTCCTTGCAACTGAGAGGTAAGAATTCCTACTTCTTGCNTCGCTTTTACAGACGAGACGACGGGATCATATAGCCTACAGTATATTTTTAGAACCTAAAGGGAGTTCGGCAATTACAAACACTCCGTGCAACTGAGAGGTAAGAATTCCTACTTCTTGTTTACATGTTCAGAAGTGAGAACAACAGCAGGCAAAAACATTACGAATTTACAACTCTGTTGATCTGCAGCGTATCCTCTAACGACTCTCGTTTAATTTTAACTGAGAAATCAGTCTGGTAGGTTTATAACATACTTCCTAATTTTTATGAGAACTCTAATCTAAAATAGTGCCATCGAGTACCATTATAACAGAAAACGTTTCAACATTTTTCATCTGGAGCGAATGACAGCCGACCGCATTGTGAGAGGAACACATTTGGGGAAAAAAAAAAAAAATAGTCGCAGCTGCAGACGTGTCCGACACTCAGCTTAGCTATCACGCTCGGCCATTAATTTTCGCAGCAAACAAATTGTAAGCATGCGGAAACGGAAGAGACGTGGACGGGTCGAGGGCGAGAGTGTGATGAAGTGTTGGCGGGAGGGGGGGACGAAGGATCTGGGACAGATAATAAAAGAGAATGAAGAATGGCGTCCTTTGTATGCACGAAACGTTTCGCGGGGATTAAAGAACGGCACAAACGACAGTGCGCGCGAGCAGAAATGGATTCTGGCAGCTGGAGATGTTACTCGTGGCGCTGCGATAATTGAATGTGGTGCGGACGAGAGGAGAATAACGACTGCGGGGGCGTGCGTTGTCGGCGCAACATCGCTCGTGCAACGACTGCTCGTGTAAACTGGCTCATCCACTTCCCTCGCGTGTCTGCTGCTGCTGCTGCTGCTTGCACCGCTCTGTTCGGCTCGTCTCGCCTCTGACTGCTCCGACCGTAGTGTCAATGTGTGGTAGAGTGATCACGCTGGCTGCGCGAAACTAGTCTCCGTGTCCCAACACTGGACTGCTTTCCTGCCAAGACGACTGCCATAAACGACTTTGATAAGAGTACTGCTTATGTAAGCAAGCGCTTTCAGATGTTTGTATACTACCTATAACACATTTTCAATGCACTTAGATACAATTGAAATTAGTCAAAAAATTTATTTCATATAAAATGGCTGGTGTTTTGTAAATTAAGATACAAACAATCACGTTCAGCACTGATGGTCATGTGACTTAGACAGTTATATCATTGTGGAGTAGGTAAATGTTGGGTACATGCTCAGAACAAGAAAAATCCGTCTACGTCATCTTTAAATCAGTTCGTGCGGGCCAAAGACATGTCAAAGTGCAGACACCATGGCCTCCACGAACGGTGAACTGCAGCCACTGATTATTTAGCGAAAAGTAGACCCTAATTGTCTGAACTGTTTATTTAGGTCCCCACTATCAAGTTATACACTTTATTAGACCTATTTTTTTTATATAACTACACTAATTTTGGAAACTAAATGCAAACGAATGCAACATTACTGTGGCGATTTTGGCAGTTCTGTAGAAATACCGCGAGCCAATGGTCAAGACATGCCCAGAAGACGAAACACAGTCTACCTGATATTTGATCTATGACCGTAACATCTAAGCGATAACGGCCGCCAAGGACTTGAGAACAAATACCGATCTCGCAGTACACACATGCATCTCGATGGCCGTTCGTGTTGAGCTCGCTGGGCTCCCATCGAGGCGATGCGGGTCCAAACACCCGTTAGACCCGAGTCCGGATTTCTTCATGTGAGGAACGTGGCGGACCTTGCCGATGTCTGGTGAATTTTCTATTACTGCTCCCGTTTCCCCGCCAATAAATTCTGTCGCTTGCTACTTGGGTTTCAGGTAGCGTCACACTTCAGGGATAAAGAGCAGCTCCGAGTCCCTTAATATGCATTTCAATTACTAATTAATTTCGGTCAACATTTAAAGTCCATCGATTTCGTCTTTAAAATATTGAGGAAAATAATTATAGCCTAAAGAGATTCCCAAATAAGTTACACACTCCAGTGAAAAAGAAGCTAAATGAGTTAATGTACAAAAAACATTCAACAAAAAGCAGATACAACTACCTTAAAACCTGAACGCTAAGTAAAAATTTGTTTAAATTTCTTTATTTTTACAACACTTGTGTTGTTCTAGAGAAATATTCATAAATTATGTGAGGATCATACATCTCCAGAAAAAACTGTAGACCTACAAAAAAATATCAACTTGGCAGGGCATCCTTAACTACGCTGTTTTTTTTATAACAAATCTACATAGTTTTTAAGCACTGCTTTTAAGATATAGCGGTTAGGTAACGCATCCAGTACACGTATCACGAGCGTTGCCAATCTGCCAGACTTACAGAAGCTGTTATTAAATTTTGGGCGTTGCTTTATCGTGGCAGGACATGCCTAAGAGGTCTAACAAAAGTAGACTCTTTTGCTAGTTTTAACGTGAATATTAATACCGCTCTACATTTATAAATGAGGCTCAACTCGTTTACCGTATACATTAGGGTTACAATCCCTCTTTCTCTGTTATGGGTTTTATTGGCAATAACAGTTTACACGTCACCTATATTTATTCGTATATGAAAAGACATTAATACAATAAATTTCTATCTGCACTCTGTTCAATTTGTTTTTATAAGTTTACCATGGTGTTGATAACAATTTCACGGGGATGAACTTCAATTGAATATACAAATCCCTGACAAATTTTATCGGCTAATTAGTATGTATTCTATGAATATGAATAAGATGTAACTACCAAAATTACACAATAATAATGGTTTCATATCCATTTCAAATGTTCATCAGAGAGATACTTAGTGGCATCACATCAGAGAGATACTTAGTGGCATCACATCACAAACTGAAAGCAGTGGCAAACAACTAGATATGCGGTACAAATATTTTATCTATAGACTGTTCACTTTTAACTGAGAACATTCGAAATAAACGTTTGAAAAATGTCACTGCTCCTACCTACATATACACTATTGATTGTGAAAATTGCAACAACCAGAAAGAATTGCCCGAATGAATCCAAACTCGGAGGATGTGTAGAACAGTGTGGTAGCAATATATCATTACGATTGCAGAGAGATAGCGTACATGAAGGGCCCAGCAGCGCCCTCTCGTGTGTGACCGGAAAGGTCAGTGTTACGCCAAGCTCAGACAGTTAAGAGCCGTCAAATGAAGGAAAAGCAGGTGCCAGTAGGCCTTGTCGATTTCAAAGGGTGCCATATAAGTATGTGAGTGAGTTCGAACGGGGCAGAATGATCGGTCTCCGGGAAACGGGTTTATCATACCGTGACACTTCGACTCCTACAGGGTATGGATAGAAGAGGGCCGTATGCAGCGACGAGTGGGAACTGGACCACGTAATGAAACCACAGCACGGGATGGCCGCCATCTTGTCCGCATGACCGTGACGGCCCGTACAGCCTCGTCCACAATGTTGACTCGACACTGGAGCACTACAACGGGTGTGGACCTGTCTGCGTCAACTGTTCGACGCAGTCTGCTGCGGGCTGGACTGGTGGAACGCACGCGATTGCGTCGGCTTCCATTGTCCAGAAACCACAAACGCTTCAGTTTGCAATAGGCACTTAAACGCCGTCGCTGGCGTGCTGAGTGGCAAAATGTTGTGTTTTTGGACAAGTCCCGTTTCAACCTGTCCTACAGGTTGGCCGCATACGTTTTAGACGCTACCGTGGTGACCGTAATCTGGCAGCCTGCATTGTGGAGCGGCATAGCAGACAAACGCCAAGTGTGATGTTTGGGGCGCCATTGGATACAACATGTGATCTCGACTTCTATATATTGAGGGCAATCTGAACAGCATCCGCTTCATCAGGGAGGTTTTAGAGCCCGAGGTACTGCCCCTCCTTCAGGCAACTCCACATGCCATATTTCAGCAGAACAATTCCCAGCCATATGTGGTGAGGAATGTGCAAACCATCTTCAATGCACGATGGGTACCACTGTTTCTCTGGCCTGCACGTTCGCCTGACATGTCACCCATCGAACATGTCTGGTATATCGTTGGTCGGCGACTTGTACGTCACGGTCCTCCAGCAACTACTGTTGATGCTTTGTGGATTCGCATACAAACCGCGTGGAGGGAGATTCCCCAGGAACGTATCCAGGTCTTCTTTGATTACTTGCCACGCCGTTTAAGGGGTGTGATTGCAGCACGCGGGGGCTTCTCACCATACTGACTTCTCAATTGCAGATATCATGAAAAGTTCTGTAATCTTAATCAGTTGTGTATTGTCATTTACCTAATCTGTGGCAGAAAGTTCATTTCAATCACATGTATTCTTCTTGGTGTTGAATTTTTCACAAACTTTAGTGTATTTTAACTGACACACTGAGTGGCATATATCCACTTAAGTTGGTAACCACGGAGGGAAAGTATTTCCATGTCTTAATATTTAATTAGAAGTGTTAGATAAACATTTATGAATATCAAAATAGTTTATTTTCTTTTTGTTTGTGTAATACATTTAAGTCTACGAATTAGAAAATTAGTGAAATATTTACTTTTCAAAAAAATTTTACTGTTTGCCTGAACCGACTCATGAATAAAGTGATTACGCGCATTGCAATGCTAATTTTTCATATGGTTAAATAATATACAATGTCCATACAAGTAGTGCTTAAGCAGGGCTTGCAAGAATGTTCAGTTTACTGTGAGCAGCCTGTAAGATGTAGTCACTTGCATTTGCAACTCTAATTTTAAATTTTTTTAGTTTTCTTCGGAAAATTGACTGTTTTAAATGAAGAGTATTACATGCTTTGGCGACATTTTTGGTTTAGCAGGTTCAAATAATCTTTTCCTTTTGCTTGGAATAATAAACCATTACAAAGTACCGCCTCTTCGGTCTGTCTCCTTTCCCCTTTCCCCAACCTTTTTACAAGGCATCAAGCCCAGGAGGGTTTTAAAAAAGCTCTTTGACCGGCACGACACCACACAGACGAATAAAACCACGCAATCACCCCGGTTACAGAGAGACCCGCTCACGTAAGGTGAAAGGCAGTACCAAAATAGGAGGGCCATCACTGCTGAGAGGACACGGGGTCAACCTCACTGCCTCTGCGAAACTACCGCAGCCTCCCGAAGTAGAGAACTTTATGGAAAGTGTTCTATAACAATAAACGCTCTGGATAGAGAAGACCTGCTCGTCAAGAAGACGGAATTACGTTGAATTATAGGTTGTTCACGGTAGAGTGAGCACTTTTGAAGGCCCTGATTAAGATCTATTTGTATGCAAATTACGCATTCTTCCGCTATATATAAAATTAGCATTGCCATGGGGCTGATCACTCCATTAATACGTCGGTCAAGTGAAACTGGAAACTTACTATAAGAAATAAATGATTTATAAATTAGACTATTCTTACACTTACATGTATTAAATAAAACAGAAGCAAACGAGATCATTTCAGTAATCACGAGTGTTTACCTAACACTTTAAATTCAACGTTAAGACATGGCACTACTTTGCCTCCGTCGTTACCAACTTAACTGGGCGCAAGCCAATCATTGTACCCGTTAAAATTTATGCAGGTATGGGCAGTGACATTTTCCAAAAGTTGAGTTCAAAAGGACCCAATTAACCGTGAACAACCTATATGCTACATCTGAATACCACGGCCTTCAAGTACTAATACTACTTCTAATGGTAGTAGTTATCGCTTGCTTAGGATAACGGATATCAAGGTATTCGATCCGAAAGTCACATTCTTCAGTACTACAGAGTCCTCATCCGAAACTGAATGAGTAAAAATTCGGGCCGAAATTGGTTTCTTATCATGGTTTATTTTATCCAGACTTCACTCTTAAGCTATTCTTAGGTATCAATTATAGTTTAATTGTTTACAACATATTTTTAAAAATGTTGTGTAGTGTTTCATCACAGTGTTTATTTTACTTACTGTCACCTGCATAGTAATAAATCATTCCAGAGGTACCTGACATAAGTGTCATCCCGTAATTTATTGGTTATTTTTTAAAAATAAAATAAATGTTGTGTAAACCTTTATAACAAATTCAGTAATAACAATAGAAACACTTAAAAAAACATTAAGTAATTATTTAAAGAATATGATTTTTGTAGCGTTTAATGCTAATTCGTAATAGTAACAAAATTCAGAACTGAAAATTCACTTTCTCATCATTTCACAGCTATGACTCGGCCTACTTTATTTTCATTGAATTTTCACACGATAATGCGTCTATTCCCTTTTTCTCCTTTGACACAATAGTTAACGCCGTATTATTGAAATTTGCAATACATGTCTACGTAAATATGTAGACAATATTTGTTACCGCTTTATTTATGTAAACAGCAAAATTCACAAAATAAATATAAGTTTTTCACCACAACGCGAGAATTTTTGAAACTAGTAACCTTTGAAATACTCAGTTACCTTAACTGCATATATGCTACCTTACACACTGTTACACATGTTCCCAGTTGTGTTGGCAGCGAATCAGGTAAAACAGTTCAGTCTTGACGTTGTATAGCGAGTGTAATGTTTAAATTTATGGTTTACCAAGTTGGTGTTTCTTTTTGCTTTATACAGATTTAAAGTACGAAGTTCCATATACCGAACACACTTAGATTTGTAAAAATTTCACGTTATCACGTGACTGACTATGGAATGCTAGGTTTACATACGGCGGAAAGATAAAAAAAATGAGATGAAAAGTAAATCTTCAATCGGGATCTCAAAAATGCTTAATGAACCGGAAAGAGATTATACTTTTGACACACCCCCACCAGATAATATAAACTTGCGTACATAATATTCACGTACTCAACCTATCTTATACGTGCATTGCCAGGTTTTATGAATAACGCCTCACCTAATAAATTGACCGGTAGTCAATTTTTGTAGCACCAACTTTAATCCGAAATATTTATACTTTACTATTTAATGGAAAAATGTCTTACAATCTCTTAAAATCGCGTGATTTCTGAAACCTACTTTTCCCATGAACTAGATTTCAACTTCACATCTCTAGCTAGTAGGTGTTAACGAGGATCTGGTAGTATACCAACAATATGTATGAGCATGTTTGTATATGACGGATGTGCATATACAGAATGTTCGGAAAATCATTGCTCAAACTCCAGACATAGTTTATTTGGACCAATAGCAACACAAAACCCCTATACACTTATATATGGAAACATATTTTTGTAACAAATAATTGTGCTCAAAGTTGCGGCATACAAAGCCTGGAGAACAAGGTGGTGCGATTTTGCTTGTAGGATAAGTTGCATAGGAAGTAGGCGTGCGATTTTGCGTATGTAATACTTTAGTGTCACACGCCTACGACCTATGCCACTTGTCCTACAATCATGATCGCACCCCCTTGTTCTCCAGGTGTTGCATGTCGCAAATTTTAACACAATTATTTGATATAAAAGTACGTTTAAGGATATAAGTTTTTAGGGTATTTGCGTTACAGCTGATCTAAAGAAACTATGTCTGGAGTTTGGGCACTGAGTTTCCGAACAATTGTATTCATATAAAAGAAAACATGTGTCTCACGAACTCTGCCAAGCTGGTAAGTCGGGAAAATAAGAAAAAAAAAAACATAACTTTGTTTAAAGTGACAACATTCATAATAATACTAAGTAGATATAACACAATTTGTTAATTTTACTGCAGTGTAAAATGTATTAAGTAAACTTCCTAATATATAATCTGAAACTTATACATAGTATGGAAAATTTTCCACTCATCGGGCTGCAAATATGAGAATGCTGAGCATCCGTGTTATTAAAAACTTAGAACTTCACTACGCATTTTACTGCTTCCTAAACCAATGTAAGAATCAGTTATTGATGCATAGGAAAATGCTCCATCATTTGTATTTTTCCAACATACGTAAACACTTAACTATGTAGTGGCAATTGTACCGCGGCGTTTGAAAATGTTCCAATGATACCGAAAAAAATATCACTTATCTTCAAGCTACAGCAGTCTTGTAAACATGGTTTGAGCTTATATGTACACACAGTCCCAAGCGTCGCAGAAAAAATTTGTGTTATTTGAGCAGAGAATCTGTTTGTAGCCAGGTCGGGACGTTCAGACGCTCAACTGTATTTATAACATTTCACTTGCGGCGCATCTAAAATATTTTTCACAAATCTTCCACTGTTGAAATTATTTTGCTTACAGACGCTACCAGCAACAAGGAGATACAGTTTTCATGGAAAACATATCATTCAACTTTCGCTTCACATCTGGGTGTGTGAATCATTTAGATTTATACGGTTTAGAAAACCTATCGGAGGCCCTTCGTGTATTTTTTTTTTTTATAAAGGTAAGGTTGTTCAATAGAAAATTCGAAATAAAATATTTTGCTGTCCTCGCGATTTGTAGCTAGTTGACTCGCTGCTTTATTTGTTATAAACATGAATAGCGTGTATCCATTGTTAGTTACTCGCTCGGATACACCCTGTACTCCGTTCTCATCTCTTGTTTGCCTAATCATGGCACGGTAGGGGCTTATCCTGCATCCGAGTTTCTCTCTTCGTGTTTTGTTTCTTGGCTTTGTGTGCAGCCTTTGTAGCATGTGATGTTTTTTTTTCCCCCAACGATTGTCAACCCCCCTGCAGTTATTCATGTGTTGTCGCGGGACTTTTCAAAATACGGGCCAAACTTTCGTTCCGCTGAATTATTTTTTTTTTCTCTCCCGCCGCTGAGCGGATCAGCAAGGTCGTTGTCGCACGTTGCTTTGTGCGCGCTGAGCGCCACGTGAAAAGGTTGGAATTGGACTTGACTGCCCGTTTTATTTTCATTTCCTGCGAACAAACGTAGCGTTTAACTTACTTTCCCATTCACGCTACGTTTGATAACGCACAGAAAAGCCACTGATATAATTGAAGCAATTGTTACGGAGTTCGAATGGCTGCCAGATCATGGCTCGAGTTTTTTTTTATATAGTTCTGTTTTGGTGCCAGAGGGAAGTCTCAACAGATTGATGAGTATAAATGTTGGGAAATCCGTGGTATTTCACTTTTAAGGGCACGTTTTCATGCGCATTCACATAAAATGTGGGATAGGTAAACCTAAAATTTTGTGACTTTTAGTACACTTGACAATCGAATGAACTAATTTATTGTATGCAATATCAACAGCTAATTTTGTTCCTTTCCATAAAACTGAAAATAGTAAAGTTATTTTAACTGGTAATTGTTGTCTTAGCATTTTAATAAAAATTTACTTTCAAATTATTTTGAGATCTCTAAAATTGATAATCATATATATTTATTTGCGAATTCTAAATTCAGAGTGAAAAAACACCCAGTATTTAAAACAGATACGTAATCTATGCATAATTCACATAATACAACTGCGCATGCTTGACACTTGCGGTAACGTGTAATTTTTTCCTCTCCACGCCAAGAAAAATGTGAGACGTGCGCGTCAAAGCCGATATTATTTCTGTGTTGACAAATAAATACCGTTGTATTGGCAAGTACTTCAATATTGCTGAATATCTGAAGTTACGCGATTTCCAGTCATTGACTCAGTTAAATGCACGTCGTGGTGGTGTGAATGAGTAGCTATTTTTCAATTAACGAAAACCTACCATATCATGGAATTTACACGAGAATGAATCGTAATGCAACACTAAATTGGTCAGTTGACATATAATTGCATTTTTCACCTGTCTGCATATCTCCCGTAAATATAGACACTACGGTCTATACGTGGTTTCTTCATACTTTTGGACTCAAACCTTTGAAAAATCACCCAATGTATGACGTGCTTAGTTATTTTCTAAACATGTAATGTTTCACCAGCGTTTTATACTAGTGTTAACATAAAAATTCATTGGTTTTTATTAAATGAACTTTGTCTTACATTTTATTTATATAATATAATACTTAAATGTGAATAAAATTAGGGATAATTAAGTTGTGTTGGTAATGCCTAGTAAGAAATAGTTCGTATGCAAAATATTTTTACACTGAGTGGGCAAGGCGCCGCGGTGGTGTAGTGGTAAGACTACTCGTCTATCACCTAGACAAACCGGGTTCGATTACCGGTGGAAAAAATCCCGGATTTTCGCATGTGGAAATCGTGCCGGACGATACCGCTGGTCAGCGGGTTATCTCGGGGTCTCCCGTTTTCCCCGCCCTTACATTCCGGCGCCGCTTCGTACTCACCTCAATTCACCCTCATCGGCTCTCAAGACCTCGATGTTAACAGCCACCCAAATCGCTGTCCTTTTGGTGTAATTTTCTAGACTTGGTTAAACTTCGTCAGCATGAGTCTGAGGAATTTACTGGCAGTAAAACTTCAGCAGTTCTTCAGAAAAGTTTGAAAGAACTGTGAATGGAAATAATGCACCTTTAAGCGCATGCATTTAACATAAATATTAAATTAATATTCTAATTTGTGGTGGTTACCTAGTGAGGTGGCACAGTGGTGACAAAATTTACTCACAATTTTGGCTTCCCATAGGCTTTTTTTTGATTACTCCAGGCGAATGCTCGAATGGCTCCTTGATACGGAACGTGGCCAATTACTTTGTCATTTCTTACTATCAAACTACTTGTTCCGTAAGTAAAAAACCTCGCTGCCGAAATGACATTAAGCTACACGTATTTTACAAAGTTGTAGCATATTTATGAGTTCCCTTTACTGGGCGTGAATTTATGGCTGGCATGATGTATTGTCGTAATAGCGCCAATACTAACTAACTGCGACTTGTCTACTTCTTAGGTATTAAGGCTTCCGCCTATTTGTAGCTTTTTTCCGTGTTTGAGGCCGAGAAGCGCGGGAGCGGTAAGGGCGACACTACCAGTCGCATCAAGGGCGCCATCGCCGCTAAGCGCAAGGCTCTGAACTGACGTGCAGTGTTCTCGTTGTGCTGCGTGTACCTACAGGACTTTTCAGAGGTGACTCTATTATTTTGTTCGTGGAAAGCCTGTAGGAAAGTTCTTTGCATGACCCTTGAGTAGTTTTGTATGTATCTGATGCGTATGTTTGGAGATACAGCGCTTTGATAAAGCTGTTTTTAGCTATCTTGGAGTTTTATGAAATGGTGTTTCTAGTGTTCGGACGTCTTAAAAGCACTCGTCAATCCTCGTCCGAAAAGTGTGCTCTATTGTAGATCAGCACATCAGACGCAAGTTAAATAGTTTTCTAGAAAAACGAAAACACTGCAACGCAGTTCAAGCGTCAAGTAGGCGGAGGCCTTAAGAATCGTAGGTAAAATATAGATAATTTCCAAGTTTACTCTAACAAGCAAGCGGCAAATTCTGCGAAGCGCGTTGGCCTCATTAGCTCAGTCACTTCGCAATAAAAGAACGTACAATTAAAAATGATTTTTTTTTAACTCTGAGATTTTCTTGAACCGTAAAACTAAGCAATCACCACTCTCACTCAATCGATTATGAATTAAAAATAATTTCCGTGAACGATACAAAATTTTATACGGGAACGTTACGCTGTGTTTTATTTGTTTGTACACACGTACTATTATAATCACCCTGCCATTAGTGGGTGATGGTAGCCGGACCAGCATGACCACAAAGAAAATAAAACTAAAAAAAAAAAAATTAGTATCCCGATTATGCCTTTGACGTTTATTCTACTCCTCGTCGGGAAAATTAAATACAAAGGAAATTTCAAAGTTAGCAGAAAGTATTGGCGCTTTATTGAAAAAAAAAAGTGTATTAATTATACTATTATTATTCTGGTAGTGAGAAATACATGTTTCAATAATGATGTGAAAACAAAATTGTGCAAATGTGCAGTTGTGATTACACACAAACACTGCTCACACGTCACCGGTGATGCATAATTTTTTTCAAGTAAATCAGAATTTCACGGCAATTTTGAAGCCGGTAGGCCGAACTTCCTTGACGACAACTAAGTCAGTACTCTACAAGAATGATGCAAAGTACTATCGCTTCAACATTTATTACAGAGACAATGATCTGCGAGCGGTGTGCACACCAATTAATTAGCGACAAAAATTTTTCTCCTGGTTTTTTTATCACATTTCGTTTTCAAATAAAAAAAAACCGGAAATTACAAAAATTAAAATAAACCTCATTTGTAAATAAATTTTCGAATTGTCTTTTACTTTGTTATACTTCCAATGAAACGCAAACCAACAGTTGGTTTGAACACCGTATTGGTAATTTATTCAGGAAAGTAAACAAAATATTACAATTATTTTAAATCTCACCCTTAAAGTGAGTAATGTCTAACTATTTTTCCAAAAATAGAAAAATAAATTTTTAAGTTTTACTAATATATCGAGAAAGTTGGCAACACAATAAAATAACTTAATCTATAATTAACAAGTGACTGCCAATATATATATATATATTTATTTATATTTGTAGTCACTTGTTAATTATATATTAAGTTATATATATATTGTTGGTTTGATAACTGTTTAACGTATCAAATTTTACCACACAAAATAAATGAAATAAAAAGTATATAAACTAAAACACAATTGTTACGATTTTACAACTCAAGCATTACCACATATTACATTATAATGTTTTATTAAGAGAAATTTATTGATTAAGAACACATAATTTCATGAACAGGATTTTTACTATGAACTTCTGTTGCTTCCATTAATTAAATTTATGTATTATTATCTTCAACGTATTAGCGTATACTAAATCATTGAATTAGATCACCGATATACAGATTTGGACAACTAACTTCCTCGTGGAGATGTTTATGTTGCATGGGTGTAATTAATTAAACAAGAAAGCAAGCAAGATACTGTTAAATATAAAAGGTAATTTAACAACGGGTGAAAGATTTTTCATTTTCTATTGCTTCCAATATAATTTACCTATTCTTTGTCAGTTTTACAATGGTTAGTGTTTAAGGTAGGCTAACTATTACTCGGCCAGCGTGAACGATAGTATGGTTCATTCTCAATTACTTCAAAACGTTTGAAAGTCCTGTTTATCTTTCATCCCATTTTGTACCTTTCCGCCGGTAAAATGCGCATACCAGAATCTTTACGTCAAAGTATAGGTCATTCGCGGTTACTTCATACTTTTCTGAAGCCCTGCTAAAGTTATACTTCCAAGATATTCCTCCGCCTATTGCAAACAAAGTTTAACCGAATCTAGAAAATTACACCAAAGGGACAGTGCACCGCACTGATACGCACTCACTGTAATAAAATGTTCCATAATAACTATTTCTTACTAGGCATAACCAACACACATATTTCCCAACCGTTTTTTATTTATTTTAAATATCAAAGTAATATTATAAATAATAGATTAAATATAAGCCAAAGTTCAATTTATCCAAAGATATGGTACTTTTATGTCAACACAAGTATAAAACGCTTGTGATACATAACGTATATCGCACACAATAAAAGTGTGACAAAACCGCCAATAGACTATACATATTTTTCAAGACAATAATTTTTCCAACGTTACGCTCAAAATAAGAAGTTTAGACATGGGACTACTTTTCATAATTCGCTGCCAGCATAATCGTAAATACGCCAGTCAGTACTTCCAAAAAAAAATATTTGTAATTACGGGAAAATATTTTATTTTTCAAAAGTCGGAGGAGAGACGTGGTGGCGCAGCGGCTAGAGCGAACGTCTCCCACCGAGGCGAACCGGCTTCGATTCCCGGCGGGGTCTCTCTCTGTTTGCGCCCGTGGGAATCATGCCAAACGATGCCGCTGGTCGGCGGGTTTCCTCGACGACCTCACGTGTTCCACGCCCTTGCATTCCGACGTTGCTCCATGCTAACCTCGCTTCGCCTTCATCGGCTCTCGAAGACCTCGTTGTTGAGAGCCGAACCGCCCAAACCTTCCCACATTCAATAGTTTGGTGCTCCGAGTGCAGAGCTAACGGTGGAAACGCCACGCACCACAGCGTGAGAAAACAAATGGAGATAGCCGAGTTGCGTCGGAGGGATGAGAAGTGCGGTTTCCGCGCGGTAGTAGGCTCCTTCAACCTCTTCTCCCACAAGCAGAGAATTGTCATCGCCTCGCGCTCCAGGAATATGCTTCTCCGAGTTAGCCACAAGTATCGGCGGGGCAGACCCACATACAGCCGTGATAAGGGTTCGGGAGGAGGAATGGCGGATCGAGGCGCATTGTTTGGCGGGGAAATGCGCCGCACAATGCCTCCACGCCGCACCGGCTCGTTGTGACGAGAGGCAGTAGAAGAACGATACGTATCTGTGATTGGTGGAGGGGAGTGGAATACTGCGGGTACGCAAGTCGCAGCAGAAATGGAGTTCGCGGGGAGATGGTTGTAAGAGAGAGAGAGAGAGAGACTCGAAACTCGTNACTCGCCCGCCGAGACCATTATTTCCCCTTCCGGAAACCGTTCCATGAGCAGCGGCGTATCTAATGGACGAAAGAGGTTTAGCGGAGACATAGAAGCTGCTGCAACTCGGCAGTTTCGCCCGGGTACAGCGAAACAGAAATCGGAGGGAAAAAATTTTACAAGAAAGTTGGACGTAAGGAGAGACAGAGGTATGATTTCCTGATTTCCAGAGGAATGAAATAATAATACGTCCCCGTCGGTACATGCGGAATGACTTCAGTAAGAGAAACGAGGCGGGGTCGTCTTGAAATAATCACGAAGGCGTACCCGAAGAGGGAAAAAGAAATTGAAGACATTTTCTAAACCCAGGCAGCACTGAACTGTCACTACGGCAGACTATGGCTATATAAAAAGTCGAACATTGAACAGTCACAACAGTGACCTACTATACAACAAAATATAAATGATTATGTTTTGTGTGGCTAGGTACTGCACTTATTGAGAAGGAACATGGCATCGCATAGCTTACGTGTATGTGTCATCTGAAATGCATAGTAACATATTTTTGTGTACAAGTTTTTACATAAAAGTTTTCGTTAATTATTTTATTGAAGAACTATCTACTTTAATGTGTCTTCAAGCCCAACTTCATTCCGTCTACGCAAATTGATTAGTCTTATTTAAACTACATACAAACGAATTTGGCTAGAGTAACTAAAAATCTTCTTTACTACAAGTAACTAACTCTGTAGGTCACTCGTTTTGAACACTAACTCAATTAAACTGCCTGATACTTAACGTGAACATTCTCAGTGCGTTAATAACACACAACAGTTTCTGGTTTTTTTTTCATGAAGTTTTAATTGTACACGAGCAACTGTGGGGAAGTGTATATTTATAGGCTTCCAATAACTTAAAGAACCTAGGGGTTTATGTATAAACCAGTTTGATGATATAACTTGTCATCAGCTAGGCATTGCATTGTAAATATTTTGAAGTTACAGCAGTATTGGTGCAAGCATTGGAATTTTGTATGCGATAGTCATTTTCTCTTAAGAAAATTACAGGCGGAAATTGTTATCTCGTATACGGATTATTTACGTGAATGGATTTACGGAAAACTATTACTGTTACAGATTAACTTGAAAGTATATTTTCATAATTTGAGCTATTTGGTAGAGCTTCTGAGTTGTAACTAAGCACTGGTAAAACACTTATGCAACGCACACCTGCAAATAACATGTTTTAGGAGTGTTAATTTGTCGGTTATGTTTAGTTTTTAAGTCTACTATTCCATATTTGCATAGTATTTGATACTTACAAAGATATATTTACTATTCTATGAATACCACGGATGAGTCAGTGTTTGCAAAATGGACAGAAATTAAATACCAATAGGTATCTCTAAAAGTACTAAATTTTTCAATTATTTCCTTAGATTTTACCCACAAACGTTATTAAAATATGTATTCCATTTCTTCACTATAGTTGGGATACATTGTCTGTTGTATGATGCCTTGGGAAAGTATATATAACAATTTGAGCCAAACACGAACTTTTGCACACAAATAAGTACAATTTATCCATTTACCGCCAGCTTAAAAGATAACTCTTTGAAACACGAGCTCGCCTAGCGGCGGCGCACCTTGCAACAAAAAAAAAANTTACCGCCAGCTTAAAAGATAACTCTTTGAAACACGAGCTCGCCTAGCGGCGGCGCACCTTGCAACAAAAAAAAAAATACTATCGAGGCATTTCTTTAAACGTTTATATTGCAGTAAAATTAATAATGTGACAAAGTTAATGANAAAAAAAAAATACTATCGAGGCATTTCTTTAAACGTTTATATTGCAGTAAAATTAATAATGTGACAAAGTTAATGATGTCAACCATTTACAAAATCTTGTAATACTATAATGCAAATATACTGTTGAAGCGTAACTGTTAATAAAACCTCTAAGTAATGTTTTCGCAACCAAAAGTTGTATTACGTTAAAAATAACGGGAAGAACAAAATACTACGACATTAAAGAAAGGTCCAACCAACAAAACGTTTACACTTGACTTGGCGTTGTAAAATGGTGGGAAGCAGTGAACAGTAACCTCGTAAGAAGAAACCTCTGTATTTAAATTTTAAAGCATAGCATGTGAACTAAATGTAGCTTGCACCAACTCTTAAGCCTTGCAAAGCAGATTACGTGTAATGCATATATTTATAGGGCATAAAGTATTTCCTTGTAACGAAAGTGAACTGAAGTTTGTCGTTATGTTGTACATCTTAATACACACAATAAGAATCCATTCATTTATCTTTAGTTAGAGCAGTTGGTAAGGCGTCGAGGTGCCGTAAAGTTAAGAGCATTAACCACTCAAGGCGATGCGATGGTTCTATATCTCTCCCAGCCAATTACTTTTTTTTTCAGTGGTGTTATTTATTTTTGTGACTAAATAATTGTACTTAATTTATTTTACTTTGCAATGTTTGTTTAAGAAAAAACTACAAGATATTTTAAACATAAATATTAACATCTATGCAACACAAAATTTGTTTTGCCGCAAAATAAACACCACCTTAATGTTACCAAACAGTAAGGAGGTAATGTCAGAAAAGTACTTAATGTTACATTAACATAAATAACTTAAAGTATATTACATTAATAGCAACACTAGTTACTGACGCCTCACAGACAACAAACAATTATTTTTGAGTAACATTAATACAGTTTTGTCACAGCACTACGTTGCAACGCCCAGGTCAGTGGAAGCCTACCTGTCAAGATTACAATTCAGCTATTTGTTTTTAGTACGGCATGTTTGACTTACAAGTTCAGCTTTGGTAGTTTTTAATTCGTTTATAAACCTCCGCTACCAACACGCTTTTCAGTCTTCAACAATAAACGAAATTGTAAAAGTCCGGCCTCCACAACAAGAGATTAGTCAACTTAATTAGCTTCCATATGACACCTACGGATTATTCCTAACTCACAACTACATTGCATTTCCCTCTTTACGTGTAATCATAATTTTGACTCTTGCGGATGCGTATCGACTTGTGGAACAGCTAAGAACGTTCCAGTTTTTTTTTCCGGTCGTAAATGTTTGTTTGCGCGCGGTTGTTTGTTTAACGGTTTAGATTTTATTATCGTTGGTCGGTGCGCTGGGCGGTGAGGGGTGAGGATTCTGGTCGCGATTTTTAATCGAGTGTTGATTATGAAAGCCCGGGAGGGGGAGTGGGAGGCCGGCCTCGGGCAGTCCACTGGCGCATTTCATTATTGTTGAACCTGGTGCGTTGTTAATTGAATGCATTCGAATGTTCTGGCTTTAGTTTGACCTTTATGCGCATTGTGTATTCTTTCATCACGCGTAAAAAAAATTAACATCCCCGTGGACAAATGACAGGTGTCAACGTGTCAATCAAGCAGTATTGTGAAATTGTTAGAAAAATAAACGTGCTATAATTGCACCATTTCTTGTTGTAATGCGTTTTAAACAAAAAANGTATTGTGAAATTGTTAGAAAAATAAACGTGCTATAATTGCACCATTTCTTGTTGTAATGCGTTTTAAACAAAAAAACATATCATTTACGTTTGTTACCACTGCTTACAGGCTATTCACGGTAAAGTGAGCACTTTTTAAAGCCCTGCAAAAAAATTTTCTTTCAGCAAATTTCAATTTGTTTGCTATTTTTTAGTATAAACATGGTCATAAAACTATGTACACAGTGAGTACATTTCACTACTCTTGAAAGTTAACGTCTGATGCTGCANGTATTGTGAAATTGTTAGAAAAATAAACGTGCTATAATTGCACCATTTCTTGTTGTAATGCGTTTTAAACAAAAAACATATTATTTACGTTTGTTACCACTGCTTACAGGCTATTCACGGTAAAGTGAGCACTTTTTAAAGCCCTGCAAAAAAATTTTCTTTCAGCAAATTTCTAATTTTCTGCTATTTTTTAATATAAACATGGTCATAAAACTATGTACACAGTGAGTACATTTCACTACTCTTGAAAGTTAACGTCTGATGCTGCAATAAAATATATTTATCAATGGGTAATAACTTTTGGAAGGGCCTTAAAATGTGCTCACTTTACCGTGAACAGCCTATACTTCCTTGGCTACCAGTGTTATAAACGCTATAGCTTATCATTTCACTAACGCTTGCGAACGCTTCAAGGATAAACATGTGTGGCGCCTGCTTTACAAAATAAAACAATACGGTGCATTATATGTAACCATTAAACAAAGGCAGATTCAAGAATGAAAATGTCAAGAAGAAATGAATGAATCCTACTAATATTATAAATGCGAAAGTTTGTGTGTGTGTGTGTGAATGTTTGTCACCACTCAGCTCCGTAACGGCTGAACGGATTTTGAAAAAATTTGGTATGTGGTTACTTTAGGTCCTGGAATAGGACATAGGATACTTTTTATCCCGGTAAATTGTGCGGGTTCTGTGAAATGACAACAACACATAATTCTGCAACGGCTGGGAACGTGACCGAAAAATGTTTTTCCTCTGGTGTCAGAGTTCATCAGGCCGCCCAAGGACCTCTGAAATGGCTTAACGACTGCTATAAAATGATAACAACCGGGACCAAATATTAAAAGGCCCTCCGAAGTCCGCAATCGCTCATATGTTACGCCACTAAACGGTAACTCATCCAAATGTGTGCCGCTGGGAACGTTGCTTAACTTTGGTTATCGATTAAGATCCCCCAGTCAAGCGCAAAAAGTAGTACTAGGTACCTTTATTTCTAAAGCTACAACTTCATGAAACTCACGTTTTGATTTTAATGCATTGACGCTGGAAAGCGGAAATGTGGTAACTACGCAATAGTTGCACATACACACTCCAAAAACAATACCCTACTTCTTGGCTATCGGGTAAAAAAGATTTCCTTCTTTTTGGGTTGCCGTAATCAGTTAAAAACCTACGTCAACATAGTGTAATTTTATAATTCTGTTTTCACATAAATGAATTGTGTTTTCCCGATTTATTTATTAGTGTATCACTGTAAAACACAATTGTACCCGGGCGAAGCCGGGCCGGTTCGCTAGTGAATAAATAAATGATTAAAATGATTACAACGGCAAGTGCCGTAATAAACTTCAGATCTTGGCTAAAGTTTTAAAAATGATTGCACACGCGAGGAAAGCACGAATTATGTTTTATAGCGTCTAGAAGAGTCTTGTTATATCTTTTTGGTCGTTAAAAGAAATGCTTTCAGAATGTTCTAGCTACAGACAATTTTGAAGAATACTATTTATTGTACTTTTTTTTTTATGCCAACCAGTATTCGCTCTTGCACATCTTTGTACAGCGTAAGAACTATCTGGCAGAAATTGTATCACTATGGTCAAATATATGACTGAGAGAAGTCCCAACTTTTAGTTTTGCTTGCAAGGAGCTAAAAGCTACATGAACCTGCTTAGCGATATGTCTTACGCGATCCCAAATCACAATGTCACATTTCCAAATTTGCTACCGTTTCGGTAGTTTACGTTCGAATACATGCGCTTTAGGACACGGACTATTTCTCAAAGGTTGATTTCACATTTGTTGAGTAAAGCAGTTTTACGTGCAAAGTGAGCACCTTCGATTGCATGAAGATGATGCGTTCCGCGCGGGATTCGCTCGCCACGGCAGCTGAGCGTAGCGTGGGGCGACCTCCTGAAATCCTCCGCCTTGCCGGGCGGAATCTCATCAGCCATCATCCCGTTAGCACCCGGTTCACCGGTCCCCACCTACATCACATCCCTTGTATTCGCCTTTAAGCGGGTTTATACTCGGTGTTCGCACCCATCTTACGTCACCACGTGGCGATGCCATTGTAACGTGCCAACCCCCTTTGCACGGTTGGTTGCTGTTGATCAGAGAGTTGTTTTAAGTTTTGGGCGTCTCTTAAAAACGGAGTCTTGAGAGCCGATTAGGGTGAAATGAGGTTAGAATAAAGCAGTGCCGGAATGGAAGGGCAGGGGAAAAGGGAAACCCCCGAGAAAACCCGCCGACCAGCGGCAGCGTCCGACACGATTCCCACTTGCGATAATCCGGGAGTGACCAGGCCAGGGATTGAACCCGGTTCGCCTTGGTGGGAGGCGAGCAGTCTAGCTGCTCAGTCACCGCGGCCCCACGGTTGGTTGCNCTCCAAGAAAACCCGCTGACCAGCGGCAGCGTCCGACACGATTCCCACTTGCGATAATCCGGAAGTGACCAGGCCAGGGATTGAACCCGGTTCGCCTTGGTGGGAGGCGAGCAGTCTAGCTGCTCAGTCACCGCGGCCCCACGGTTGGTTGCGTGCCGGCTTGTGGCGCGAGGGATTGCGGGTTTGACGCACGGGTAAGGCAGGGGCGTCGATGTGTTGGGCAGAACGGTATTGTCTGAACCACCGTACATGGGAACTGTCAATGAAATTGTCACCTACCTAAAAGGCAGAAGCCAGGAAAGAAGGATTTCATAAAAAAAACAGGTTCGCAGTCGGAACTAACCCGGTGTTTGAGTACCAGTCCTGGTATTGTAATTATGCTTACTCATGAAATCATTCCATAAGAATGCCGATGGTTCCTCGTTTTGGATTTAAAAAAATTACTATTTTATATTTGTTCCAAACGTTGTTCAACTTTTACGCATTGTATGTAATGCCATTTTCTTAGAATAAAAAAAAATTGCACTTTATATTTTTAAAATAACTTTACGTCAAATCCAAATAATTTCTGTTTTGCTGCAGCCGTAATAACAAATACTAACTGAGTTGTACATATGGAAAAGTTTAAAACTTAAACTAATGTCATTGATTACCACGAGGCACAAATGTAATCACCAGATAAAAGGTCATACATATGAAAAATAAATTAAGTAACATAATTTTCTTACATATTTTTAAGATTTAAAAAAATTCATGAACTCTTATTTGTTGAATACATATTTGCCAAGCGGTAGCCCATGGCATTAGTTTATGTTGTGAATTTTTTCAGTTTTACAACTCAGTATTTGTNCAATGGGTAATAACTTTTGGAAGGGCCTTAAAATGTGCTCACTTTACCGTGAACAGCCTATACTTCCTTGGCTACCGGTGTTATAAACGCTATAGCTTATCATTTCACTAACGCTTGCGATCGCTTCAAGGATAAACATGTGTGGCGCCTGCTTTACAAAATAAAACAATACGGTGCATTATATGTAACCATTAAACAAAGGCAGATTCAAGAATGAAAATGTCAAGGAGAAATGAATGAATCCTACTAATATTATAAATGCGAAAGTTTGTGTGTGTGTGTGTGTGTGAATGTTTGTCACCACTCAGCTCCATAACGGCTGAACGGATTTTGATAAAATTAGGTATGTGGGTACTTTAGGTCTTGGAATAGGACATACGATACTTTTTATCCCGGTAAATTGTACGGTTCCTGTGAAATGGTAACAAAACATAATTCTGCAACGGCTGGGAACGTGCCCGAAAAATGTTTTTCCTCTGGTGTCAGAGTTCATCAGGCCGCCCAAGGACCTCTGAAATGGCTTAACGACTGCTATCAAACGATAACAACCGGGACCAAATATTAAAAGGGCCCTCCGAAGTCCGCAATCGCTCATATGTTACGCCACTAAACGGTAACTCATCCAAATGTGTGCCGCTGGGAACGTTGCTTAACTTTGGTTATCGATTAAGATCCCCCAGTCAAGCGCAAAAAGTAGTACTAGGTACCTTTATTTCTAAAGCTACAACTTCATGAAACTCACGTTTTGATTTTAATGCATTGACGCTGGAAAGCGGAAATGTGGTAACTACGCAATAGTTGCACATACACACTCCAAAAACAATACCCTACTTCTTGGCTATCGGGTAAAAAAGATTTCCTTCTTTTTGGGTTGCCGTAATCAGTTAAAAACCTACGTCAACATAGTGTAATTTTATAATTCTGTTTTCACATAAATGAATTGTGTTTTCCCGATTTATTTATTAGTGTATCACTGTAAAACACAATTGTACCCGGGCGAAGCCGGGCCGGTTCGCTAGTGAATAAATAAATGATTAAAATGATTACAACGGCAAGTGCCGTAATAAACTTCAGATCTTGGCTAAAGTTTTAAAAATGACTGCATACGCGAGGAAAGCACGAATTATGTTTTATAGCGTCTAGAAGTCTTGTTATACCTTTTTGGTCGTTAAAAGAAATGCTTTCAGAATGTTCTAGCTGCAGACAATTTTGAAGAATACTATTTATTGTACTTTTTTTTTTATGCCAACCAGTATTCGCTCTTGCACATCTTTGTACAGCGTAAGAACTATGTGGCAGAAATTGTATCACTATGGTCAAATATATGACTGAGAGAAGTCCCAACTTTTAGTTTTGCTTGCAAGGAGCTAAAAGCTACATGAACCTGCTTAGCGATATGTCTTACGCGATCCCAAATCACAATGTCACATTTCCAAATTTGCTACCGTTTCGGTAGTTTACGTTCGAATACATGCGCTTTAGGACACGGACTATTTCTCAAAGGTTGATTTCACATTTGTTGAGTAAAGCAGTTTTACGTGCAAAGTGAGCACCTTCGATTGCATGAAGATGATGCGTTCCGCGCGGGATTCGCTCGCCACGGCAGCTGAGCGTAGCGTGGGGCGACCTCCTGAAATCCTCCGCCTTGCCGGGCGGAATCTCATCAGCCATCATCCCGTTAGCACCCGGTTCACCGGTCCCCACCTACATCACATCCCTTGTATTCGCCTTTAAGCGGGTTTATACTCGGTGTTCGCACCCATCTTACGTCACCACGTGGCGACGCCATTGTAATGTGCCAACCCCCGTCGCACGGTTGGTTGCTGTTGTTCGGAGAGTTGTTTTAAGTTTTGGGCGGCTCTTAACAACGGAGTCTTGAGAGCCGATTAGGGTGAAATGAGGTTAGAATAAAGCAGTGCCGGAATGGAAGGGCAGGGGAAAAGGGAAACCCCCGAGAAAACCCGCCGACCAGCGGCAGCGTCCGACACGATTCCCACTTGCGATAATCCGGGAGTGACCAGGCCAGGGATTGAACCCGGTTCGCCTTGGTGGGAGGCGAGCAGTCTAGCTGCTCAGTCACCGCGGCCCCACGGTTGGTTGCGTGCCGGCTTGTGGCGCGAGGGATTGCGGGTTTGACGCACGGGTAAGGCAGGGGCGTCGATGTGTTGGGCAGAACGGTATTGTCTGAACCACCGTACATGGGAACTGTCAATGAAATTGTCACCTACCTAAAAGGCAGAAGCCAGGAAAGAAGGATTTCATAAAAAAAACAGGTTCGCAGTCGGAACTAACCAGGTGTTTGAGTACCAGTCCTGGTATTGTAATTATGCTTACTCATGAAATCATTCCATAAGAATGCCGATGGTTCCTCGTTTTGGATTAAAAAAAATTACTATTTTATATTTGTTCCAAACGTTGTTCAACTTTTACGCATTGTATGTAATGCCATTTTCTTAGAATAAAAAAAAATTGCACTTTATATTTTTTAAATAACTTTACGTCAAATCCAAATTATTTCTGTTCTGCTGCAGCCGTAATAACAAATACTAACTGAGTTGTACATATGGAAAAGTTTAAAACTTAAACTAATGTCATTGACTACCACGAGGCACAAATGTAATCACCAGATAAAAGGTCATACATATGAAAAATAAATTAAGTAACATAATTTTCTTACATATTTTTAAGATTTTGAAAAATTCATGAACTGTTATTTGTTGAAACATATTTGCCAAGCGGTAGCCCATGGCATTAGTTTATGTTGTGAATTTTTTCAGTTTTACAACTCAGTATTTGTTATTATGGCTGCAACAAAACAGAAAAACTTTGGATTTGATATNTTATTATGGCTGC
The DNA here is from genome assembly GCA_002778355.1 of Clitarchus hookeri. Classification (NCBI taxonomy): domain Eukaryota; kingdom Metazoa; phylum Arthropoda; class Insecta; order Phasmatodea; family Phasmatidae; genus Clitarchus; species Clitarchus hookeri. The sequence goes on along the minus strand of NQII01002916.1, from coordinate 237,759 downwards.
AACAAAACAGAAAAACTTTGGATTTGATATCAAATTATTATTTAAAAAATAAAAAGTGAAAAATATGTTTATTCTAGGGAAATTGCAACACACACAGTGCATACAAGTTGAACAATGTTTGGTACAGTTATTAAATAATTAATTGTTTGGCATCGAACACCCAATAATGGTGTTCAAGAGTCTAAATTCATTTGCTACATTTCTAGCCTGTTACATATTTTCAGTTTTGATTTAAAATAAATAGTTTGGAAGAAAGTATGACAGCGGTATCAAAATTAGTTTTGAATAACAAATTGAAAGAATTATACNTAAAATAAATAGTTTGGAAGAAAGTATGACAGCGGTATCAAAATTAGTTTTGAATAACAAATTGAAAGAATTATACGGATTTCAATTGTACATAATTTTCATACGAAACTAAAAAAATTAACAAAATTAATAAGTAAATCTAGAAATGAAAAAAAAAAGTATTATCCTCAGAAACATATGAATAAATATTTTTTTGGGAATTTATGTGGTTCTCCTGTATTTCAATTATATATTTAAAATAAAATTTATGGCCGAAATATAAGTAATTACAGGGGAATCATGGGTCAGATTTCAAATAATTAGCAAAAACACGCTCCTCTGACTCCAAGAAATAGTTTAGCCAAAATCAAACTTCGTTTTAAAATGAATTTTTGAAAATTATATAATTCAAAATACGGAGTTGAAATTCTCGTATTTACGTTACTTAATAAAGCGATGAATGTTTTTTAAAATAAAAATTAATTTTTAAAATAAATCTGCTGTTGATTAAATCTCACGAAACCATTACATTTTCACAAAATGTAGAAAAAATTAAATTGCTCTAGAACGGTTTTCATACCTGCCACTGACAGTAACACTCCCTGTTCGTGCTTGTTCCAAACAATTATTCAGTTTGTAATTACTCCGCTGTCGACAAAACGCTAAGTCTTAACTAATTACCACCATTTGCGTTCGAGCATTTTGTGTGTGGGTGGATTTACCACTATCACTAGTTACTGTAAGAAACGCGTAGAAAGTTACTAGCAATTTTAAATTTCTTTTGACTCTAACTCACCAACAACTTGAATTACTGGCGATAGTTTTACTAAAGAAATGTTGAAGCACGTGCCATACCTTACTGTTTATCGCTTTATTTTTGGTCATCACAAACAGGTACATTAGTAAAACCTGACATTAGTAAATGAAATATAAAAAGAATCACATTCAGTAAAAATTCTTGCTTTACTTGCCGAAATAAGTGAAAATAAGTTTGATCACAGCTATTCAGGCAGTCATTGAAAGGGGATAAATTTAACGTTGGTTCCAAGCATTTGCCATGGCCAGCGTATTTCCTCCCTCATAAATAAATATGGGAGGAAGGTATTTTAATAAATTTCTTGCACACGACACATTTCTTGCTAAAATAAAAACAAGAACAGCGTCTTTGTCCATATACATAAACGCACAATAAATGCAACGGCACACATTATGTATCTGGACAAATTATACGTATTTTAGTAAAATAAATACCTACCACTTTCAAACATGTTAACTGATTCTGGTGCGTAATAAAAACTGGGGGAAAAATTGTCACTAGAGAGTATTTTGATACAAACTACCCACCCTGTTTTTGGTGAGTATAAAGTTATGTTGTGGCGAACGCCAAAGTGTATAACATAAGAAGACAACTTTTAATCCGTAAAATAATCTCTTAAATCATTTTTGTGGCCACTGCTATATAAATTAATGCTCACCACAAAAAAAAAATCAGGATAAATTTCCAGTATATGCATGTTAAATAATCTGTCCAATGAAATAAATATATAGTTTTAAGAGTACTGATTCGAAACTATTGGAAATTATTTCCAGTGATTAAAGAAATAACAAATATGAGTAAGACATCTTCCGAGACGAATAAATTCTCTAGTTTCGTTTCATACTTTTCTTTCTGAATATCAATGATATATTAAGTATTATGTAATTTGAGGTTATTTGTGCGATATTTGCTAACATTTCAGTTTTACATCAAAAAACCTCATTTATAAAAATTGTACTCTTATGTGAGTTGAAAGCAGTAATGCACCTTAAAGAACTGATTGGTTACCCACCGGAAGGTTAAATAGCTAAAATACATTTCAATGGCAATTTTTCGGTCGTGTTAGTCATGCTTAGGGAACGTGATACCAGAGGCCGTTTCACGCTTAATTAAATTTTTTTACAATAAAATTTGCCCCAGCAATTGCCGAACAAAATCAGAATTTCGGACTGCATGTAATTTAAATAAAGAAAATTAAAGTTACGAATGCATCTTACACGATGAGTAGGGGAGGGATAGACCACAGATGGGATCATCCGTGTTCCAAATAAATGAGAAGTCTCAGGAAGATGTGACGGCATTGGATAGTGACGCGGTAATCGAAGAACGGAAAGCAACGTCAAAATGGATTGTTTTTTTTTTATTTCAAAATTGTTTATTTACAAATAAAGACCCTTTACAGAAACAATAACAGGAGCAGTTAATGACATTCATGCATGCGAGCTCACAAATAGAGCTCTTCTGCAGAAGAGGGCAGTAAAGAAACAGCGCAGGAATTCTAAAAATTAATTAACAAGGATAAACATTAGTACAGCGGGGGAAACTCTCAAAAACCCCCAAACGTCGAAATGGATTCGCGCTGCCTTGTAAACTGTTCGGTCGTCACTGCGTCGGTTGAGAGTGAGCCCAGTCCTCTCCCACGGGAGCCGGTCTCTGTGTTAATCTCGTGCAATTACAATTTCGGGACTCGTTAGATAAACTGTGCAGTCGTTAGGCCTTAACTCTGTTTGTCACCTGTAAACTCTTAAACGCTTTGACTGATCTGAATCCAATTTAGTTCTGTTAGTCTCCAGGACTCTACGAAAATACAGGCCACCGTGAAACGTGGACTGTTGTTCCCTGTTTCCCTCTTGACATACTATCCTGAGAAACTAAAGTTTGTTTCCTGCAAGGACCACACAACACACTTGCAAATTTCAAAGCGGGTGTATGATCTAATATATCGTGTATTACAGTTATTTAATGAAAATACTATCTTACGCTATGTAATTAGTAAAGTAGAAAAAAAATACATTATAGATGTATGAGAAGTAGGGAAATGTAGAGTCGGGCATAAAGGAATCATCTTGAATTTCCATATATTCCCTTTTTTCCTTAGAAATTAACTATTTTCTCTTTAAATTTTTCCTTTTTACATTAAAATTTCTCGTTTTTCTCTCAAAAACCACCGATCCTCTCATTTGCAAAGAATGAGCCCCTTTTTTGCAAAAACGATCCATTCTTAGGATTTCGGAGGCTCGTTTTTTACCTGTAACATTAACATTCGACCTTGACTTTGACCCTATACCCGTAACCATGGATGACCTTGAAATAAAGAATCCAAAAACATGGCAGGTAAATTATAAAATCTACCCAACAAATTATAAAAAAATTTTAAAAATGATAAAATTATTTAAAGATTTACATGTAGGAGGTCCGGGGTTCGATGGCAGGTGGATTAACTAAGCTCCCGACACGACCAACCCTCGCTGGGGTTGGCCAGTGTCCATCTCGTCAACTATGTTAGATATTGATGAACTTGACATTGACTTTCAACCTTGACATTAAATAACCCTGAAACCAAAAAAAGTTCCAAAATTTTGAAAAAATTCGAAAAAAAAATTTAAAACTAAGGTAAAATTACATTGACGTAACCCGACTGCCATCTTAAATCCAGGTGACCTTGAACTTGACCTAAGATCTTGACCTTGGATAGTCTTGGATCAAAAAAATTCATTATTTTAAAAATTTGCCTCATAAAATTATAAAAATTACTAAAAATAATTTTAAAATATAAAAATTTTGTTTAATAGTTTATTTAAAAAAAATTATAAAATTAAAAATTGCGAATGTTTTGACTTAGAGGGAACGAGGGACTAGAACTGACCTGGCCGCCATGATATGACGTCATCCAACAGCCATGTTGAATCCAAGTGACCTTGAACTTGACCTTTGAACTTGACACCGTTACCTTGTATGACCTTAAACCCACAAATCACAAATTTCTCCAAATAGTTAAAATATTTACAAAGTTCCAAATATTTATAAAAAATTATAAAAATATTATAAAAAAATTATTATTAAAAAGTTTTTTTAAAAAATTACATTAACGAAGGTTTACTCAGCACCACGTCCAGCAGACGACTGACCCTCGCAAATGTTTCTTATTGNTAAAATAAATAGTTTGGAAGAAAGTATGACAGCGGTATCAAAATTAGTTTTGAATAACAAATTGAAAGAATTATACCGATTTCAATTGTACATAATTTTCATATGAAACTAAAAAAATTAACAAAATTAATAAGTAAGTCTAGAAATGAAAAAAAAAAGTATTATCCTCAGAAACATATGAATAAAAATATTTTTTTGGGAATTTATGTGGTTCTCCTGTATTTCAATTATATATTTAAAATAAAATTTATGGCCGAAATAGAAGTAATTACAGGAGAATCATGGGTCAGATTTAAAATAATTTGCAAAAACACGCTCCTCTGACTCCAAGAAATAGTTTAGCCAAAATCAAACTTCGTTTTAAAATGAATTTTTGAAAANGCAAAAACACGCTCCTCTGACTCCAAGAAATAGTTTAGCCAAAATCAAACTTCGTTTTAAAATGAATTTTTGAAAATTATATAATTCAAAATACGGAGTTGAAATTCTCGTATTTACGTTACTTAATAAAGCGATGAATGTTTTTTAAAATAAAAATTAATTTTTAAAATAAATCTGCTGTTGATTAAATCTCACGAAACCATTACATTTTCACAAAATGTAGAAAAAATTAAATTGCTCTAGAACGGTTTTCATACCTGCCACTGACAGTAACACTCCCTGTTCGTGCTTGTTCCAAACAATTATTCAGTTTGTAATTACTCCGCTGTCGACAAAACGCTAAGTCTTAACTAATTACCACCATTTGCGTTCGAGCATTTTGTGTGTGGGTGGATTTACCACTATCACTAGTTACTGTAAGAAACGCGTAGAAAGTTACTAGCAATTTTAAATTTCTTTTGACTCTAACTCACCAACAACTTGAATTACTGGCGATAGTTTTACTAAAGAAATGTTGAAGCACGTGCCATACCTTACTGTTTATCGCTTTATTTTTGGTCATCACAAACAGGTACATTAGTAAAACCTGACATTAGTAAATGAAATATAAAAAGAATCACATTCAGTAAAAATTCTTGCTTTACTTGCCGAAATAAGTGAAAATAAGTTTGATCACAGCTATTCAGGCAGTCATTGAAAGGGGATAAATTTAACNCTTTACTTGCCGAAATAAGTGAAAATAAGTTTGATCACAGCTATTCAGGCAGTCATTGAAAGGGGATAAATTTAACTTTGGTTCCAAGCATTTGCCATGGCCAGCGTATTTCCTCCCTCATAAATAAATATGGGAGGAAGGTATTTTAATAAATTTCTTGCACACGACACATTTCTTGCTAAAATAAAAACAAGAACAGCGTCTTTGTCCATTAACATAAACGCACAATAAATGCAACGGCACACATTATGTATCTGGACAAATTATACGTATTTTAGTAAAATAAATACCTACCACTTTCAAACATGTTAACTGATTCTGGTGCGTAATAAAAACTGGGGGAAAAATTGTCACCAGAGAGTATTTTGATAGAAACTACCCACCCTGTTTTTGGTGAGTATAAAGTTATGTTGTGGCGAACACCAAAGTGTATAACATAAGCAGACAACTTTTAATCCGTAAAATAATCTCTTAAATCATTTTTGTGGCCACTGCTATATAAATTAATGCTCACCACAAAAAAAAAATCAGGATAAATTTCCAGTATATGCATGTTAAATCATCTGTCCAATGAAATAAATATATAGTTTTTAGAGTACTGATTCGAAACTATTGGAAATTATTTCCAGTGATTAAAGAAATAACAAATATGAGTAAGACATCTTCCGAGACGAATAAATTCTCTAGTTTCGTTTCATATTTTTCTTTCTGAATATCAATGATATATTAAGTATTATGTAATTTGAGGTTATTTGTGCGATATTTGCTAACATTTCAGTTTTACATCAAAAAACCCTCATTTATAAAAATTGTACTCTTATGTGAGTTGAAAGCAGTAATGCACCTTAAAGAACTGATTGGTTACCCACCGGAAGGTTAAATAGCTAAAATACATTTCAATGGTAATTTTTCGGTCGTGTTAGTCATGCTTAGGGAACGTGATACCAGAGGCCGTTTCACGCTTAATTAAATTTTTTTACAATAAAATTTGCCCCAGCAATTGCCGAACAAAATCAGAATTTCGGACTGCATGTAATTTAAATAAAGAAAATTAAAGTTACGAATGCATCTTACACGATGAGTAGGGGAGGGATAGACCACAGATGGGATCATCCGTGTTCCAAATAAATGAGAAGTCTCAGGAAGATGTGACGGCATTGGATAGTGACGCGGTAATCGAAGAACGGAAAGCAACGTCAAAATGGATTGTTTTTTTATATTTCAAAATTGTTTATTTACAAATAAAGACCCTTTACAGAAACAAGAACAGGAGCAGTTAATGACATTCATGCATGCCAGCTCACAAATAGAGCTCTTCTGCAGAAGAGGGCAGTAAAGAAACAGCGCAGGAATTCTAAAAATTAATTAACAAGGATAAACATTAGTACAGCGGGGGAAACTCTCAAAAACCCCCAAACGTCGAAATGGATTCGCGCTGCCTTGTAAACTGTTCGGTCGTCACTGCGTCGGTTGAGAGTGAGCCCAGTCCTCTCCCACGGGAGCCGGTCTCTGTGTTAATCTCGTGCAATTACAATTTCGGGACTCGTTAGATAAACTGTGCAGTCGTTAGGCCTTAACTCTGTTTGTCACCTGTAAACTCTTAAACGCTTTGACTGATCTGAATCCAATTTAGTTCTGTTAGTCTCCAGGACTCTACGGAAAATACAGGCCACCGTGAAACCTGGACTGTTGTTCCCTGTTTCCCTCTTGACGCACTATCCTGAGAAACTAAAGTTTGTTTCCTTCAAGGACACTTGCAAATTTCAAAGCGTGTGTATGATCTAATATATCGTGTATTACAGTTATTTAATGAAAAAACTATCTTACGCTATGTAATTAGTAAAGTAGAAAAAAAATACATTATAGATGTATGAGAAGTAGGGAAATGTAGAGTCGGGCATAAAGGAATCATCTTGAATTTCCATATATTCCCTTTTTTCCTTAAAAATTAACTATTTTCTCTTTAAATTTTTCCTTTTTACCTTAAAATTTCTCGTTTTTCTCTCAAAAACCACCGATCCTCTCATTTGCAAAGAATGAGCCCCTTTTTTGCAAAAACGATCCATTCTTAGGATTTCGGAGGCTCGTTTTTTACCTGTAACATTAACATTCGACCTTGACTTTGACCCTATACCCGTAACCATGGATGACCTTGAAATAAAGAATCCAAAAACATGGCAGGTAAATTATAAAATCTACCCAACAAATTATAAAAAAATTTTAAAAATAATAAAATTATTTAAAGATTTACATGTAGGAGGTCCGGGGTTCGATGGCAGGTGGATTAACTAAGCTCCCGACACGACGAACCCTCGCTGGGGTTGGCCAGTGTCCATCTCGTCAACTATGTTAGATATTGATGAACTTGACATTGACTTTCAACCTTGACATTAAATAACCGTGAAACCAAAAAAAATTCCAAAATTTTGAAAAAATTCGAAAAAAATATTAAAAACTAAGGTAAAATTACATTGACGTAACCCGACTGCCATCTTAAATCCAGGTGACCTTGAACTTGACCTAAGATCTTGACCTTGGATAGTCTTGGATCAAAAAAATTCATTATTTTAAAAATTTGCCTCATAAAATTATAAAAATTACTAAAAATAATTTTAAAATATAAAAATTTTGTTTAATAGTTTATTTTAAAAAATATATAAAATTAAAAATTGCGAATGTTTTGACTTAGAGGGAACGAGGGACTAGAACTGACCCGGCCGCCATGATATGACGTCATCCAACAGCCATGTTGAATCCAAGTGACCTTGAACTTGACCTTTGAACTTGACACCGTTACCTTGTATGACCTTAAACCCACAAATCACAAATTTCTCCAAATAGTTAAAATATTCACAAAATTCCAAATATTTATAAAAAATTATAAAAATATTATTAAAAAATTATTATTAAAAAGTTTTTAAAAAAAATTACATTAACGAAGGTTTACTCAGCACCACGTCCAGCAGACGACTGACCCTCGCAAATGTTTCTTATTGGTTAAGTAGTCGACAGGCCTCCACCTATCTCACCTTTGCTCATTCCGTCTTATGTAGTCATCTTGTTTTTTCGTTTGCAATTGTTTTAATTTTCAACACCTAGGCGATGCTAGTGTATCAATTATTGATTTATTCGACAGAGGAGCTGTCGATTTAGCCACCATGTTGGGTGTTGACCTTGACCTTACCGAATGACATTGAACTCGAAAAATCGCAGCCCATACAATTGCAAATTACTAGTTGATCACAACAAGGGTCCATTCCGACTAACAGTACTAATTAATGACTGAGTGTACACAAGACCGACTCCACCCAAGACCGACTCCACCCAAGACCGACTCCACCCAAGACCGACTCCACCCAAGACCGACTCCACCCAAGACCGACTCCACCCAAGACCAACTCCACCCAAGACCAACTCCACCCAAGACCAACTCCACCCAAGACCAACTCCACCCAAGACCAACTCCACCCAAGACCAACTCCACCCAAGACCAACTCCACCCAAGACCAACTCCACCCAAGACCAACTCCACCCAAGACCAACTCCACCCAAGACCAACTCCACCCAAGACCAACTCCACCCAAGACCAACTCCACCCAAGACCAACTCCACCCAAGACCAACTCCACCCAAGACCAACTCCACCCAAGACCAACTCCACCCAAGACCAACTCCACCCAAGACCAACTCCACCCAAGACCAACTCCACCCAAGACCAACTCCACCCAAGACCAACTCCACCCAAGACCAACTCCACCCAAGACCAACTCCACCCAAGACCAACTCCACCCAAGACCAACTCCACCCAAGACCAACTCCACCCAAGACCAACTCCACCCAAGACCAACTCCACCCAAGACCAACTCCACCCAAGACCAACTCCACCCAAGACCAACTCCACCCAAGACCAACTCCACCCAAGACCAACTCCACCCAAGACCAACTCCACCCAAGACCAACTCCACCCAAGACCAACTCCACCCAAGACCAACTCCACCCAAGACCAACTCCACCCAAGACCAACTCCACCCAAGACCAACTCCACCCAAGACCAACTCCACCCAAGACCAACTCCACCCAAGACCAACTCCACCCAAGACCAACTCCACCCAAGACCAACTCCACCCAAGACCAACTCCACCCAAGACCAACTCCACCCAAGACCAACTCCACCCAAGACCAACTCCACCCAAGACCAACTCCACCCAAGACCGACTCCACCCAAGACTAACTCCACCCAAGACCAACTCCATCAAAGACCAACTCCACCCAAGACCAAATCCACCCAAGACCAACTCCACCCAATACAAACTCCACCAATACTAACTCCACCCAATACTAACTCAACCAAAAACTAACTCCACCCAAGACTAACCCCACCCAAGACTGATTCCTGACGATACTGACTGAGCCCAAGATAAACTCCTGACTAGACCAGTTACTACAAAACTGGCTAGACCAACCAACAAGACTAACCTGCCATACCACCCAACTATACAATCAAGCGATGATAGAAAATCTCGAAAATAAAGTCTTCTGATAAGAGTTTCGTAGCTAACCTCTTCGCAGAAAATGTTCCCAGAATCTTCGCAAAACATTTCTACCATAGCTGATCATACCAAACGACCTTACTAACTTACCAAGTCAACTTATCAGACGAACTGACCAAGCTAACCAATTAGTTGCAAAACATTACTCAGAAATATTTTCCTCATTTCATTCGTTTGCCATATAGAACGTATACATTTTAAACTACCCGAGTAAGGCATACTACTTCAGATCGAATCATAGCTCTCCTCCTGCGTGCACTCACATAAATGTTATCTAAAACGGAATCTTTCAAATGACTGTTTATACCACTGAATTAATTAGTCTTTCAGAGAAGCAGAAGAGGCTGTATTAGAAATTAAAAGCACACTACATATATACATAAATTAAATTTATTTACTTATTATAAACATTCTATCTTTCTAATTATTTTTTACATTCCATCTTTACATTTCTCAGATGTTTGCACATCATGTATAGTAGCCAGCAGTTTCATCTGATATAACCCCGATCCCTAGTTCATCGATCTCAACAATGTGTGAGATATCTGCGCGTTTTTGCAGGTCAATCAAATATTTGAGTCTATCAACAAGTTCATTCGGGTATTCGGGAAAAATGTAACGATCGTTCTTGACTCCTTCTGCTTCACACCACTTGTCGAAGGAAATTTGTTGGTGAAAATGTAAGGGAGCGTCGAAAGAATCATTATCCTTCTCATCAGATACTTCATCNAGCGTCGAAAGAATCATTATCCTTCTCATCAGATACTTCATCAACACTGCCATCATAGTCATTATCATTAATGCTATCTTTATGATCGTCTTCACCTCTTGTTTCTTCCTCAATACCGAATTCACTTTTCTTTGTAGGAATCACATTGCCATCATCTGTATTTAGAACTAACAACAGTTTGTTTTAAAGTTTGTCGACTCCACAAGAACGTCTTGCAAGTGCACATTTTCACATACCTTCTTTATCATGTCTAGTAGGTCTCTCATTCCTTTATTAGAATTAACTCTCTCGTCATAATCGTCGGTGAAAACAGTACCCATCAATACAGCAGGGGTTATTGGCGTCATTACTTGCTGTCTCTCAGCATACGAACCTTTGCAGATCTTGTTGTGTTCCTTCCTTGTATCGCCTTGCATAAACTGCATATGGTCATTGTCGTAATGCTTCATCACGCGAGTTCCCTCGTCATCTGCGAACATTTTATTTAGTTTATTAACAGGAGGTAACGAAGTAATCACATGCTGTTTCTCAGTGGGCGATGATGTGATGTGTTTATTTAAGTTATCACGTCGATTGAACCGTCTGGATCATTTATAGCAGCTAAGAAAATCATGAGATGGGTTATTCAAACAATCACTCTTCTCATGTCGCCACGCATTGCAACTTTTACTGAATGACTTGGCACAATAACATCATTGTTTTCCTTGTAATTTTTGGGCAGTCGTTAAAGTTATGCATGTAGTCGTAGAATACATACTCGATTTCACATCGTCAGTGGCTTGCATCGTCTTCAAGCATACATGAATTCATACACTTTACTCATGCCGACTGACTCTTGCAGATAGACTCTTGCAGACAGTCTCTTGCATACAGACTCTCGCAGACTGACACCTGCAGACTGACACCTCCAGAATGACTCCTGCAGACTGACTCATGCAGACTGGTTCCTGCTGACTGACTACTGCCGACTGACTCCTGTAGATTGACTCCTGCCGACTGACTCCTGCCGACTAACTCCTGCAGAATGACTTCTGCAGACTGACTCCTGACAAGATGTTACTTATTTGACGGTTTAATAACAACTAACCTAAGATAGATGAATGTATTAATTTATATATGCAGATAATTCACTGCGTTCATTAAATGTCGTGTCGGGTATCAGCCATTTGTTATATGGCGCATGCCGGATGCTGTTTTACAAGCTATTGCCCGACGAATTCTTGAGCTAAACGTACAGACGCTGGATAACTCACCATCGATACCACACACTCGCAAGCATGCCCATGACATTATATGTAACACCATACGATCGGGACTGAAACCGACGACACACTCGCCAACATTTTCGATGTTCAGAAGCAATTCACCTCTTTTCAATGTATTTCGCAAAACTTTTCACGAATCATTCATCCATTGTATGAACTTACACTTTCGACTCACTTCACGAAATATATTGGGAATTATCCTTCTGATTGGAGGAGCATTTAAGGTATTGCTCTTTTAAGGAAACCGTTTTTTTTCTCACAGAAGGCCTTTTGCCATACATTATAAATGTAAAAAAATATGGAAGTATTTTGAGAAGACCCACATATTTGTCCGCTCGTCCCAGAAAAAAAACACGCATATATATCAGACAGGAATATACATAATTAGGTATAGGATATTTTTATAAAATAAATATTTCTATCTACTATATAAAAATAAGTCGGGTTTTCCTTCCTGACGCTATAACTCCAGAACGCACGAACCGATTTCNTACAGTTATTATGATATTGCGTAATTTGAATCCACCGCGACTTTGCAACGGTACTCGACTTTCGGTAAAAAGACTTATGCCGAATTTGATTGAGGCAACCATTATTAACGGAAAGTACGCAGGTGAAAATGTATGTATTCCTCGAATACCAATGATTCCGACTGATCTTCCGTTTGACTTCAAACGATTGCAATTTCCAGTTCGCCTTGCGTTCGCAATGACAATTAACAAGTCGCAAGGCCAATCGCTTAGTGTTTGCGGGATAAATTTAGAAAATCATTGTTTTTCACATGGGCAGTTATACGTTGCGTGTTCACGAGTTGGGAAACCATCCGCTTTGTTTGTGTTAACGTCAGACCAAAAAACAAAAAATGTGGTTTACCAAAGAGCACTTCAATGAAACGTATTTACTTTGGATTCACTTTCATTTACTTAGAGAAGTTCAATTCATTACTGTTGTGAAAAGAAATAAAATTTTTCCTTTTCAAATATAAAAAAAATGTTTCTTCATGTTTTAATCACCAAACAAAATGTTGCATAAAACGAAGCCATCTGGTGGCGAAACGGAGTTCGCCGGGTTTGCTAGTATATTTATATATTGTAACGACGCAGTCATAATAATTATCAGGATACTTGGTTCATTTTCTCTCGTATTCGAGGCTTCGTAATATTTTATAAGGATTCGAAGTTAAAGCCGTGGTAGCAATGTTTATCGGTCATACGTTAGCATTTTCAGAAATCTTAGTTTTTGTTCGCGTCAGCTTTTGTAGGTAGAAGCTTTCCAACTGCAGTAGAACGTTTTTGTTCCAGAACATTCATTATATTTTCACTACGACACAGTTTGAATGGCGTGGGGTAGGGGTTCCGATCCACGCCATGCCCTTATTTGGTCACGTTTTTGGCACCCTGGGGCAAGGAGTGGGGGTAGGCACGGGGCGACAAATACCCTGTGTGCTTACCGCCCGCTAACTGTATACAGAACCAGTAGTTAACCAGTACTCGGAAAGGACGCGTCGAGAGTGGAAAATACCCTCCACACCGGCAAACTTTATCCTGTGGAATTATTACCGCCGGTATGGGAGGTCGCTGTCTTTGAATTTTCCTCTTGCGAAGCAAGCTTTAAATGACGTGATTAATAATGCATAATCAATTAACTACTGCGGTGCTACTCTTTGTTTGTTTGTGTGGTGAAACTGACTGTTCGTGACTCTGCATACTTGAAGATTGTGTGGGAACGTTTCATGTCAATGTTTAATAAAAGTAAAGTGTAAACATTCCGATACTTGGATTTATTTTATATTTATTTAGCACCTTTTTTTTTTTTTTAACTTTCATGTCTCTACCGACTGAGCGAACCGAACTGTCATTTCCAGCCGCTACCTCTGAAGGCTGCCACGTTACAAACATGGTGGCCCAGACGTGGGGCGACGTTACAATATGTATATATATACACCTACAAGCATATTAAAATAATAAATTGTTATGTAGGTATAAGCATGCTTTAGCAGTTTTTATAATTTTTTTGGAAATTTCTAAAAAATTTGGCGAATTTTTGGGTCCAAAGTCATCCAAGATTAAGGTCTTGGGTCAAGGTCAAGGTTATCTGGATCCAAGGTGGCAGTTGGGTTACGTCAGTGTAATTTTTACATCGGTTTTGAAATTTTTTTTCGAATTTCTTCAAAATGTTTGGGATTTTTCGGAATGTTTTGTTTTCAAGGCCATCCAAGATTAAGATCTTCAACCAATAACATGGTTGACGAGATGGCCACTAGCCGACATGGTGAGGGCCCGTGTTGGGAGATCCACCTGCCATCGAACCGCGGACCTCCTACATGAAAATCTTTAAATAATTTGTATTTATTTCCAAATCTTTCCAAAGAAAATTATAAACATTTTTGGGAATTTATAATTATTCTGCAATTTTTTGATTTCAAGGTTATATAAAGTCATATAAAGTCGTAGGGTCAGGGTCAAGGTCGAAGGTTAAAGTCACAGGTAAAAAACGAGCCCCCGAAATCCTTCCAGTGGACCGTTTTTTCAAAAGAGGGTCTCGTTATTTGTATATAAAGGGATCGGCGCTTTTTTTTTNGAAATCCTTCCAGTGGACCGTTTTTTCAAAAGAGGGTCTCGTTATTTGTATATAAAGGGATCGGCGCTTTTTTTTTAAGGGAAAAACGAGAAATTTTAAGGGAAAAAGGGAAATTTTAATAGAAAAAAGTGAAATTCAAGATNCTTTTTTTTTAAGGGAAAAACGAGAAATTTTAAGGGAAAAAGGGAAATTTTAATAGAAAAAAGTGAAATTCAAGATGGCATCGGCCGGTGCCTGGCGCCTACTCCTGAATCCTTTATGCCCGACTCGCCATTTCCCTACTACTCGTATGGTTTCCACATTGTGGTATATCAAACAACGAGGTGTGGGCACATTGTAGTTTTCTTTATTTTACCTCTTTACTAGTGAAATTCCTGAACGTAGTACTGGATGTGTTCTATTAGAAGTCCTTAACTTAAAAGAAAAAATTTTATGGCGAACGAGTAGATTGTAAAACAAAATTGCATAATAATTTATTCATTGAATAGTTGTATAAAATGAAGCTTTCACCTTGTTGGTAGCGAAATTGTATGAAAGATGATACTTCTAAACAAAGTAATAAAGGCTGTCCCTCCATACGCATTCTAACACATTTCGAAGAAATTACTGGCGCTTTCTTAAGTTTCACATGTCGACACCCTACCAAACTCCAAATTTTTACAGCACCGTACCCATAAAAATGTTCCCTAAGTTAACAAAATTTGTGTACTTAATATACGAAATGTGAATAAAACCATATTTAGAGAGTTTTTTAATTTTTTTTTGTANTTAACAAAATTTGTGTACTTAATATACGAAATGTGAATAAAACCATATTTAGAGAGTTTTTTAATTTTTTTTTGTATTAGTTAAATACATTTATTTTAATATATTTCCGTGGGGAAAATAATAATTACACTTTTTCGCCTTTAGTTTTGTGTGAACGGCTCAGGTGTGCTTGGCAAGTCATACAAATTTCGCTTACTGGGAAGAACGTGTGATAAGATCACTCGTATTTCTTTATTAAGCAAGTTTTAACTACAGTGTTCCACTTTTTTTTAAACTACCTATAATTTACAGAAAATCAATTAGGCCTGTATTTGTTTACTTATGAATCATTTCGCAAAACACAATACGAAAAGTACAGTTTACAAAGTTGCCACCCTAGTTTCACGACACCACCGATCGATAGCAGAAAGGAACACTACTGAATCCTAGTTCACAAACTATAGAGAGGTTCGTTTATCTATTCGCTCAGAAAAATATGTTCGTCAGGTAGTGAAACGTTCAACTCACCAGACTGCAATATCGACTCCATGTTACAGCACGGTTGTTGAATTCAAGTTATAAGTTTGTGGATCAGCTGCATTATTTGTGATTTTCCAGAATATTAAGTAACTAGCGTTGCAAACGGTCCACACTTGCTTTCTATAGAACACGGTGTATACATTCGAAACAATGAAGCACTTTATCTCTAATGGAAAAGCAAGGGTTTTATAGCCACAGCCTTAATAGCCGTCCAAGGCACCCGGCGGAAATCACAAGTAACCGCAGTTACTTTCTTTTCCTTGTGTTAAGAAGCGGTTATCTACTCTTTCGTGGTCTTCGTGTTCAGGCACGCTTGAATGATCCTCGTAACCGACTGAACAGTTTTCGCGATCACCACAAAACCTGATATCTCCAACTTCTCTTTACAAAGAAAATAAAATTTCCAATAATTCTAGAACTATATTACTTTTATTCAGAAAAACATTCACATTTATTAATATGTGATTTTGTTCTCGAAATACCGAAAATAAAGTGGCCACCATTTAGCTCTTTTGTAATACCACGATAGTGACAGAAAGTTGGAGTCGGCTATTATTTTAGAGGNGTTGGATATTATTTTAGAGTATAGTTTATGAACTACGTTAATGACGCAATGAATGGAACACTTTCCAATATTCATCATTAGCGGGACGTATTGTTCTACATATGAAATAGAGCGTTTCGAATACTCCTAGCCATGTTAGTATTCGTTTAATAAACGTGTGTCGTTCCGATACAGTTCAACTCAACAATGCCAGTTACTAATAGTACATAAAAATAAATAATTAATTTCTTTGATATTAATTTGTGAATGTAAATATAAAACCTAAGCTCCTTTACTGCAGTAAAGTTACAAATGATCAGCTTGTAAACTGCTCACTTTTGGTTAAGATTTACCACTTCATTCCGGCTGAAAACATTATTCTGTTCACAGCTTCACTCCAATAAGTCAGTCTTTCTATATCGAAATAATTAATTGAAGACGACAGCATGGAGATGATACATTCACAATCCACAATATTCTTGAACATACTAAACATTAAGAAAGTGATTTTTTTTTTCAAAACAAATACCTCTGATACGTAATTTTGTAAGCTTATGGATGGAACAGATACATATTCAAAGCTA
Source organism: Clitarchus hookeri (assembly GCA_002778355.1). Classification (NCBI taxonomy): domain Eukaryota; kingdom Metazoa; phylum Arthropoda; class Insecta; order Phasmatodea; family Phasmatidae; genus Clitarchus; species Clitarchus hookeri. Next base: position 220,869 of record NQII01002916.1, on the reverse strand, counting down.
AGAGACAACAAAGTCCAATATCTACCTGTTTTAGATTACTCTTTACTTTAGAAAGAGCATTCGGTGTTGCTGATATCGCACCAGTTTATTATCTGAGAGGTCGGAAGTTCAAGTCACACACAGGAAAGAGTTGAGTGAGGCGTCTTAAAATTTAAATTGGAATTAGCTATGTTCATTTTTTAATACTTTTTTTTGGCAAACATATGGAATATTTGAAAACTAACTACGGTAAAATATAATTCTACCTAATATTATAAATGCGAAAGTCTGTGTGTGTGTGTGTCTGTGTAGGTTGGTTACTTCTCATCCCCATAACGGCTGAACGGATTTTGATGAAATTTGGTATGTAGGTACTTCAGTTCCTGGAACAAGACATAGGATACTTTTTCACCCAGAAAATTGTACGGTTCTTGTGGAATAACAACAAAACCTAATTCTGCAACGGCTGGGAACGTGACCGAACTCAGCTCCATAATGGCTGAACGGATTTTGATGAAATTTGGTATGTAGGTACTTTAGGTCCTGGAATAGGATATACGATAACGTTTATCCCAGAAAATTGTACGGTTCCTGTGAAATAACAACAAAACCTAATCATGCAATGACTGGGAACGTGACCGAAATATTTTTTTCCTCTGGTGTCAGAGCTTATCAGACCGCCCAAGGACCTCTGGGATGGCTTAACGACTGCTACCAATCGATAACAACAAGGACAGAATATTTAACGTGCCCTCCGAAGCCCGGACGTGCTCAGATGTTATGCCACTAAACGGTCACCCATCCAAATGTGTGCCGCTGGGAACGTTGCTTAAATTTGGTGATCGATTAAGATCCCTCAGCCAAGTGCAAAAAGTAGTACCTAGGTACACTTATTTCTAAATCTACAACTTGATGAAACTCACGTTTTGATTTTCATGCATCGACGCTGGAAAGCGGAAATGTGGTAACTACACGATAATTGCACAGATACACTCCAAAAAACAATACCCTACTTCTTGGCCATCGGGTAAAAAAAATATTTTCCTTCCTTTTGGGTTGCCGTAATCAGTTGAGAACCGAAGCCAACATAGCATAATTTTATAATTCTGTTTTCTCATAAATGAATTGCCTTTTCGCAATTTATTTATTAGTGTATCACTGTAAAACTCAATTGTACCCGGGCGAAGCCGGGCCGGTTTGCAAGTGAAACTATAAATGCACCCGAAGCGCTCGTGCGGTTGACGGCCGAAGAAATGGGAAACGCAATGTCGATAGAGTATCCTCAACTAGAGGGGGGGAAATTCTTGAACATAAACATATTATAGTCCATTTACGGTTACTTCCAACTTTTCTGAATCCCGGATAAAGAATATTCCTCCGTCTCACGCAAACAAAACTTGACCAAATCTATAAAATTGCATCAAATGGACGACGCGCTGCATTTTTGCACACTCTGTTTGATTATATTTTACACAATAACTATTTCTTACTAGGCATTACCAACACACCTATTTTCTCACTGGTTATATTCGTATTAATTATAAACAAAGCATTTTAATTTGTAGACAAAACATAAGCAAAAGTCCGGTATAACCAAAAATAAGATACCTTTATGTTAACAGAAATATAACGCGCTTATAATACATGGCATATTTAGGAAACAACCAAAGACGTCATACAAGGAGTGATTTTACAAAGATTTGTTTTAAAAAAAGTGAAGAAACCTCAAATAGATTATATATACAATTTGTGGAGCAAGGTTGAGATCTTGGCGGTTGTGGACGGAGGGTTGGGGGGCCGTTTCTTCCCCCCCAACTCCTTATAAGCGCTCCTGTTTCGTGACTATAAAATGTAAGAGGACGACAGTAACTGACTTTCTGTTAGGAATTATAGCCATGTGTTGAAGTACAAGAAGCACATACATAGGTGCTAATAAGTACAACCTAGGACAGGTTTGAAATGTATGTTGTTGTACTCCGTGGAACACAAAGGCACATATTAAGAGATCAGTCGTGTTATACAACGAAACTGCTGAGAGCCGGGATGCATTCTCAGAGAACAGCCTTCCGAATATTCTTATAAAAGAAGCAAAAACTTCCGTAGAGAATTCTCGATTTTTTATTACAACAGGAATGAATTGGAACCACGATGTTTAAAAAAAAACTGAAGTAGTAAAGAAGAGTCTTGTAATGTTAGACTTAGTAATTACTTGAGTACTGCTGTGAGTTTTAATTCAACTTATTAATTCCTAGGTTTTAATTTTCTTTGAAAAATACAAGTAATAGAAAATTATCTTATCTTTTAAAAATTTGATGCATTTCGCTCTCCGAGATTTGAAAAGCGCGCGCGTGTGCGTCTATACATTTATATATGCCTTATGTATATATATATACACACACTGGAGAGCCAAAAAAACTGGTATAGGCGAATGTATGCGAATAACAGAGGTGTGGAACCAATCAGAGTAACGCGATGCGATCGGCAGCAGCTATATAAGACAACAAGCGTCTGACAAAGTTTCTAGATCGGATACTGCTGCTACAATGGCAAGTTATCAAGATTAAAGTGAGTTTGAACATGGTGTTATAGTCGGTGCACGAGATATGGGACATATCATCTCCGAGGTAGCGATACAATTTGGATTTTCACGTACGACCATTTCACGAGTGTACCGTGAATATCGGGAATCCGATAAAACATCAAATCTTCGACATCGTTGCGGCCGGAAAAAGATCGACGACTGAAGAGAATCATTAAACGTGACAGAGGTGCAACCCTTTCTCAAATTGGCGCAAATTTCAATGCTGGGGCATCAACAAGTGCCAGCGTGCAAACTATTCTAAGGACCATCATTGATATGGATTTTTGGAGCCGAAGGCCCACTAGTGTACCGTTGTTGACTGCACGACACAAAGCTTTACGTCTCGCCTGGGCCCGCCAACACCGCCATTGAACTGTTGATGACTAGAACCACGTTGCCTGGTCTAACGAGTCTCGTTTCCAATTGTATCGGGCCGATGGACATGTACGGGTATGGAGATATCCTCATGAATCCATGGACCCTACATGTCAACAGGGGACTGGTCAAGCTGGTACAGGCTCTGTCATGGTATAAGACGTGTGCAGTTGGCGTGAAATGGGACCCCTGATACGTCTAGAAACGACTCTGACAGGTGAGAGATACGTAAGCATCCTGTCCGATCACCTGCTCCCATTTATTTCCATTGTGCATTCCGTCGGACGTGGACAATTCCAGCAGGACAATGCGACACCCCACACGTCGATAGTTGCTATCGAGTGGCTTCAGGAACACTTTTCTGACTTTAGACACTTCCATTGGCCATTTAAATCACCAGAAATGAACATTATTGGTCATATCTGGGATGCCTTGCAACGTGCTGTTCAGAAGAGATCTCCACCGCCTCGCACTCCTATGTATTTGTGGACTGCCCTGCAGGATTTATGGCGTTAAATGCCCCCTGTATGCCTTCAGAAATTAGTCTAGTCCATGTCGTCTTGCGGCCCTTCTGCGTGCTCGCTGGTTCCCTACACGATATTAGGCAGGTGTACCAGTTTTTTTGGCTGTTCGGTGTATTTATACACACACACGCAAATATGTATAATGTGAAACCTTTGTATGTTTCTTACCTAATATGTATGCCTTTAAAACAGACTATAGCATTTCACAATTATTTTTTTTAGTTTCACTTATTCTCGGGTGATAAAATAATGTACACTTTTAAATGTAAAGCAGATAAAATTGAGCTTAAGTATACAACTCTTACTAAAGAAACCAAAAGTTGATAACGGATAACATTTTATGAAAAATAACAATTTTAAATTATTTTTCATAACACGTGTTTTTAACTACTGTAGTTCAGTACAGGCCAAGTTACTCGGATTAATAGCGCATTGTTCTTGTTGAAACAAAACTCTAAACTAATAGCTTTTGAAGTCTGCTACTGTCCCATATGATTGCATGAGAATAGTTATGTAGACAGGAATAGAAAAGTAAGACCTAAAGAATCTACTTCCGGGACTACTTGGCCAAATAGGGAGTAAGACGTGCGATTCTGTCAGCTGATAGGTGAATTGCGTTCATCACCAAGGAGTTGCCACACAAAAACGGTTGCGGTACAAAAAACAGGAACAAACGATTTGAATATTTTTAAAGTTATACTTCTTTTGGCGCGTGGAGGGTAAAATTTTAGTTTGCAACGGAATTTGCGCGCACAGTGTAACGAAATTCGACCGTGAACGTGGTAGGGGTATGACCCAACGCGCATGCGCGTATCGTCTAGCTATATACAAACGCAAGGTACACAACATAGCACGTGGTTATATTCAAAACCTACAGAAAATCAGTTCATGTAATAAGCAAATTGAAAAACATTTAATTTATATTAGTAATTCATTTTGAATATATATAAGTCTTATTAATTAATTTTACTTACAGTGTGCGGTGAAAAATTTGTTACTGACAAAAATTATATAATAAAATTTAGAAAGTGTTTTCAATTATTTGAGGTATATTTTTGTAAGTATTTAATTATGTTCTTTAATCTAACTTTAATTAATTATATTTAATGTTTTTATTCAGTAATTTTATCGTTTTCCTACTTACATTAATTATTTGCATAGGTAATAAAATTTTATTTTAGTCACGCCAAAGAAGAATAACTTCTAACGCGCGTACATAAGTACACGCATCCATGTTTTTTAGTCTTCTGAGTTTACAAAACTTGCCCCATCAGCTACATTGCTTCAAAGACCGTTTGTTCTGAGACTATGCTTGGATAAACGCATTGAAAGAATGCCTGTTGACTTAAGCAATGTCAAGTCGTGTTTTCCGTCGAACGGCGATGTACAGCGGTACATNACATTGAAAGAATGCCTGTTGACTTAAGCAATGTCAAGTCGTGTTTTCCGTCGAACGGCGATGTACAGCGGTACATATTTAAAGAGACGGCGGCATCTAACCCTTTTTAAGTTGGAAATCGGCATTCAAAATCCAAGCACTGCACTTTACAGTCAAAATTGCTCTAAATCAGATAAATTGACTGCATATAAGTTGAAACTGGTCCACTTGAATCAGTAAAATTCTACTGATCAATTTAGTTGCTGGTATTCACTGATTAAACAGTGATTTCTAGTGAACTGCACTGGCCTGGCAGTGAGAGTGCATTCCACTCATTCGCCAGTAGATAGCAGCTCATTAACAAAAAACTCAGTAAAATAATTCTACTGATTGAAATCACTCATTTATATATAGAGTGCGATGCTGATGAATCATTGAGGGTACTAATGCTTTACCACAAGGACGCGTGATATGACTAGCACGACCACAAAACACCCATTAATTACTTATTCCCTTCATTATACTCTTAATGAGGTTATCAAGGTCGCCTGTGTTCTAGTCAAGGGTATTTATATGTTGGTTTTATACAACAGAGAAAATACGTATTTGTAAGAGCATAAAAAATCTAGCCATTTCTTCTTCAAAAACTTACTTTGAGAGAAAACTAAAAGCTTTTTAAAAAAAAGGCCTGAAAAATAAATAACGCGGGAAACCCTTGTCCATGTGTAATTATAACTGAGCGCGTAATTAATGTGAAACGTACCGTTCCTCTGGTAATGTACACAAACGCATCGCTTAATTTATTTAATATCTTTTTGCTTTAACCACGCCACCTTTGCCTGAAAAGAGCTTCATTTCAAAGGAGAAGAATATAATAACTCTATAGTATTTCCATTACTCACCAAGTGTTGCATCATGCAACGGTTTCCTTCAACGCAACTAAATATTTTATAGCGGTAAACTGCAGCTTTTATGTCGTCTAAAATTTCACGATGAGAAAATGTTTATCTAATGACAGCGATTGTCACAACGAGTCACGCGAAGAAGGTATACGGTGACATAATCGTAGCGCGATTCTGAGTCCAAAGTGGTCATAATGACTCATTACTGCTGCTAACTATTTACTTCGCCACACTGCCCAAGCCGTAGTTAGAAAACCTCTCTTATTATGCGTTTACCCGTTTCTTGTTTTGCGTTTACCCGTTTCTTATTTCGGTACTTCCGTATGTTTCGCGGCGCTCTGCGCCGATGAACTAATTATCTGTTTTGAATTCTGCACTCAGACAGGAGCGGAATTCAAAATAGTTTCCCGACTGTACATTCCTGAGATTTTTCACAACGTTCTTGCACGTTGATTTTCTACATTTGATGCTTTTAGGTTGTTTATTCCGCATCCATAAGAAGCCGTTTAACGCTGTCTTAATGAGTTAATGAAACTAAAAACGCCGATTTTATTATTTTCTTTTTCCCCACATATTTTAACATATTATTATGGACTAATAAATACACTTTTAGTTCGATTACGTTCATTAGCACTGTTCACCAGTACCTCGCACCAAAAAGGTTTGTAGTTTTCTTCTTACATTAATTTGATAAATTTTTTTAACTGACAAACGCGAAAGTAAATTACCAAGCAGGATAAAATTACCAACACAGGTAAAATGAATGTATTGAAATGAGATTTACTGACAGTTTTTCTCACTTCATTAAACATATACAACTTTGTTTTATAAGCGTGGCAGCTCTTTATCGTACTTTTATGTTTAGAAGTTCGCGCAGAATAAACCGCTTCAATATTTATGTTTTATATAATACATTTGTGAGTCACAAAATGTAAGAAACTTCCATGAAAATTAAATTTCGATATTTTAATCACAGCGGCGTGTTAGAATAGGAAGCACGAAACTGATTTGGTAGCCTGCACTTGGCTCTGAGCAGCGTTCCTTTGCTGGGCAGTGGAACACACGACAGGCATTCCTGCAGCAGCTGGCGTAACTACGCAGGTATTTCCGTAACTGTGAAAACATCGCTACGATACGTTGAACAGAGCAGTAGCGTTGACGTGCCCCAAACACCTTACCATATATGAATGATCTATCACAGTTAAGACGATAACATTCATTAGACTGCAGCAACTGAGGTTTTCATCACTTGTTTCTTCACTAAGATTGGTTTTCTTTGTTTAGAAGTACTGGCCATTTACATAAGATATAAATACCCTTATGTTAAAAGAAGGAAAACTGATTCCGTTTTTTGTATTTACCCAGGAGATAAGATGCCTTGTAGCAAATGTCAATGTTCCCGTAGTCACAAGTTCAACATTAGTTTCAAAAGGTACTCTTAAGCTTTGTCGTCTTCTTATGAAATAAAACGGTTGTGATGTACGAAGTCGGCTTGCGGGATTTTCACGCTGTTCGGCAAGCCTATAAGAAATGAATTTATCACCAGTAGTGTGTCTGTTTGGTGTCTTGGATACGCCTGTTTTTACAGAATATGCTCATCTGTATTGTGAATGATCTCTTACTCTCTTATCTACTGTTTATCTAATGTTGTTTCAGTTGTTTTCAGCCCCTCCAATTATTTCTGTGAGTGAAATTCACAATTTAGAATTGATGATAGCAAAGGAGAGCAGAAGCAATAAGGCTATTTGTGAACTTCAACTCTTCATGAAACGTCAACACAAATTATGCAATTCTCGTGGCACACNAGAAGCAATAAGGCTATTTGTGAACTTCAACTCTTCATGAAACGTCAACACAAATTATGCAATTCTCGTGGCACACACTATGTTTTCCACAGAGAGAATAATTCTTAGTGGGGTCAAAGATATTATTACGTATTAGTTTTTTTTTCGCATGAAGATCTGCAAGTTTACAGCTGTATTGTCCTTAATGCCATTTAAGTCGTTTCTATGCGAAGGTTAGTTCGTGAACTTTTTTGTAGTTCCGACACATTTTTGCCTAATATGGTCTTTTAAAATAATTTATCTTAGAATTGTGATTGAGTAGTGGCGACCAAGTTAAGACTCAAGATACCGTGTGATACGTTGATTTCAGGTAGTAATTTTGTTTTGCCAACAAGTTTTGTAATTAAAGTCCACCAGGTAAACCGAACTATGTTTTAACTGTATACACTGAGGTGTGATGATAGAATTACGAGAAACGTGTCGTCAAACCGCCACTGTCTTGTTGGGTAAATATATCTCCACATTATTATACGAATGGTCGTAGAACGGTTAGGCTGATGTTCTAGACGCAACGAGCACTCTTCAGCGTCCGCTGTACAACACAATGATTCCTGGAGTTGGTTTCCCGTGCCTTTGCTATAAACACGGAAGAAGACTTTGCTCTCCTGATTGACGCCACACACGCAGAAGACCATCATTATACCTTGAGATAGAATCTGCTCTCGTCAATGAACCATCCCCTCCTCCAGGAACTCATTTATCATACCACAGACTGCGCGAGGTGAGGTTAAGTACTACACATGGTAACAAGGTAAAATAAAAAGGGAAAGTTACGTCACACGAGAGAGCGAAAGGATTGAAAAGTCACAATATAGGCAACATATTTCAGTTAAGAAACAACTTATACCCACGCATTATCAAATATGATAGAGATATGTATTTGGCTTTACCCAGTTAGTGCATAGATGCGGGGGGTGATAAGAATGCATGACTGTTTTTGCCTAAACACAAAAAAGTTTAAGAAAATAAACGCTTAAAGGTTTTTTATCCTGCTATTTATAACCTAGTTTTAGTGCAACTGTAATACATATATAAAATGGCCAAAGACTTTTATTCGTATAAAATAATTCAAATGTAAATACAAAAAAGTAAATAATATAAACACAAATAAAATACAATACACGTTTATCAGTGACGATCATGTGACTGACAGTTGAACTGGTGATAGGCATGTCAATGTTGGATACATTCACACAAGACAAAAATGGACCTAGCTCATCCATGGTATAGGCTGTTCGCCTTAAACTGAGCAGTTTTGAAAGCCCTGCTAAAGATCTACTTGTACGCTCACTGTGCGTTCTTCCATCACATTCCAAAATTAACATTGCGGTGAGCCTGATCACTTAAACCATGCGTTGCGTCGGTCAAGTGAAACTGAGAAATTATTATAGAAGTAAATATTTAACTAATTTGCTATTTCTTAGCCTAAGCAAAATAAATAGTTGCAGTATTCACTGATGTTTACCTAATACTTTAATTTCAACGTTAAAGCATGGCACTACTTTCCCTCCATCGTTACCAATCATACTGGGCACATGCCCCTAAGTTTGCACCTTTAAATAAATGCAGGCAGGGGTGAAGACATATTTCGAAGGTTGATTTAAAAAGTGCTCAAATAACCGTGAACAGCCTATAACCGCCGTGACGACGGCACGGAACACATCTGCCCGGTTCCAGACGTAGAATGAGTTAGCGAGGTAAGTGAGTGAAAAGATTTGGGCGGCTCTTAACATCAACGTCTTGAGAGCCGATGAGGGCGAAGTGAGGTGAGTACGGAGGAGCAGTGCCAGAATGAAAAGGCGGAGGAANAATAAATGCAGGCAGGGCTGGTGACATATTTCGAAGGTTGATTTAAAAAGTGCTCAAATAACCGTGAACAGCCTATAACCGCCGTGACGACGGCACGGGACACATCTGCCCGGTTCCAGACGTAGAATGAGTTAGCGAGGTGAGTGAGTGAAAATATTTGGGCGGCTCTTAACATCAACGTCTTGAGAGCCGATGAGGGCGAAGTGAGGTGAGTACGGAGCAGTGCCATAATGAAAAGGCGGATGAAACAGAATATCGCCGAGAAAGCACGCTGACCGGCGGCATCGTCCGGCACGATTCCCACATGCGAAAATCCAGGATCGACCCCGCCGGGAATCGAGCCCGGTTCGCCAAGTTGGGAGGCGAGTAGTTTAACCTATACACCAACAGCGGCTGCTTTTAGGCTTTAGACGTAGAGGGATGAAGGTGCAGAGTGCGCTCTCGAAGTGAGCAGTAGCCACTTCATGTCCCAAAAGTATACTGTTTTTTGTGCCAATACGACTATCATAAATGCCGTGGATATGATTTGACATTATAACAATGTTTATGAAAACAAGTGCATTGAAAAGATTGTGTACAGTCTATTCGCGGTTTCTTCACATTTTTTTAAAATCAAACCTTTTAAAAAACACCCCGATGTATAATTTGCTTGTTTATTCCCTAAATATGTCACGTAACACAAGGGTTTTATTCCTGTGTTGACATAAAACATAGAATATAAGGTATTTATTTCTTTGTACATAATATTTCATTGATATATAACATGAATAAATACAGGGAGAAAATAGGTTTGCCGGTAATGACTGGTAATAAATAGTTCTTATGCAAAATATTATTATACTAAGAGTTCACGAATGCGGTGCGTTGTTCCTCTGGTGAAATTTTCTAGACTCTTTATTAGCATGAGGCGAGGAATAGGTCTATCCTGGATGTAGAATTTCCACAGGCCTTCAGAAAAGTTGGAAGTAACAGTGAATGGGCAATATATTTCCTCTGGCTAATTTTAAATGCAATTACTATATATTGCATTCAAATTGTTACAATTGATTATCTTTTGAAACTTAAGAAATAAACACGTTTATCGCTGTTGACCATACGACTTTGACAGTTGTAGCGGTGATGTGGTGGTGGGTGAGTCGGTGCTCGGGACACGTGAAGAATAGGAAAATAGTTCTAACCCACATTTTAGTCTATGGTTCAAAGTGACGCCATTCCCGGAGACGCGAGGTGTTCCGCTCGTGTCACTTCCCTTCGCCGGAAAGAAAAACTTTTCAGCCCGCGAACAATGGGATGATCGGCGAGGAAGGTAGGACCAGAGAAGAAAAAAAAAATTGTGAACACAAACATGAGAATAAAGCTCGTGGCTTACAGAGAAAACACAGGCGGCCCCCCTCCCCTTCTCTTGTAAGTCGAGTTACTGCAGCACAGCCATCTAGAAAAGATAACAAGGAGAATCCACGGAGGGACCAGGAGGCCGCCGGATACCGCCACGAGGATCCACGCGGGAGCTCGGAGAGCGTTCCAACCGCGAGGCATAAATACACACCGGAAAAATATCTCCAAATCGTCTACTGCTTTTACAATTCTGTCGTTGCAGTATCACACGCGTATATCTTTGTTGCGAACAACGCAGAACTCAGTCGTATATTAAATTATGCTGCGAAAATGTTGTGCGAGTAGGCCTACGTATTTATTGCACGGAGCAACAAAGCAACCATTCTACGTTCTGAATAATAAATATACAGCTCACTTATTCTTATTAACACAATATGGTCACTCAACATGTTTTTGAAATTCCTAAGGTAATGAGCGTTTTTTAAAGCTGTTATTTGGTTCGATGATATATGTTATACATATGTCTNCCCGTGCCTTTGCTATAAACACGGAAGAAGACTTTGCTCTCCTGATTGACGCCACACACGCAGAAGACCATCATTAAACCTTGAGACAGAATCTGCTCTCGTCAATGAACCATCCCCTCCTCCAGGAACTCATTTTATCATACCACAGACTGCGCGAGGTGAGGTTAAGTACTACACATGGTAACAAGGTAAAATAAAAAGGAAAAGTTACGTCACACGAGAGAGCGACAGGATTGAAAAGTCACAATATAGGCAACATCTTTCAGTTAAGAAACAACTTATACTCACGCATTATCAAATACGATAGAGATATGTATTTGGCTTTACCCAGTTAGTGCATAGATGCGGGGGTGATAAGAATGCATGACTGTCTTTGCCTGGACACAAAAAAGGTTAAGAAAATAAGCGCTTAAAGGTTTTGTATCATGCTATTTATAACCGTGTTTTAGTGCAACTATAATATATATAAAATGGCCAAAGACTTTTATTCGTATAAAATAATTCTAATGTAAATACAAAAAGTAAATAATATAAATATAAATAAAATACAATACGAGTTCATCAGTGACGATCATGTGACTGACAGTTGAACTGGTGATAGGCATGTCAATGTTGGATACATTCACAGACGACAAAAATGGACCTAGCTCATCCATGGTATAGGCTGTTCGCCGTAAACTGAGCAGTTTTGAAAGCCTTGCAAAAGATCTACTTGTATGCTCACTGTGCGTTATTCCATCATATACCAAAATTAACATTGCGGTGAGCCTGATCACTTAAACCATGCGTCGCGTCGGTCAAGTGAAACTGAGAAATTATTATAGAAGTAAATATTTAACTAATTTGCTATTTCTTAGCCTAAGCAAAATAAATAGTTGCAGTATTCACTGATGTTTACCTAATACTTTTATTTCAACATTAAAGCATGGCACTACTTTCCCTCCATCGTTACCAATCATACTGGGCACATGCCCCTTAGTTTGCACCTTTAAATAAATGCAGGCAGGGCTGGTGACATATTTCGAAGGTTGATTTAAAAAGTGCTCAAATAACCGTGAACAGCCTATAACCGCCGTGACGACGGCACGGGACACATCTGCCCGGTTCCAGACGTAGAATGAGTTAGCGAGGTGAGTGAGTGAAAATATTTGGGCGGCTCTTAACATCAACGTCTTGAGAGCCGATGAGGGCGAAGTGAGGTGAGTACGGAGCAGTGCCATAATGAAAAGGCGGATGAAACAGAATATCGCCGAGAAAGCACGCTGACCGGCGGCATCGTCCGGCACGATTCCCACATGCGAAAATCCAGGATCGACCCCGCCNCCAACAGCGGCTGCTTTAAGGCTTTAGACGTAGAGGGATGAAAGTGCAGAGTGCGCTCTCGAAGTGAGCAGTAGCCACTTCATGTCCCAACAGTATACTGTTTTTTGTGCCAATACGACTATCATAAATGCCGTGGATATGATTTGACATTAGAACAATGTTTATGAAAACAAGTGCATTGAAAAGATTGTGTACAGTCTATTCGCGGTTTCTTCACATTTTTTTAAAATCAAACCTTTTAAAAAACACCCCGATGTATAATTTGCTTGTTTATTCCCTAAATATGTCACGTAACACAAGGGTTTTATTCCTGTGTTGACATAAAACATAGAATATAAGGTATTTATTTCTTTGTACATAATATTTCATTGATATATAACATGAATAAATACAGGGAGAAAATAGGTTTGCCGGTAATGACTGGTAATAAATAGTTCTTATGCAAAATATTATTATACTAAGAGTGCACGAATGCGGTGCGCTGTCCCTTTGGTGAAATTTTCTAGACTCTTTATTAGCATGAGGCGAGGAATAGGTCTATCCTGGATGTAGAATTACCACAGGCCTTCAGAAAAGTTGGAAGTAACAGTGAATGGGCAATGTATTTCCTCTGGCTAATTTTAAATGCAATTACTATATATTGCATTCGAATTGTTACAATTGCTTATCTTTTGAAACTTAAGAAATAAACACGTTTATCGCTGTTGACCATACGACTTTGACAGTTGTAGCGGTGATGTGGTGGTGGGTGAGTCGGTGCTCGGGACACGTGAAGAATAGAAAAATAGTTGTACCCCATATTTTAGTCTATGGTTCAAAGTGACGCCATTCCCGGAGACGCGAGGTGTTCCACTCATGTCACTTCCCTTCGCCGGAAAGAAAAACCTTTCGGCCCGCGAACAATGGGATGATCGGCGAGGAAGGTAGGACCAGAGAAGAAAAAAAAAATTGTGAACACAAACACGAGAATAAAGCTCGTGGCTTACAGAGAAAACACAGGCGGCCCCCCTCCCCTTCCCTTGTAAGTCGAGTTACTGCAGCACAGCCATCTAGAAAAGATAACAAGGAGAATCCACGGAGGGACCAGGAGGCCGCCGGATACCGCCACGAGGATCCAGGCGGGAGCTCGGAGAGCGTTCCAACCGCGAGGCATAAATACACACCGGAAAAATATCTCCAAATCGTCTACTGCTTTTACAATTCTGTCGTTGCAGTATCACACGCGTATATCTTTGTTGCGAACAACGCAGAACTCAGTCGTATATTAAATTGTGCTGTGAAAATGTTGTGCGAGTAGGCCTACGTATNTGTGCTGTGAAAATGTTGTGCGAGTAGGCCTACGTATTTATTGCACGGAGCAACATAGCAACCATTCTACGTTCTGAATAATAAATGTACAGCTCACTTATTCTTATTAACACAATATGGTCACTCAACATGCTTTTGAAATTCCTAAGGTAATGAGCGTTTTTTAAAGCTGTTATTTGGTTCGATGATATATGTTATACATATGTCTNCACTTATTCTTATTAACACAATATGGTCACTCAACATGTTTTTGAAATTCCTAAGGTAATGAGCGTTTTTTAAAGCTGTTATTTGGTTCGATGATATATGTTATACATATGTCTGTGAGACGTGAGAATTATTTTATAATTTTGTGTTTTGTTTTGCATGGTCTTTTGGCTGAAATATTTTCGGCTTTAGTTGCGAAGTTTTTCCTTTTTTTTCTAGTTTGAAGTCTAAGTTGGCAATGGACAAAGTCCAATAAAACTCTAAGAATTATATGTTATCTGGCAAGTGTGTTTGTAAACAGTTTGTCATGTTAAATAAGGATAATGATATAAACAACACGTGTCTTTAAATTGAAACAGCACACTTAGATGTTTTTACGCAGAAAAATTTCAATGCTTTCATTCTGTCAAATAGTCTTAATATCTTGTTGAAACTTTTCCAATATAGACTTTCGACGAGTTACGTGACGTGTACGAAAGATTTATGTTTCCTAAAATGAAAAAATTAAACTTTTTTAATTACAGCAGAATTAAAGAACTCTTGAGAAAACATTACTAAGTGCGGTAAGCTCGCTATCATTCAATCCCAAGAATGCGTTAGGTGAAACGAGTTAAAACTTGCGAAACTGTTGGAAAGAATGCAGAGTTAAGAATGAGAGCATTCTTAGGGAAAACAAGCCTCGTACTCGTTGGTGTTCGGTGCAGTCTTTGCATAGGAGAAGAACCGCTTGGAAAATTCCAGCAACCAGTTGGGACAACGGAATGAAAAGAGAACCAGAAACAGATAAAGATACGGTAAAATAGAGACTGTGATAATAATGGGTACGGTTATGATTGCCTCACCGGAGTAGCGACAGCACCAGAAAAACTGCTGTCTGTGTTGTATGTCAAACCAGTAAACAACGGAGGCTGCTACACAACAATAGCAACGCAGGCATCTGCTGAGAATAGGAGAATAATTGGGTATGGCTAACACTACGCATGCACCAAACTGTCAACCTCTCGCTGCCATAAGCGCGCCCAGGACGCGTTCCGTCGTTCCAGTTTCAAGTTAACACGTTCCAGTGATATGTTATTTTTGTAACAGGTTACTGTAAAACATTTCTCACCTGTCCCAAGGTTCCTGGAAAAAACGATTACGTTGTTCAATGTTCCAAAGCTTGGTGTTCCAAGAAATAATGTTCACGCATGCGCACAGTTGCAGATCAAGGTTTTCCAAAAAACAACTTTTACGCATGCGGACAGTTGCAAGCCGAGACGTTCCAAAAAAATAACTTTCTCGCATGCGTAATGTTTAATTACCTTGTGTGGTGGGACAAGTTGAACAGTTACAAGACAGGCGTTCGAAAAAAAAAATAACTTTTACGCATGCGCTGTAGTCAAGCGCTGGCTTAAGTGAGGCAATCCAAGACGTTCCGAAAATAACGGTATAAAAATGTAACGTGTTACTCGTGTAACACGCTACCAAATTGCAACAGTTTATTTTGACCGTTTCGTTAAATAACGCCAACGTCTAGACTGCGGTCGGCGACGGTACGCGATAAGAGACTATTACCTGACTTGGTCATCTGGGAGAATGTGAGTGTCTAGTCGCTGGAGTGTAAGAGCGAGCCTGGCTCCTTTATGCTGCCCCTCCCTACAATCTCTCCCTTAGGAATGAGTTACACATCTACCAGAATTATTTTNAGCCTGGCTCCTTTATGCTGCCCCTCCCTACAATCTCTCCCTTAGGAATGAGTTACACATCTACCAGAATTATTTTTAGTCTTTATGCAATCGAATCACTAGGAAATATTAATTGTGAATTAGAATAATTAACCAAAAATACTAACGAANTTTTAGTCTTTATGCAATCGAATCACTAGGAAATATTAATTGTGAATTAGAATAATTAACCAAAAATACTAACGAAATCAGCCTAATGTTCTGTTACTTCTAACATCCCTTCCTCCCCCTATTATCTTAAACCCATCACTTATATAACGGTACGGAGTGATTCACCCAAAAGCGTGGATGGCAATGACCGGGTAGCGAGCTTTTCAACTAGAGGCCTTAGTACCTCGTCATCTCTAAAGGATGGCATGGAATGAGACAATAAAATGGAGAGGCGATGCAATGCAAGTGCGAGAGAAATGGTAAAAGTCCTGAGAAACCCAACTGTTATTGGCAACGTCCGCCACGTTTCCCTAATGCGAAAATGTGGGAATAACCCCGTCGGAAATCGAACCTGGATCGTCGTAGTGGGAGGCGGGTCCACGCAGCCTCCACGACCCTAGAGACTGAGACAGAGAGAGATAGATAGAGAGAGAAAGATTTAATCCATAACGTCAGAAATTGATTGCAAATCTGTGATAACAACGAATTTGTCGGGGCAGCATTGTTGATTGCTAATAAGAACGGGCTATTCCCGTGATTTGGAATAAAATTAGGNACAACGAATTTGTCGGGGCAGCATTGTTGATTGCTAATAAGAACGGGCTATTCCCGTGATTTGGAATAAAATTAGGAAAGAGCGGGAAAATAATAGAATATAATAGGATGGGGATTCATAAAAAACAATCACGTGAGAAAATATTGATATACATTCAAAATAAGATGACAGAATTTTTTATTTTATTTAAGATAATCATTTTCCGCATGACCTCGTGGAAAGAAGCCGCCCCAAATCGGGCTCGCCCAAAAAAAAAATTAATTATTTGAGGCCAGTTTCTGTAAATTAATGCTCTTCCTGGCTTTCACAAAGTAACATCCTCTCCAAAATGCAACTAACAGGGGATTATAAAAAAATGAATTAAATTGTCGTAAATGCGAAATAATAGAAAATTGGGAGCCGAAGAGGTGGAGAAAAGAGGAAATGAAAACGTGGGAGGGGAGAAGGAGCAGCGGAGAATTCCTATCTTAATTGGTTTCGTTGTACGACGGAGGAGAAATGGCATCAGACCCTTCGCTTCAGCAGGGAAGCGTCCGTCACTCGTCAATTTCCGATCGTCTCATCCGGTCGCTCTCTCGGTATCGATCATCTCCACATTCTCGCAGATCTCCCCACGGCCTCTCCCTCACCACCTACCCCAATAACCGGTCTTCCATGTCACGAACCTAACATATTTTTCTCCCCCTATCGGCATCCTGACAGACCTTCGTTCAGATACCCCCAATTACATTTCATGAGAGGAGAAAAGTGCGTATTTTTGAATAAATAACTCTGATGGGGAAACTCAGAACAGACATCAACAACGCATCACGAGCGAAACCAAAATGATTTCTCTCAATTTAAAAACATTCGCATGCCAGAAAAAAAAAATTATCTTTATTGTGCTCCAAAATTCTTCTCTGTTACCGGATCGCGCCAAAGCAAAGGAATTTTGGCTTCGGATGAATGCGGAAAGTTTTGTTCGAGTTTCTCCCGTGCAAAGGGCTCCCGTTTTCCAGGCACAATATGCTTTAATTCTGGAAGCGGAATGTATTATTGTAGCGAAAATTGAAAATAACCATTCACAGAACACGAAATTTACTTTACGTTCCTAACATTTTGACATAAACGGAAGAAAACTCTATGTGACTCGTGAAGTCGCCATGACTCTACACTTGATGTAGTCTACTTTAATCGGCAATTCTGTGCTACGTTTCGTAACAAGTTGAACTACTTTTCGGAAACAATAGAAACTGTTCAATGATCAAGAATGGTTAGGTGAATTAATTGAACTTTTCCCGAGTACTAAAGTGGAGTGGAGAGATTTGGGGGACTCTCAACATCGATGTCTTGAGAGCCGATGAGGGTGAAGTGCGGTATGGAGCAGCGCCGAAATGCAAGGGCGGGCGAAACGGGAGATCCCCGAGAAAACCCGCCGATTTGTGGCATCGTCCGGCACGATTCGCACTTGCGAAAATCAGGGCGCGAGCCCACCGAGAATCCAACCCGTTCCACCTAGGTAGGAGGTGGGTAGTCTGACAACCCCCCCCCCCCCGAGTACTACTGTATAGGAAAATATTCTTTATAAAACTTTTGCCGTTCGAAATCCTTAGTAAAAATAAGAAAAACCTAAACGTATGAATAACAAATAACAATATTTAGTTGCGAAATAAAGTTAAAAAAATTTGCTCTCGCTGCTTGCTTGTCGACAAGTTATAACGAGCCAAACCTTATAATTATTTTAATCACTCAATAAACAAAACTATAAGTTTTTCATCAGGCCATAGATGCAGCTGAACAAATTAGCCCCACGAGTTTTATTACGTAGTCGAGTGAAGGCAAAGCCATATATACACGACCTAAAACAATATTTGTACAGGCTCATGTCAAGGTATATGTATCTACCCAAAATACGCAGTCCACGCAGCTGCCGAAGAGAACTTTCCCGTTTTACTATGATTTATAATTAATTAAAACATTCTATTAAATTCAATTAATAGGAAAATTCCATTATTTTACATGTTTTAAGAACATTATATAATTTGTGTGAATAATGTGACATAAACAATAAAAAAATTTTGTTTCATTATTTTTTAAATAATTACATGTCAGGATTACAAAACTGTTTAGTGTCACAATAATAACAAAAAAATAAGTACATTTTTAAATTAGGTATTTTATAGTTGATGTTGTTGAGAGCTGACCCTCTTGAACTTAAAGTACATATTCGCTTAGTTCTGAATATAGGCTGTTCCTGATTTTCGGTCAGTTAACTTTGGTTAAGCATGTTATAAAAAAGGGAATCCCTTTAAAATTTCCTTTCTTCCGTTTCTATAATTTGTTAAGTTTGACGCATTCTGCGTCCCTATATTTTATTCGTCAGAACACACACTCTGGCGAAGCTCGCAGGCGGAAGACCGCAATAAGGATTAAGGGTTTGGCGGACGTGATGGGAGAATGGCGCCAGGACGGCCCGGCAGAACGACCACATGCGGAGGAAGGCGGATGCAGCTGCATCTCGCAGCTGCCGGGGATGCGGAGCCCACACCAGCGGCGGCGCCTGTCCCAGGCTAGCTACCGCCATAAACATTGAGAGCTTTTGGCGGGCGTGCTGGGATAATAACGACACGATATCCGGAGGCATAAGAACAACACGTCCGCCGAACCAAAGAGGCCACCCAAGAGTTCCCGCACGTGCAGAACGGAACAATAAACTTCCATACCAGAGTCGAGGGGCGACGCCGGACCCAAGTGCGGATAGCTAGTGCACCGAACACGTGTTTACGACCAGGGGACCCACCAAGTAGCACGTGCAGGGCGAAGCACTAAAACTTCTAGACCAGAACCGAGGGACAATGCCGCCCACGTGTTTTACGACTCAGGGGGACGCGGCGGCCGCCCCGGACACGTGCAGAGATGGTGCAAGTTGAATATGGCGATCGAGCCTACAAAACCACGAGGAGGAGGGAGGAATGGATCAGTCAGTCTAGGATCGAGCAGTCGGTCAGTCAGTCGGAGGATCTGAAGCGAGGCGTCCGGAACGGAGCCGGACGAAACGAGTGCGAGGATCGATCAGTCAGTCAGACGTCGTCGAGCGAGCATTGCGGAAAGAGCCGGGAGTTCAAGAGGGCGTCGAGACGCCGACGCCGAATGGGAGGAAGTGTCACAGCCTAGACGTTCCAGTCTACCTACCGAGAGATGAAGCAGTCCCGAGATCGCCGGCTGAGAGAAGACCAGCGCCGCAAGTCTGATAAATAGAGTTCTACACCAAGTGTAAATAATCTTGCCCCCCACGACGAAAAATCGTCGCGTCAAGCCATACGTAGCCCACATAGGAAGAGGGGAGGGGAGAGTTGTCTCGCGAGTTCATGTACCAGTTAACCTGTTAAGCAACAATTCAACTCGATTATGTGAACTCGCAAAGGAAGTGTACTGATTTGGTAAAGTAGCACTAGGGACAATATGTCGACATATTCCTACGCCCTAACACGGAGGGGCAGCATCAATCGCTAGCGCCTCACGCCGAGAGCAGATTCAATACCTACTTATAAACCACAACATTGGGCAGGTATCAAGTTTATTTGCGTGACGAAATAAACGTTAAAACCACGGCATTGACAAAAATTATGAAAACAACATGACACCATTTTTTAATATTTAGGGGATGACATTAGAACAACGTCTACGTGTTCAGCAGTATTTGAAAAATATATACAAAATATTGCAATTTTTTTGTCACTCAACGTTTTTCGAGGAGTGGGTGAGTGCATTTTGTTCACAAAGCACCCGTGAATTCATATCTGCACGCAAGAGGCCTCAGCAGCCTGGATGGAGTTTTTTTTATGAGAAAGCGAGGCGGGAGATTGACAGTACAGTGGCCTGTCGTATTCGTCCCCGTCTTTTGAGCCAGTCGTCTCCGAAGACGGCAAACTTCCACAGCGTAGAGTCAGGCTGTTCTCGTTGAAGCTCCTCATCCGGTTCCAAGGATATGGGTCGCTCGTGGATCGCACTCTAAACTATAAACTAAAAATGAGGTAGACCGCTTATTCGTCTTCTGCGCATGTACCCAACATTGACCATATGACTTGGTCCTCCCTTACTAAAAAGGGTATGTATATTGTAAATATTAATTAATATAATTCAATTAGAGTTAAGTATTTCCTAACCTCAGTTTCGTTAATACAACCCTTCCCTATTAAAATAGTATACAAATATAACCATGTGTTTTCGGACAAGTCCCGCTTCAACTTAGATTAACATTATGGCTGCAAATGCATCCAACGATATCAAGGTAAGCGCCAACCCACATAATGAATTGTTCAGCATCATACTATACGAATGATGGGCGTGAATGTTTGGAGAGCAATTGGGTACCATATGCGATCTCAGCTGCTACAAATTGTAGGAACTCCAAACAGCAACCGCTATGTCAGGAAAATTGTGGAGGCCTAGGTTGTACCCTTTCTTCAGCACTCTTCTGGAGCCATATTCCAACAATACCTCGCCACACCACTTATTGCCAAAAATGTCCAGGCCTTCTTCAAAGAAAGCAGATACTGCTTCATCCCTGGCCTGCACAAGGCTAGTGATCCGTCCCCCGTCATTTAAGTTATACAACACTCTTTCTGTACCGCTTGCATAATAACTCCTCCAATTACGACGTCCAAAACAGGTGACGTAAAAAACTGTCCGACTCGGCAACGGGATCGGTGTCTGTCTAGTTTTGTTGCTTCAGAAAGCATACGGGGATTGAGAGCTCATGCTAGCTATGCAGTAACCAAATACACAACATTGAATTTCCTTGCCAGTCAAACTGTCAAAACAGTGCCCCTCAGACATACCTGGAAATTTTAGTAGACATTCCCTCTGGTCGCATTACAGCACAACTAGCATATGATTAGGGCCTAATGTGTGCAAAGCAATATTTATACAATGCTGGACAATGAAAATAGCGCATTACAAAGAAACCATGTGACAACCACGAACTAATGTANGGCAATATTTATACAATGCTGGACAATGAAAATAGCGCATTACAAAGAAACCATGTGACAACCACGAACTAATGTAAAACGCGTGAGTCTGGTTTGGTATGCACTTGATACCATGTCGGTGCGTTTCCATTTGACCACACACCCTGCAGTGGCCTGCAAGTACCAACCAGTGGTCGTACACTCTGAAGTGTAGTTGATGCAGCATTAACGCGAGAAACACCAGGCGATACCAAGCTAGCATACAGAGTGAAGAAGAATGCCGGAAAGCCACCAAAGACCTTGCTTTATGCAATTGACGAAATACGAGAGACGACTCATAATCGCGATGAAAACAGTAGGGTGGTCGAATTGCCGCATATCCCACCATGTTCATCGTTCGAGCCATACTGTCNCATAATCGCGATGAAAACAGTAGGGTGGTCGAATTGCCGCATATCCCACCATGTTCATCGTTCGAGCCATACTGTCTGATGCTGATGGAAGCAGTGAATACCTGAAGGGACTTACACGTGAAAGACAGGCTCAGGACGGACCAGGTCGAATAACGGTCGAGACGATCGATTGATCGTGCCCCAGGCGTGGAGGTATCCCATTTCAACCCGGTCCATATTACTGGCCAGTGTCGCGGGTCCTGTGTGCCCACGAACCATTTCCTGACTCCTCGCGGAGGCGAATCTGCGATCCCAGTGCCCGATTACATGCGCTGCCATTNAAAAATGTCCAGGCCTTCTTCAAAGAAAGCAGATACTGCTTCATCCCTGGCCTGCACAAGGCTAGTGATCCGTCCCTCGTCATTTAAGTTATACAACACTCTTTCTGTACCGCTTGCATAATAACTCCTCCACTTACGACGTCCAAAACAGGTGACGTAAAAAACTGTCCGACTCGGCAACGGGATCGGTGTCTGTCTAGTTTTGTTGCTTCATAAAGCATACGGGGATTGAGAGCTCATGCTAGCTATGCAGTAACCAAATACACAACATTGAATTTCCTTGCCAGTCAAACTGTCAAAACAGTGCCCCTCAGACGTACCTGGAAATTTTAGTAGACATTCCCTCTGGTCGCATTTCAGCACAACTAGCATATGATTAGGGCCTAATGTGTGCAAGGCAATATTTATACAATGCTGGACAATGAAAATAGCGCATTACAAAGAAACCATGTGACAACCACGAACTAATGTAAAACGCGTGAGTCTGGTTTGGTATGCACTTGATACCATGTCGGTGCGTTTCCATTTGACCACACACCCTGCAGTGGCCTGCAAGTACCAACCAGTGGTCGTACACTCTGAAGTGTAGTTGATGCAGCATTAACGCGAGAAACACCAGGCGATACCAAGCTAGCATACAGAGTGAAGAAGAATGCCGGAAAGCCACCAAAGACCTTGCTTTATGCAATTGACGAAATACGAGAGACGACTCATAATCGCGATGAAAACAGTAGGGTGGTCGAATTGCCGCATATCCCACCATGTTCATCGTTCGAGCCATACTGTCCGATGCTGATGGAAGCAGTGAATACCTGAAGGGACTTACACGTGAAAGACAGGCTCAGTACGGACCAGGTCGACTAACGGTCGAGACGATCGATTGATCGTGCCCCAGGCGTGGAGGTATCCCATTTCAACCCGGTCCATATTACTGGCCAGTGTCGCGGGTCCTGTTTGCCCACGAACCATTTCCTGACTCCTCGCGGAGGCGAATCTGCGATCCCAGTGCCCGATTACATGCGCTGCCATTAACTCTTCAAGAGCGACGGCTCCGTTTGCAGTGGTGCCAGGCCAGAGCAGTGTGGAACGCTACAGATTGGCGATGTGTGATGTTTAGTGATGAGTTCCACTTCGTTATGAGGACTGTCGATCATCGCACCTGGGTGTGGAGGACCTCTGGTAGAAATGAAAATCCCAGTCTTGTTATCGAGCAGCACAACCCCTCGTAATGGTCTGGGGAGCCATAGTCTACGATAGCCGATCCGCTCCCATTGTGGTACGTATAACGTTGATGGCCCAGCGGCATGTGGATAAGGTCTTGCGCCCCCATCTGCTCCCATTTATGACCGATATTCCAGGTGCGATGTTCCAGCAGGATAACGCCTGACCGCATACAGCATGAGTCGCCCAGGATTGCCTCCGTCATGTCCAAACACTTCCACGGCCTGCCTGCTCCCCTGACATGTTACCGACCGAGAATATGTGGGAACACTTGTACCGCCAGCTGCCACCGTGCCACAGTATCCGGGATTTCGAACACACCCTCCAACAATTGAGGGCCCGTCTGCCTCAGGACAACATCCGTGTCTATAAAATCACAAGCCTGGTAAAAAATCAAACACCAGAAAATTCATCGTCAAGGTAACGTCACACGATTTGGCTGCTCTGCTTGTATTCTTTAAGGCTGTGTTAGGGGAATGAGAAAACTAAAATCTGTCTACCATACCTCAAGTTTTTCTATATATTCAAATGCCACATCCGAAATAAATCCCGTTGACTTAAGATCCTTATCAGTGTGAACCAGCAGTCATAAACTTCGCGAGTGAGACGGAATGAGACGGAATGAGGGGCGCCAAATCCCCCCTCCCCCCAATTAATAAAAACTAACATAAAGCACGTTTAAGAAAGAGATACCGTTAGTCTGGGGAGTCATTAAAATAAGTTGTTTCCAGGAAAATAAACTTATTTAACACACATCATATTCCTTGCCGTTCCCGAGAAAGAGATGTTTTAGTAAATAGCTGAAAAGCTTTGAGAAGGAAGAGATTCTTCACAGTGTTGCTAATATTTGTTGTTTGCGTAACAAATTTAGAATTAAGTTTATGACGAATTTTTGCACACGTATCGTCTAAATCAAAGCACTATTTGCCAGAACACGATATCTTGCTCGTCTGGGTTCATCATGACGTTCCTTCACGAGTGCAATCAGAATCCATTAATCCATTATCCCGTGTATCTAGTCCTCTTCTGTACACCTTGCTCTTCAGCCAGCTCCATTTCTACTCACTTGTCTGTAGCTTCTGAAACGGTGATGTAGAAATTTGCAATTTTCTAAAATTCACCGTGAACTACATTAATATTTCACGTAGGCACAATAGTAAATATTAGAAACTCTATGCAATAACTCATTATTACCAACAATTTTACAACTAAATATTCAAATAACGCTATCCCGGAAACTGTTAGTAATGTCACATCGACGCGTACATGACTTAATTTGCGCTCTTTTTATGCATATAGGATAATCAGGGTGTTATTCTAACTGGTGAGCACCTGGGGAAGGTTCATATAAAGAAAATCAATGGCGTTTTCATAGAATGGAGATGTACAAATGGGAAGGCACTTGGAATAACCATCCCGACAGTCGACCTCTCGAATGAGAGTTGACGCGCCACCTACCCGTGCATATGGAATTCACTGTAAAACAATATATAAAATGGTAGTCTGTGACGCTGTATTATTCAATCACTAGGTAACCAGTACCATTTCGCAGTTTTCAGACGGATATTTATTTTAGACTGAAACACATTCAAGATTTCAGCAGAGGATGTTTGGTGATGCAGTTGCATATCTGCTTCGCATTCGATAGGTCGTGGGTTCGATTTAGGCTGGCTGCACTCGAAGCAGTTTTGCTAAGTGATTTTCTATCCTAATTTAAATTTAACGTCAGTGCAGTTTCTTAAAATGGACTTTTCATTCTCACCAGTTTACTTACAATTCTAATTAGAGTAGCTGCATGAAAGGGAAGAAGATGATTATGGTTACCCTTGAAGTTTAATGGCAAAGGTTTGTTGGATCAGGTGCATTAGTACATTCTAGGTACATTTGAGGGAGGGAGAAGTAAGGCCATGTAGAGACGTTGGCATCCCTGATGGTGGATAAATCGTCCCTTCCTAAAATTTAGTTTTTAGAAATACCATGTAATGTTGCTTCTTGTCCACACATTTCACATACAAATCTTACATAAAAAAATACATAACTTTTTTAGTAAACTGCAACTTTATTAATTAAATATACTTCATTTAGGACATTTACAGTTATACAATGCAAAATTTTTGGCGGCCCTTAGTAACGCTGGAAAGGGGCCATACATCTTCTTACCTGCCATTTTAAGACGCCCCCATTATGTATTATATAAAACTGAGAGGTTTGATGGACAGATTTTAAAATATTCACCTTTTTAAATTGAGGAGTGTATTATATATGCCTGTATGAGTTTCATCTTGCTCGTTCTTTGCTGTATTTGTTTTATGTTCGCAATATTTTTTTTTATTTCTCATGGTCTGATAGTGTTTTAATTACTGATAGGATCGTTGCTTCTTCCTAGTTCTTTGTTATATTGTTCTAAAGTTGTTATTTGTTTGTGATGCCCTAATTCTGTTAAATAATTTTGGACAACGTTTGGCGATAGACACAGTCCATTTAATATTTCAATGTAAGATGATGATGGACTATAATTATTTTTGACTTACAGTAATTGTAGGATATGGGCTACGAGTTAATAAGAAGCTGACCACCAAAGAAATTGATAGGAAATAGTGTTAAATTTGTATACATTACTTACAAGTAATATTTCCTAGCTTAAAAAATTTTATACGGCTTTTTTTTGCATAATGGGATAACAAGATTACAATATTAGTGTGTTTGGGAAGAATAAATAAAAAAAACTGACTTATTCACCTAAATAAGATAATTTACATTAAAATGAGATACCAAGAATAAATTCAAGAAATACTTAGACACACTAAGAAACGCTTTCTCTAATTTTAAAAATTGTTCAAAATAACGGACTTTTCAATTAGTTGCTTGTGCCTCGTGGTTGTAAAGTTATTTTCGCATGTGTCCTGTAATCATACACAGCAGAAATAGTTTTTATTCCAATCGATATGCATTTTAATTGTTTTATTAACGTCGCGAGGCATACATAAAACACAAACTTCCAAAATAACCATGAAGCTGTGATTACTGTGGTATGCATTTGGCATTTTTAGGTTTTGGCGCAGGTTTGCATTAAAAAATCCGGTTGAATTCTTATATTGAAGAAGTGTTAGATTTTATTTGTAAGAGGTACATACTATGAATTTATAAATAATTAAAGCCATATGTGCATGTTTTTAAATAACAAATAAAACTAGTTTATGAAAGGCGATCAAGGTTGGGAATACCGCCGCCGTACGGTATTTACTTTTCTCCCTTCCCCGACCCCCTCCACACAATTGTTCGCAAATAACGACGACAGCTTAACGCGTGAGTGCCGTCTCCTTCCCCCCTCCCGCACCAAGTGCACGCGGCAGTATTAGAGGCGCACCACAGCGCCTGCGGGCGGCAGGCTGGCGATGCTGTGCGGACGCGCCTAGGCTGGTGGCGCCAGGAGGTGGCGCCTGTGGCCACCACAGGGAGGGGGCGCGAACCCCGGAGACGGCGAGCCGCCTGCCGCGGGCGACACGCCGGAACACACGCACACGCCTGCAGCAGCCTGTGGACAGATCACGCATCGCGCGCGCACAGTTCGGTGCGTAGTTGTGTATGCCCGCGTGCGCAAAGCCCTAACCTATAAACTGCACGTTGGTGTACGTTTTTACTACGTAATTATTAAGAAACGAGTTGACGCCGGAAAATCTTTTCAAAAAAATCAGCGAAGAAATTACACGAAAGTTTAACTCGACGAAAAGAAACATATGGAATAAATGTACCATATAGATATAACATGAATATTATATATACCACAAATCTAGACATACGACATTGAACGTTTTGTTGTAAGTTGAAGGAAACTCTCAGTATGGCCAACTTTTTTGACACTAAAATAGTAAAATACAATTTCAATACTATACCGCTGNGTTGAAGGAAACTCTCAGTATGGCCAACTTTTTTGACACTAAAATAGTAAAATACAATTTCAATACTATACCGCTGTCAACAAACAAGCAAGCGAAATACATATAATTCTATAGAACGAATCTAGTCATCAGTCATCGCCAGAAATAAATGACAAAAGAAGCAAGAGTAAGTAATAAACAGACAAGCAATCTGTGACATTTGGAAAAAATAACTGTGCCTACAGCCAATTGCAGTGGAGCGGTCGCCCGATTGGTCGTGCAGCAGTGCGCGTACAGGGCGGTGTTTTCCCTTGTTGGTTGTTCTTGCACTATTATTTCGTATGATAAGTATATGTTGTTCCCGGTTAACTGGGCAATTTTTAAAGTCTTGCCTAGGATGTACTTTTCTACGCATTCTATATCCTTCCGCCATTTATAAAATGAACATTGCTGTGAACATTATTACTTGATTTATTCGTCGATCGAGTGTAACTGTGAAATAGTTAGCTGCCTAAGTAAGTTATTAATTTTTGAAATCATACACTTACGCATGTAATTAAGAGTTGGCTCCTACATCTGAGGTCCCCGCTTCGATACCAGATCCTGGCGAAAGGGGAAATTTTTGGACAGGGGGGAGCGGTACTCATGTTGTGAGTGTGGAGGACATTGCTGTGGCGTGTGGGTTTTCTCGAAGCTTTCCCGTTTCCTCCCCTGTCCTCATTCCACTGCGTACCCACCCCTATCCATTCTTTGGGCTGGCCGGAGCGGCAGGCCTGTCCCTTGAACAGGGCAGCCACCTCTGCATCCTCTCTTCCATAAGTGAGCCGGCCTATTGTGGGAGCAAAATGTCGATTTCAATTTTCACTTAACTCGCGTAAAGCAAACATAAGTTAAATAAGTTCAGCAGTGCCCACAAATTTCAACACCGCACNTTCAATTTTCACTTAACTCGCGTAAAGCAAACATAAGTTAAATAAGTTCAGCAGTGCCCACAAATTTCAACACCGCACTGTTTCTATGAAGTTTAATTAAAGAACGAGTTTTCCTAAGTGTTTGCCAACTTTACCACGAGTATATCAGCCATTACTTACGTTAAAATACATGGGTAGTGACATTTAAAAATTCTATCAAAAGTTTTCAAATAACCGCAATCAACGTACACCAATTAAGCATGCATGGAACTAACTCGGACTTATTCCTGCACCCGCGACCTGCCAAAACGGTTAAAAGACTGCGTTGGAACTTGTAGGAAGAATGGTGGAATGCACTGTAGAACAATATTCTGGCTCTATCCAATTCTATACCACTCTGAGTTGCCACATACATTGCCTCCAAATGCGGGCACAATCCATATTTCAACTTGTGTTGCATGCCATTGCGCTGTTCCTCTGTCACAATTTGCTACGGTAATTTGCCCCAATGCTTATCCATACTTAGTAATGATGTATTTAGTTATGCGAAATATATTCCGAAAATTTGGTTATCTTTGAGCTGTTTCATTTTCTCTGTCCAGCTGCGTACTCATTTTGAAATAGGCTAAATTATTATTTTTAATGTTAATAGTACGATAAGTTGAGTTTCGAATGCAAATTATGTTGCCACGTATGAAATATTGTGAAAAAACTTCATCCAAATTCCCTTCGCGTTTGAAATTTCCGATTTAAGGTGAACAGTAGCATCATTGATCTAAAAATATGTGTAACCCACCACGAAACTCGTATTTACGATTTCTACTGAATATTCCTTTTAACCGAATATTGTTTACGAGGCAACCGAGCTGACTGAGCGAACCTCAGTCAGTCATATTCATCATCCGAAATAACTCTGCAGTTTCTGCACTTGCGCATGCGCATTGCGCTAAGAGTGCTGCTACTACTTCGCAAACAACAAACATGTCTGACGGCCACACTACCTGACACGTCGAAAAACAGCTTTAAATTGTTTCGCACTTGAGACATAGCGCTACTGGCAGTTGCTAAAGGTAACAGTTTGCCTGGGGCGTATGCAACTGGTAAATCTGAGCGTTAGGTAGCTCATGGGACGGGGAGGAGATAGGGGCTGCGAGTATGAGCTGCGGTCGCCTGGAAGATTAGTATTACCTTCCCAGGATTATGGGCCTGATTGACCATCTCAGGAATCAGCCCTGAGCTAATAACCAGAAAAACTAGTATCGCATTGCCATTCAAAATGTAGTGTTCTTGCTTGAAGTGGACAAAATTAAAGTTTAAAATTTATTCAAATTACGGTTGTTGAACTTGCTACAAGGAACACGTGCCCACATGCCTTTGCACATAGATACACAAAACATAGGACTATGTTAATAGTAGTTTATCAGATCTTGTTACTCAGGTATCGTCTTAAGAATGTTTCAGGTGTTGGTCTTGAGATGAGTATCTAGTCTTGAGACACAGGCGAAAAAATAATTACTTCTCGAGATGTACTTAGTTGATATTATTTTGAAGCTTCTCTAATACAGTGGTATTAAATTTGTAGTTGTTTTTATATATGGCCTCGTAAAGGTCTCTTTAAAGCAAATCCAAGGCATATTTGTTGCTTAAGCATGCTTCTCTGGCACTACACTCCACTGTTTTCTGTATTCATAAACATTTTTTCCTCATTACTTGTGCTAAACAACGCATTTAAAATTACGCTGCGCAGAAAAAAAAAATTCTACTTGTAAATTAGAAATAGATAATTGAGAATAATTCGTGATTCACATGTACGTCGAATAAACACAGCAAAAAGCTAAAAGCTTAGATTTACAAAATTTCGGCACGAAAAGAGAAAGATTTCGATTTTCCTCAAGGCCTGCTGTTTTACATGTTTTATAGCTACAGTTACATGCATTATCAACGTATATTGTCGTAATAAATAACAGTAAATACATTTCTGAATAAAATTTCTGTATCAGCAATAAAAATCTAGATGTTAGAAATTGTTAATTCTTTTCAATAGATTTGCAAAAAAAAAAAACCTAGTTTGAATAATTATCGATAGGTAGTAGTAAGTGTCAAATGTATTTTGGAAATGTGAAACAAATTTTGTAAAAACATCAAAGTCGTGTACTTTAGANAGTGTCAAATGTATTTTGGAAATGTGAAACAAATTTTGTAAAAACATCAAAGTCGTGTACTTTAGAAAATTATTATTAAAAATATTTATCGAAACAGAATTGTAGTAAACTATGCTTCCAACCAAAGACAGGAGATTTATCAATTAAATACTNTAAAAATATTTATCGAAACAGAATTGTAGTAAACTATGCTTCCAACCAAAGACAGGAGATTTATCAATTAAATACTTCTATGTAGTGGTATATGACATGCAGCATTGCAAATGTGTTTTTTTAACACCTGCCCTCAAAACTAGCTTCAACTTCTGACGCACATATGTTAATAGTTTTCATAGAAATATATATATGTATATAAGATCAACAGGAAGTACGAAAAAAAAATCCTAGAAAATATTTTTGATAAAAAATGTTATGGAAATAATTTGTGCGTTAAAAATATTGAATTATCGTAAAATAATTGCCAATTCCTAACACATGTGCGTATTTTCAAAAACAACAAACCACGATTTTTTTTGTACTATGCCTGATATTTACACGGCTAGTCTACTGACANGTGCGTATTTTCAAAAACAACAAACCACGATTTTTTTTGTACTATGCCTGATATTTACACGGCTAGTCTACTGACAGTACTCACACTATACGGCTTTATAATGCAGATAATTACCCGTTATTCACAGCAAATAATGATCTGTCGACATCTCTTCGCCAGACGATAAATACTTACCACAAAATGTTTCAGTGCATTGTTCCGAAACAGAGTTCACTGGTATCGGTTCTTGACAAACGAAGCTGCCCTACAGTAGATTGTACTTCGTTTAGAATGTTTTAAACTGTGGCTGTTAAATAAATAGTTATTTTAGTTTTGTAAATTGCCTGACTCACGGTATTCTCAACTCGNAATCACGGTATTCACAACTCGGTGATATGGGAGACATTTCCAGATAATAGTTTCGTTTCCAAATATATATATATTCCTGAAAAAAAATTTTTTTGCTTCCTGATTTTTGCATTTAAAATATTTATCACCAACCTCGCAGTTTATAAAACATCTGTAAGCAAAANTTTTTTTGCTTCCTGATTTTTGCATTTAAAATATTTATCACCAACCTCGCAGTTTATAAAACATCTGTAAGCAAAAAGTAGTATGTGGCAGAGGTTGTCTGTGGGCGCGAATGTCAACTGAAACATGGGTACACCGTTTTTATAAGTTATAATTTATTTCCAATGACAGTTCTAGTTATCTAAGTAGCATATAATATACGCCATCCGAACCTATGGAAACGTTATTCTGTGATGCCTGATTGACTAAACAAATGTTATACCATATTGAAAATCCTCGTTAATCATGCAACAGGAAAACTGCAAATCACTCCATATTATTAAGAAGTGCGATGCACCTCTGTAAATTAGCATTTCCGAACTTTATTAACAATTTCTGCAAATAAAGATTATTTTTTTTGGATCATTTTGGTATTTACATTGTACTAACAAATATCTTATCTGAGATTATATTTGGTTTTGTATTATTTTGTCAGGCAAATGTAAATGTAACATTAATATTTCGGAATGGGTTAATGTAAAATTTAAAATGCACATAAATATAACTCTGAGTCAACCGCNAAATGTAACATTAATATTTCGGAATGGGTTAATGTAAAATTTAAAATGCACATAAATATAACTCTGAGTCAACCGCGTTGTACACCGGTGTGCAGCCTACTTAACGATGGAGGTTGGCATAAAATTGGCTATTAAGATGCATGTAAATACTCTTTCAAATTAATGGAAATACAGGATANAACGATGGAGGTTGGCATAAAATTGGCTATTAAGATGCATGTAAATACTCTTTCAAATTAATGGAAATACAGGATAAGACTATGATAACGTTTCTCATTTTGGATATGCCAGGATATTTTAATACGTGAATGGCATCTTATTTGCAGTAATANAGACTATGATAACGTTTCTCATTTTGGATATGCCAGGATATTTTAATACGTGAATGGCATCTTATTTGCAGTAATAGTAAGCCATGCTAATATCATACTTCTGTGATTAATGTATGCATGTATGAGTAACGATTTGAAAACACAATGCTGAATATAAACATTGTCAGGCGAGCCAAGCGGTTAAATATACTTTATGGTAGTTCTTGACTAACAACTCTAGTTTGCCAGTGTCTGTTTTCGCTGCTTTCTTGTTCTGTTTTAGAAGGGCGAGCTTTGGCTGGTTAACTAAGTTAAGNTGGTAGTTCTTGACTAACAACTCTAGTTTGCCAGTGTCTGTTTTCGCTGCTTTCTTGTTCTGTTTTAGAAGGGCGAGCTTTGGCTGGTTAACTAAGTTAAGCATGGTTTAGCTTGAGCTATTAATATCAACATCATGTACCCAAGGCTTTAGGATCTTTGTATTTTCCAATCGTTTAATAATATCTAGAGACACTGGGAAGCCGCGAAAATTTTTGAGCCAACATATCTACGATAACACCGTAGCTAATGTTTCTAATTATCATTGGGTGATAAAGTTTCGACTCAGCTAAAATATTTGTAGACCAATCACAAAGGTTCTGAGCANCCCAGGCGAATTTGCTATATGCTCCGATGTCTGTCAAGATATATTTGTAGCCCTTGTTGACCCGAGCATATGGCATCATCTCGACGAGGTCGGCTTGAAAAAGGTCGTTCATACCACATATCACAGCCTTATGGTGGCGGTAGTTGCGTCTCGCAGATGCGTGCAGCTCATGGTGATTCCCAATCAACTCATTATATGTAGCATCTCTCCTTCAGTTCTTCGACGATTGAAATCATCTCGTTGGCGTGGGAGTAATTTCCAACACTTTGCGAAGTGAGAAGTAGCTGCAGCCTATCGACCTGCTCGTTCGGGTCGCTCCAGATTACATAGATGGGTTTCTTGTCGTCATCTAGCTTCTTTAAACCTTCACCACTTTTCAGTGCTAGGCCGCTGAAGAAATTAGGAAATCGAATACGGTTTGACTAGGTGGGAGGCAAGTGGTCTGACCACTACACCATCGCGGCCCTCTTTATTGTTGATTGTCCAATCAAACAACCCCCCTTAAATTGAGGTGACGATCACTCTGCACTTTACTGTCTCAATGAATGGGTGTAGACCCAATACTTTAGTTTAGTTTGACAAACACATAGTAATAACTTTGACAAACATCCTTGGTTAGGATAACTACATATAGAGTACCATACAGTTTCGAAGGTGATTGAAACGTGANCAAACATCCGTGGTTAGGATAACTACACATATAGAACCATTCGAAGGTGATTGAAACGTGAAAAAGTTTGCACCTGTACCAAGTAAATAAGTAACATCGCAACCAAAACGATATAAAAAGTGTGAAGGGAAGGTGTTCGGCTAAAGAGAATTGTTCATGTTTAAATTATCATCAATAATGAGTTTTTAACTATGTGATACTACTGTAGCTCCATCCAGTAAACATAAATAAATCGTAGCATAACAAGCATCGCCATTTCAGAAAAAACAAAATCAGAAAAAAAAAACGATAACATAAAATCAGTTCCTTCTCACTATGAACAAAAAATTTCATAAATTTTTTTAGAAGTTTTCTATTCNTTCATTAATTTTTTTTAGAAGTTTTCTATTTTTTACAAGTATGGGAGATTATTTTCTAATTACTTATCCATAAAAACGTGAAATTATTATAACAGCTTTTACTGTTCAAAATTACATTTAAGATTTAAAAATTTCACTTAACAGACATACAGAAACAAGCAAGATAATCGATGCGAGCTAGTTCGCAAATACTATATTGTATGACAGCAGCAAGTGATTATTATATTAAAGACTTCTAAATAATTAACACGCAGATTACTATTAAGTTACGTATACATAAATATGTGCAATTTATAAACAGTGCGAACAATTTGCGTGGGAGACAAGCACGAGAGGAAGCCTTCTCTTTCGACTGCCGTTTTTACTGTGCAATGCCCTAAAATTGTAGGAATATTACGTGATGTAGTTGTGCTATCAAATGTCTTTACAAAACTGGTGTTACGAGCTTTTTCAAAAACACGCCCCAGAACGACGTAGACGTCATATCTTGAGACTGCAGCAATACATGTATACGTGCGTGGGGTACCCCGGCTGGCAGGAAGGCTCCTCACAAGAACGGTGCCGTTAGGTCCAGACATTCCAACCCCCTAGCACACTCGTCTACAAGACAGCTGGCAAAGGTCAGTTCTGAGCGGCACGCCATTCGCACTACACAGTTTTGTGGTAGTGCGATGTCGAAAGCTAAACGCTAATAAATGTCACATACTCGATGCGACCGAAATTTTATATTTGTATTTGTAACCTAGCAGTTACATTGTGTCATCTCCATTCGCACAAATTGCATTGTAATTCATATCATCGCCAGTTCAAGGAAAAACATAATAAACACAAGTGCTCAATAAATTAGATACTGGATAACCAGTAAAAATATTAAATTAAGAAAAAATTAACTAATCGCAACTGCACACGTTTATATTGTGAACCGCAATAGGTATTACTTGCTGCCGCGAGTCAATTGAAAAACGTGCTTCTCTCTCTCTCTCTCTCTCTCTCTCTCTCTCTATCTATCTATCTCTCCCCACTCTCACACTCGTCTACTATGAGAGATTTGAGACGCTCAGAAACAATACCGATGGCGTCACAATTCTGGGCTGTACCTCAAGAAAACCTGAGATATAATTACAGACGATGGTTCACCACGGTAAAAGTTGACTGTTCTCCAGAATTCAACATTCCGTACACATGTCCGACAGTTTTCTTTCCTTATTTGTGGTCATGCACGCATGAAGCTACAATCCCAATTCACTGAACCATGGGAATAATGCTACTCTAAAGCAGAACAGTAGACTGATCATGGAGGATTTCGGCCAAGAGGATGGGGATCGGAGCTCGGAGCTGTCATTCTGGCCCCCCGGTGGCGATCTTGTCTGCCGAGTCGGATGTATGTGACTTTACCCTGGTGACCTTATGTGTTGCCTATGAGACGAGGGTTTAATGAAGAAAGAAAGCTGCCTGTATATTATAAGCCTTGAGTCTGCAAGAAGAAGGTAGAAGGTAGAGCGGCACTGTGCACCCCGCCTCTACGTTGCCGGGTGGAGAAACGGGCTGTAAGGTNCTCTAAAGCAGAACAGTAGACTGATCATGGAGGATTTCGGCCAAGAGGATGGGGATCGGAGCTCGGAGCTGTCATTATGGCCCCCCCGGTGGCGATCTTGTCTGCCAAGTCGGATGTATGTGACTTTACCCTGGTGACCTTATGTGTTGCCTATGAGACGAGGGTTTAATGAAGAAAGAAAGCTGCCTGTGTATTATAAGCCTTGAGTCTGCAAGAAGAAGGTAGAAGGTAGAGCGGCACTGTGCACCCCGCCTCTGCGTTGCCGGGTGGAGAAACGGGCTGTAAGGTGATCAGTGGGGTGGGCCGATTTTTTTTTTGTTTTTTTATTTGCTAGACTATAGAAAATTTGCCTCTAGGGTAGTTTAGTAAAATGCAAAAACAAAATTAATAAATTTTTACGTCTGGCGGTAGCGCATCGGCCCTCAAATTTGAGAAAATATACGATTTTTATAATTTTTCTAATAAATGGAAATAAATCAAATAATTTCTATAACAAGTAGCTACAGACATATTTTAGTAGAACCAAGTATAGGAATAATAAATAAATGACAAAAAAATACATTGTACAATTTATTAGTAGCATATTACGTTTAAAAAAACTTTTTTTTAATTTGACAAATATTCATTGAAACAAAAATCATTTTCCTGATTGTGCAATATTTCAATTTGTAATGAAATATTGTCCTTTACTTGTCTTTACGTTCTTTTGGTAGTTTGAAATAAGATTTGCTTGAAAAATTAGGTATTGAAAATCTTGAGAGAAGTGTTGTTTTTATAAAACCATTTCTGTAATTGGAGCCGACGACTTTTTGTGACGCCTCGGTTACCAGCTTCACGCATCGTTCTACTANATAAAACCATTTCTGTAATTGGAGCCGACGACTTTTTGTGACGCCTCGGTTACCAGCTTCACGCATCGTTCTACTACTTGGGTGTGACATGGGAATTGGTCAAAGTTCCACTCAGCCGTTGTTCCACCTGCTTGGGCGATAGAACAAATCTCTTGATCGGTGACTCTTCGCAGCAAAGGTGGTGGTGAAAGTGTAGTAGTGTTCCAGTGAATCATTTCGATGTGGTCTGTACCTGTAGCTAGGAAATTGATTTTGGGTGGTTGAAAACTCCTGATTGACTTTCTTTTAGAAGCTAAGTTTATAGCCTTCATAATTATTTTGAAACTTAACTATCTTATATCATCGCTTTTATCTACTATCATACTCAAAAGCAAGTTTTCTGATTGGGCAAAAAATGCGTTTCTCTCAATTACTGGGTCAATGACTTTCAGCAAGTTTTCGGGCATGAATTTTGATGATTTTATAACTTCAAATACATGCTCTGGTCCATTTGTGAAGTATTTCCTTTTTTTGATATGAGACCATGCAGGGATATATGACCTTAGGAGAAAAGAAACTAAGATCTTGTGTTCGACTGTTGGGTTTTCAATACTTAAATACAATCGGAGACTTCTGTTCACCATTGTTAACTACCTAGATTGGGAAAGTGTGCCAGGCTCACGAACAGATAAATCTTCAGGAGAGCTGTCTGATTTTATAGCAGAACTTATGTCCAGCTGATCTTTGCTTAAAATTTGCCAGTCAATTTCTGGAATCTCACACTCAACACTGTCAAAATTTACCACTGGGATTTTCTCAGATTTACTGAGCTGTAGTAGTCTTTTAACTTGTTGTTCAATTGTGCGAATAGCACCGGTTTTCCACCCCGTATTAGTAACGNACTGAGCTGTAGTAGTCTTTTAACTTGTTGTTCAATTGTGCGAATAGCACCGGTTTTCCACCCCGTATTAGTAACGTCCAATTACGTCCAGTTCATGAAGTGAAAATCCAGCTTCAGTCAAATAAGAAAGAATGCTACAGGCAATGTTTTGACCAGACCCAGAAGAGGGTGAAATATGACCAACGTACACAGGACCTGGTTCTTGTAAAATTGAGTATTGTTCCTCTTCTACGGTTCTCCGAAACTTCTTTGAGTTAACTTTTTCAAACACTAGAGTGTTACCCTTCCTCCCATGAAAATATATTCCTTGAAGTGGGTTATGCATGCCCTTGTTCTGCATTTCAAGTTCTGAGAGGTTAAAAATTTTTTCCCTTCTAAGTTACTTTTTGTCAACAACATGGGTGTTGTCATCATCAGTTACAATGCCAAAATCTTGCAACACACTTGAGGCGATAGCTGCCGTTGCTCTATCTGATAATTCAAAGTGATCACTAGTCAGCGCAGTATTTTTCAATTAAATGCACATCTGCCATGGAGACTTAATTTTAGGCTTAAGTTCTTCAAAATCTTCATCTTTGTCGTCTTCAATGTCGTCAGATGGCAGGAGAGTTTCTGCATCTGCATGTTTTGAGTAAGATGGCTGTGATAATAAATCAATAGTGGACTGAGTTATTTTATATTCAACCAACTTCCTATCGTGTCTTTGGGTAATTTTTTTTTTGTTTCCTTTACGTCCGCACTTCTAATTTTACCAATGCCATGCATTCTTTAGAAGTACAAGAATTTTAGTTTAATGATGGGTATCTTTTTTGATTTTTCACAGTTACAGATAATAGAAACAGGACAATAGAAACAGGACACTCACCAACCTTAGTAACCATTTCACAATTGCAGTCTAATGTTATTTTGCACTTACACGCAGAAACATCAAACAGTAACAACATTTTTTTTTTTTTTGAAATTTTCCTTTTCCTTATCACCCTTAAAGGACTTCTTAAGATTACGATAACTGTCATGGTGTGCATTTCTTAACTGAACAATTCTGCAAAGCGTAACTGATGACATTGAAGCTTTATCAAAAACAGATTTAACTTGTGGTGCCACAATATTCGAAACTGAGAAACATTAACTGACCTGTTGTTTGATTTCAAGGCTAACTTGTAATTTTCATGAAACAACACTTGAGAACGTCTTCATAAGTTGGAAGTTTATTTACACATAAATCCTTTGGGTGGCCAAATAACGGGCAGTTAGCTGCGAGAAATTTTCTTGGAAACATCCATGACACAGTGGTTAATATAATCAATTAATCAAATCACTAACTAATCAAATCAGTCTTTAAGAAACGCGATTAAAACTCACAGGAACAACACACCGCTAGTCTAGTAAACAACTGAGAGAAACTGCTGCGTCACGAAGCACACGCATGCGCATCGCACAGTGCATTGTGGGACGTGGATTTTTAAATGCTTTGCGCTACCTTAAATGAAGTAATTTATGTTGTTGTTTTTATTCCAGCATGCTTTATTGTCTTTCTTTTAAAGCTTTTTCATCGTAGATGTTTTTTTTATATTTATCGTTCGTAGCTTTAAAAAACGAATGAAAACTATTACTTTTTCAATAAATTTTAAATATTCAAGTGCGATGCGCTACTACCAGAAGTAAAAATTTATTAAATTTGTTTTTGGAATTTACTAAGCTACCCTAGAGGCAATTTTTCGGTGGCATAGCGAATCAAAAAACAAAAATGATAATTTTTTTCGGCCAACCTTAGTGATCAGTCCACTGGACTCGTGCCAGTGAGTCTGTGCGTGGCCATAATCCTCTTTGCGGTTCCTCACAGGCGGAAAAGAGGAAGTATAGAAGAATGGTGCTGGCCTTGGGCTTTGTATCCCTGGCCTGTGAGGTTCTTTCTGGAATTCCCCCAGTACTTATGGTTAATTACATTGTATTTCTTCTACTCTCGAATCTTCTGGATCATTTGGAAATACCTCTGTGACCTGCTTGCAAACACCTATCATGGCCCCCTCCTCAAGATGAATGGCACTATCGGAAAAATTTATTATTCTACCTGGAAAACTGTCAGAATGAGAATATACCAATGTCCTTGCTACAACGACTTTACCTGGCAGAACGCCAATATTCTNGGAAAAGAGGAAGTATAGAAGAATGGTGCTGGCCTTGGGCTTTGTATCCCTGGCCTGTGAGGTTCTTTCTGGAATTTCCCCCAGTACTTATGGTCAATTACATTGTATTTCTTCTACTCTCGAATCTTCTGGATCATTTGGAAATACCTCTGTGACCTGCTTGCAAACACCTATCATGGCCCCCTCCTCAAGATGAATGGCACTATCGGAAAAATTTATTATTCTAACTGGAAAACTGTCAGAATGAGAATATACCAATGTCCTTGCTACAACGACTTTACCTGGCAGAACGCCAATATTCTNACTGGAAAACTGTCAGAATGAGAATATACCAATGTCCTTGCTACAACGACTTTACCTGGCAGAACGCCAATATTCTCTGGTGGCTCAATTAGACACAAACGTCTGACAAACTTTCCTTGACATCTGTCTGTAATGACAATTTCACTACAAGCAGGCAGCAAAATGGGTTGACCACATACTACTGGGCATATAACTGGGGAGGACAAATCATTCCGTGTTGACACCACCAACTCTATGCGGCCTACCCGTAGCACACCAAGTCAAGTATCGATACAGCACCCCAGCCTACGTAGTACATCAAGCCCCAAGATACATTCATTCTCTATGTCTGCTATGTGAACATCGTGCTCTATGCTAAGGTCACCAAGCTTCAAGATCACTTTTCTCTTACAGATAACGGGTGTGTTATCACCTGCTACTGTAGTCAAAAAGCACTGCTCCATGCTGTCCTTGGCGAACGGTGGGGGGAAGGCCCGAGGATGTCTGAACTTAATACTGTTATGGTCGCCCCAATATCGACAACCATCTGGCAAGGAAAATCATTCAGGCTCCCCTCCACCAGTATTGCGTCCCAATTCTGTTTCACCGACCGTACTTGTAAGAACAATGGGGCGCTCCCTTAGCCTAATTAAATATTATGCTAAATAATTTTAAATTTCGTTTCGTGTATGTGTATTGATGGTTGCGGAGTGACCAGAATTCCAGCTCTCATTCAACCTTAAGCGGATATTTATGGATAGTGTGCACTGAGGGCTAAGCTGTAATGAGTTTTCAATGCTTAATCACATAATGGTCACACCCAACTGAGCAGTTAAAAATTATAATAATTACAGATGTTGTCCTACAATAACATTCTTTCAAGAAAAGTCAAACTTTGAATCTCAATTCATGCTAATCGAAATAAGTACCCANGTTGTCCTACAATAACATTCTTTCAAGAAAAGTCAAACTTTGAATCTCAATTCATGCTAATCGAAATAAGTACCCAATGACTTAATGCCTGAAAAAATTTGGTTTCAACAGATCTCAGCTTATTAGCGCAATCTTTCTATATGTTAGCCAATATATGGTTTACAAGCGGTATCTTAGCGTGCTGTGTTACTGCGTAAAGATTTTCA
Source organism: Clitarchus hookeri (assembly GCA_002778355.1). Classification (NCBI taxonomy): domain Eukaryota; kingdom Metazoa; phylum Arthropoda; class Insecta; order Phasmatodea; family Phasmatidae; genus Clitarchus; species Clitarchus hookeri. The sequence goes on along the minus strand of NQII01002916.1, from coordinate 180,030 downwards.
GAAATGAATGCGGTTTAAAAACTGGTTGTGTGGTTATTTTTAAATATATTTTAATATCCACGTGTTTCCTTCCAGAACGTATATAATTCATTTTTTTTCTTGGTTCTGTACTAATCAAGAGATTGTCTTATTTATGTTATGCACTGCTTAATAATCCCAAAGCCTTTATATCAATTANGTTGTCCTACAATAACATTCTTTCAAGAAAAGTCAAACTTTGAATCTCAATTCATGCTAATCGAAATAAGTACCCAGTGACTTAATGTCTGAACAAATTTGGTTTCAATAGATCTCAGCTTATTAGCGCAATCTTTCTATATGTTAGCCAATATATGGTTTACAAGCGGTATCTTAGCGTGCTGTGTTACTGCGTAAAGATTTTCAGAAATGAATGCGGTTTAAAAACTGGTTGTGTGGTTATTTTTAAACATATTTTAATCTCCACGTGTTTCCTTCCAGAACGTATATAATTCATTTTTTTTCTTCGTTCTGTACTAATCAAGAGATTGTCTTATTTATGTTATGCACTGCTTAATAATCCCAAAGCCTTTATATCAATTATGCTATTTAATATTGATGTCAAATTGACCTCACTAAACTGCAGAGGCAATTTCATGTGTTGGTCCGGAATTTAGCTATGTTTCTGCTCGTTTTGTTTTAACGGTCTGCCACAAAAGGATGTTCATAATTCTCTTTTGCATTACCAACGAAAGCAGATTTTAATATAAGCAAAACGCTATTGAAAAAGAACTGTATAGCATTCCTCTGTACCACAATTTAATTTATATGCACCTAATAAATTAGCATAAAATGTGTATAGTCCATAGAATGAGAGGTTATTAGGTTAATGCAATTTTGAAATTGTTTAATCTGACTCATCGCTGTTTTCTAATTTTTCATTCAAAGTGAAGTAAAAATCATTGTTTTTGTTATTTAGGTCTGAAGGGATCATAGTAATTAGAGAAGCCAAAATTTTAAAATTATAAAATCTATAAAACAAAGTCACACTTTGATGAAAAGCCAAATATTACAAAAAAATTACAAAAAGTTTAGATATCAAAGAAAGGAGGAATAGAGTGTACTTTTTTGTGCAAAGATCGTTTACGAAACAAGAACTGGAAGACTGTGTGTGTTGGAGAATCGTGAATCCGAGTAATCCGGCTCGTCAGTCCTGGCTTGCTTACACGCTACGGCCAATGCCACTGAATCTATATTCGACGGCGCTCAGGGGGCAATCCATCACCCTGGTCACTTCTTCCCACCGCCAATAAGGAGAGTCCAAGGCGAGAGGAAAGGGAACGACGGACCACAAGAAAGGGACGCTGTTTCTTTTAGTCTTTGTCCGCCTGTGTCCGCACAATCCTGCGAATCCTTCTCAGCATCATCCAGAGGCAGCGTCGCAGACTTCTTCCTTCGTCTTCCGGCAGCTACTGACAACGAACCTGCGATGCGTAGAATGTGACGCTTCGTTGAAGGCCACTTCACAGTGCGGTCATCCTGAAAATCTTCGGAATCGTTTCTCAATTAAAAGATATTCTCGACAGAGTGAGTGTTATTTTTCCACAAAATTGTATATGTTAAAGAAAGTCCCTCGTAGATAATGTTCTTTGAAAGTTTCATTATGCTTGGCTTGTTGCCATTAGATAATCCAATAAAATAGTAATTAAAATAACTAATGTTTTCTGTAACCTATCGTATTTCGTCATGTTGTTACACACACCTGAATTACATTTGCGAAGTCATGGATTCTACACTATCGGTGATGGTTATCCAAATGTTCTACTTTCTCAAAACCCTTTCCATTTAGTTTTCATAACATTTTAAAATATGACTTTCCAGTTGCTCGCAGCATAATTATTTTTTCATAAATAAATAACTCTGTTAACTAAAAACCCAGCCTCAAGAATATATAAAATGCTTTGAAGTGGAAGAGACTATAAAAAGTACTAAACATCTTCAAAAGTTTATCACTCACGTCAAATGCCACCTTCAAGAAGTGTTCCACAAGAGTGCAAAGAGTAAACTAAATCTTAAAGGGGAAAATACATCGGAGGCAACATCATAAATTCAACTATCACATTATGCATGTGTAATGTGTGTCATCGAATAGCATTCTTACAATTTATATTGTTCACAAATCTTTCGAATACAGGATTGAAAATGGACACACACAAGTAACACCACGCAGAATTACTTACGCGTTATTTTCAAGGCGACTTTTACCGCTGGTGGCTAGTGCCTTGTAAAAAATTTATTCCTTTGTTAGGCTGAATGTGAGTGTGTGTGTGTTGTGCGTGCTCACTTTACCGCTTACCAGAGAAGTTGTATTCGCAAGATATTTATAATGAACGGCAAAGTTTGAAATTTATTTTCTTGAAGTATGTAAGCTTTCTAAGATTTTCATAGCATACGGTTTAAAATCCTCTGAACTACAAAATCACAGTTCCATCGCATAAAGCACTTTTTTTTTTTTAGCGAAAGTGATTCTGCTACATTAGTCATAATACTCTTACCATATTGGAGAACAGCTGATAGTTCATAATATATTTGTGACTGAATCTTCTGTACAACGTGTAAAAAAAATGGCGGATTGTAGCACCGAGGTTGCTTATAGAAGTGAAAAATGCGAAGAAAATTTACATGTGATTTTGTATTATGGCCAACCTTTTGGTCTCAACGGCCCCATGAATCTGGCTTATGAATGCAACTGGGGTATGATCGCGTGTGTGGGTGACCACGCCAGACACAAGTGGTGCTGCGATTATGGTATTAAATAATATAGCATTGTTAAGTTCTACACGTGATATATCATGTAATGAAAGGACACGTTAACACACACCACTCTACATTACTTAAAGGCATAAGAACTAAACTAGCAGTCAACGATACTTTCAGAAGGGTGGAATTTACATCAGATGTTCAAAGTGCCCAACTTCCATTCGCTGGCTTGCGGCTGCACGCCGAAGAATATTACCTTGCACATTACTCAGCATCTTCTTATTAACTGCAGTAGTCGCGGTCTTAATCACAGTAATGCAGTGTAGCTGGTGTGGTGGCCCACACACGATCATGCGCTGTATTAATGGGGCCGCTGAGACCAATCGGTTAGCTATAATATGAGTTATTATAGTATGTTTTATCTTCATTTTTTACTTCTTTACACAATTCCGGAGTTGCAATCCGTCATTCAGATACGCTGTGTAGAGGGTCAGATTAATTTCCCACCACGGGAAAACGGGTTCGACTCCCGGCGGGGTTAGTACTGGCTTTCGCATTCAAGAAACGTGGCTGACTTTATCGTTGGCCGGTGGATTTTATAGGGAACCCAATTTCCCTCCACCACTGCATTCCGTCGCTGCTGAGTGTACGCACACAACTGTTCAGAAGATTTCCACTCATTTCACTCAGCTGTTTCATATGTTCGTGTTTGTTTTTTGGCCTATTTCCTAGATACAAAAATGATTAGCGATAGACGGAACCATACCAAAGCCTGCCACAGGCGTGACCTGGAACAACTTCATTTATAATGCGTCTCTAAGTGCAGAAAAAAAATCGACAAAGTAAAGAAGGGCATAACTAGGGCTTAACTAACAAATAACATTTGACAGCTTATGTCCAAGAATAAACAACGTGTCTTTCTGCAAACAAAAAACCATTTTTCAGGCAAGTGGTATTTATGCCCCATGAAGCCGTTAATAATTAATCAAAACATTAAAAATAAAATCTTGACAGAAGAAACTATTTTGTTAAATGCTTACTTACATTTTAATTTTTTCCTCAGGCGACGAATTTGAAAGCTATTTGCTTCGGCAGTGTCAACTGACAGAAGACAGCGATTCGTAAAATTACGAATGATATATCAGGCAGGTGATCTAACTTGTTCACAGCCGCTTCCAGCACAAAACAACGCGGTCATTTTACTCATCTGTGTATTGCGTGAGAAACTTTCTTTAGTATCTAAAGATAGGTTGTCATTTCAGGAACCGATTTCCACAATTGTCTGGCACACTTGGCACAGAACGACACGTCATTCAAGGCGCGTCGGTAAAGAGCGCTAACTTTTTTACAGCAGGCTTTACATTTGTACATGCTAACTTTTTTAAATGGTAGGCGCTAAGCGATTTCGCACGTTTTTTCAAGGTGGCGGTATCAAAGGACCAGAGGAAACCTGTGATTAAAACCACGTCGTAAAAGAAAAGCTCATGTTTACACGAGTCACTCCGCGACTCCCTACACAAGACCGTCTCGTCAGCGAGGATGAAGTGTTAGAAGAAGGGGTGAGGTTGTGGAGGCGAGACGAGAACCCGCTTACATATAGCCTCACCGTCCCGAATAATTCAGCGAGGGTTGCCGGCTTGAAGTTCATCTGGAGCGACGCAAGTGCCACAGAGCACGCAGTTTTATTTTCCCTTCCCGGCTGTTAAAAGTAATGTCTCTCCTCTCTGGTTGACCCCCTTGGCCTTTCCACGGTCCTCAAGCCACCGTAATCAACAGGGCTGTGAAACTGTATATCCCTACCCACCCTCTCCCCTCTACCACCCCATCAATGTTTCCACACATCCGCTTCCAATACCGCCGCATCCGGTGCTGTGCTAGTTCCGTCGTCTAATTGAACCTGCCAGACTTGCTTCGTTCATTCCACCCATCCCTCCCACTCCCCTTATCAATCCCGCAAACCATCCCCCTGCCGAGCCCGCCTCTCCCTTCCACAAAACCGTTACTACGCCAGCCCGGACACTGCACGGTGCAGTGGACGCGAATACCCCGAGTATTTACAGCGCGGCCCGACACTAATTTCCAGTAAAAGCACGGCCGGAATTAAACCCACACGAACCGTACACGCTTGCGCCCATAATCGCCGGCCGTTCAGTGCACATTGCGGGTCGCAGCGAACTGAGAACCGGCGCCGTAGCTTCCGTTGCTGGTTTCCTAAACGATTCGTGTTCGTGCACACCGCCGCCAGGTTATCCACCACAACGTATTTGTACACAAGGCTATGAATGTTACATCCCGCCATTGGCTGCTCACGGTATAGTGAGCACTTTCGAGATCCTAATTACTTTTTTCCTATCAGTCATTTTTTATGCTTCAACCACTTCTTAAAATAAGTATTGCCATGTAAGTGTTAAGCACAGTGTATATATTTCACCGGACTAGGAAGTTAACGTCTAAGGTTACAATAAAATATATTTATTGACTATTATTGAAAATGAGAGGGCTTCAAAAAGTGCTCACGTTAACCGTGAATGGCCTATAACAACATTTGTAGTTAGAGTGTTCCAAATTGTTATTGATTAAGAATTTTTTAAATGTGGTTTCTGAGAGTAAATCTATATGCTAAAATTTATTACGTAGCACAATTGTTATTTTTATATTTTAGAATTTGTACGTCATGAAACAATTTGTAGTTATTTTTGGATTGTAATTTATAAAAAACATAACTTTGAAATTTTTAACTAAGTTCCAATCCAACATTTTTATTTAGTTTTAAGTTTATCTTCGTAATTGTGTCCATATATGTGTTTGTGTGTGTGAGTCTACCCTAAAATATTCCGGAACCTGTGTACCCAATAACACTAAATTTGATACGCATTCAAAAATCAGGAAGGACTTCAAACTTTCAAAGTTTTTGACCAGGCTGGATTTTTAGTTTTTCTAATGGGGGCCAATGAATTTGTTGGGCACTATGCCATATTTCAGGAAACATTCGACAGATTGCACCGACAATGGTAAGTAATAACTCACAACGTTTGAGTTCAGTAGCATACATCGCTATTGGTTTTCTCTTTTGAAAAATAGCCAACAGAAAAATTTAAACACATCATTTCTCGGAGAAAAAGTTCAACGGTTTTCCAAAAGTGTGCATTTTAACAGTGCTGTGCTAGGCCACAGTAAAATTAAATGGTTTTAATACATCAAATACCTGTTTTCTAAAGGGCGACCATATAAATTAAGGATCTATGCCCTACGAACGATTTTACAAATTTCAACCAAACTTGATAAGCTGTCTGTACCTTGTCGAATATCAACCAGATTTCGAAAGCTGGGAATCACTATCGCGAGTATTACAAGATATATTTGGCTTATTTTGTCCTCTATTTGGTAAGATAAATAAAGTTGTACCATGATTTATCGGGTTCCAAGGTGATTACTGCCAAAGGTAGAATACAGCATAGTAGGCCACCCTAATAATATATGATTTCTTTTGCAATATAAACTTAGTTTATTATCCAAACAGCAGCCATATATATATATATATATTTAGGTTACTAAGTCATGTTTATCTAGGAACTAAACTTATGTTACCAACATTTATATAATAGCAGTGATCAGTTGAGCATTAAACTGCTCTATTTGTATTTTTGGCGCCATTTAGTAAGGAAGGGTTACATAAATGTAATTTACATATTTCATTTCCGAAGCTACTTAACCGATTGCTGCCGAATTTGGTATACCCGTTGTTTTATAATAACACCCTAACCATATACGAATTTTGTTTAATGTAAGGCCCTTATTTTCAAAATGGCTTATACCGCATTTATCGCGCTATTACGCCAATTTTAACTACAACTCGCATGTAAAGCATAATACCCCAACTTTGAAGGTATATAATATCAAAACCAAACAACCTACAACCTTGATTGATCAAATGAACCGTGGAACGTGAAGTTTTTTGCCATGACCACCATGAGCGGCCCAAACAACATATATGCGATAATCAAACTCGTTCCACACTCACGTCAGCATGTCCGGTGTTACGGCTTGGATGGCGTCCGCAATTCTCGTTTTGAGGTCGTCAATGCTAGCCGGCAATGGTAGACGAAACACTTAAACCTTTATGTACCCCCGTAGAAAAAAATCGCACGGGGTAAGATCCGGGCTTCTTGGGGGCCAGTGATGAAGAGCCTGGTCACCAGCTGCTCCTCGAACAATCCAGCGTTGCGGTAACATTTCATTCAGTTATCCGCTAACAGCTAGGTGCCAGTGGGGTGGTGCACCATCCTGCTGGAAAATTAAGTCCCCCACTGCCTCTTCTTACTGAGGAAACAACCACTCTGTAAGCATGTCCAAATAAGAGAATCCAGTAACAGTGGACTCGTGAAAAAAGAAAGCGCCGAAAACAGTGTCTATGGATACAACGCATAACACGTTCACTTTAGGGGAAGCGCACTCGTTTTCGGTGGTTTCATGTGGAGGCTCCTGATCCCATATTCGCACGTTGTGCCGGTTCACCTTACCATTTGTATGGAACGTCGCTTCATCGATAAAAACCAGCTTAGACATGAAGGCATCGTCTACCTCGTCCTGGGAAAAAACGAACGCGCAGAAATCACTTCTCAGTTCTTTATCCTTTTCAGTAAGAGCCCGCATAAGCTGTAACCTGTATGGCTTGTACAGCAATCGCTTTCGCAACACTGTCCAAACCGCCGATTGAGGGATTTGCATTTCCCGGCTAGCTTGTCAAGTTGATTTTCTTGGACATCGAACGAACGCTTGTTGAATCCGTTGCACATTCTCTTTGTACACACGCGGCCGCCCGGAACTTTTGCCTTTGCAAAGGCTCCCTATGTCACGAAACTGACGAAACCAACGTAGGAAACTGTACCTATAGGTAGGAATACGTCCGTATTTGCGACGGAATTCACGTTGAACTGTCGTAAACGATTCACATTTAGCAAACTAAATAACACAGAATGCCGCCTGTTATTCCGTCACCATTGTGATGCGGATTAACACACAACATACGCTCATAGTGCGACGACAGACGCTCCCAGTGTCTTCTCTTGGCACATAAAGGAAACATTAGACCGTCCCCTTCACATTGACGTGTCGAATATGAACTCGCTTCCCCCTCATCACCTCAAACCTACCGTTACGAACGCCATCCAAACCGTAACACCGGACATGCTGACAAGAGCGTGGAACGAGTTTTTTTATCGCGTAGATGTCGTTCAAGTCACTCATGGTCGTTACAATGAAAATTTATGAATGTTAAGTAAACAAACTTCCATGTTCCACGGTTCATTTGATTGGTCAATCAAGGTTGTAGGTTGTTTGGTTTTGATATTATAGACCTTAAACATTGGGGTATTCTTTTACACTCACTCTGTATTTTTAGCATTAAATGCACTAATTGTTCCCTTTCGCACTACGCTCTGTAAGATGGCACAGCCGTAATAAACAAAGTTCTTACATAATATCTCCGGAAATTCTCAATCAAATGCTGCCAAATTTTGTATACAAATAATGTCGTTGTAAGTCACTTTTAAAACTACAGCTTTTAGACATTAAATTTATTTATTGTTAATTTTGTTGTCTATTTAATTGAAATATTAAGCATTTTATTATATCTTACAAACCACAATAACAGAGTCAAAAATATAAACATACCAACAGTACTGTTGCAAATATAAATTCAAAAACATAAAAAAAATGACTTCTTAATGAGTATCTCGTTTGTGTTAGGCCTACATGTATTTTCTCTGAAATTATTAATCTGGCTTGAACTCACGTTGGTATGCTGACAGTTCTTACTTCGTGCACTAAATAAACTAATTCATTCTTTTCTTATTGTGCCTTGTTGAAAGAGTTCAACTTAAATTTAAACTTAAATGTCATGTCTCAGTAACTAATATGTTAATATCAAAGAGGAGATGGTGTTATTTTAATATCATATGTTATATCTCTGGTACCGTTGAATCAAGTGAACTCAAACTCGCTGTGCTGGAATTCGTACTGTGTGTACTAAATTCACTAAGTAAAATAATAGCTTCAATTGCCCTAAATTTTTTGAAGATACTCTAACAAAGGTTATTCTTATATGCTTTTGTCGTATTTTAGGAACCAGCCAAACGATTCCCATACAATAATCTCAAGAATTTATTCTGCTTGGATCTTTTTTAAAACACACATGATCATACTATCTTAACCTTTCAGTATCTCGTTAAAATTACTTGCTTGTATGTATATAGAAAATTTAGCCAACTAGTCATATCGTTAGGTCCATATTTTTCAGAACAAAATTCTCATCTAAGTCTTATAAATCCTATCATCTTACTATAAGACTGTTCAGACTTTTAAAAAACGCAGAAAATTATTTGGCTTTTATCTCTGTTAGCGTAACCGATTGCTTCGGTAGCAATTTCTACACATAATCCTACTGTTTTACGTTGATAGTGGCAGCCTGTTTGAGTAACAAGAAACTTTGGGGAAAGTGCACGTTTATAAAGATATACGGATTAATTTTTTTACACGTGACAGTTAATCCTGAAAAATGAAGAATAATACAGAAGATTTTAATATTTTCAATGCTGGATATGTGTGGATTTTTTTTTCTTCAAAAACCACTGAAACATTTTAAGGTTTCATTATAGTGGATGAACATTATTGTCATAGGATTGTAGAAATCGTATTTACAAATTCTGTATTCGAATGTACATAGATATACAATGAAGAGTAAAAAAAAACTAGTACACCTGCCAAATATCGTGTAGGGCCCCCCGAGCAAGCAGAAGTGCCTCAAGACTACGTGACATGGACTCGACTAATTTCTGAAGGTATGAAGGAGGTAATTCACACCATGAATCCTGCAGGGCAGTCTACAAATCCAATCTGTGCCAATTTGAGGAAGGGTTGCACGTCTGTCACATTTAATGATTCGCGTCAGTCGTCGTTTGTCCCGTTCGTTCTCGATCTTTTTCCGGCCGCAGCGATGTCGAAGATGTGATGTTTTACCGGATTCCCGATATTCACAGTACACTCGTCAAATGGTCGTACGTGAACATCCAAATGGTATTGCTACCTCGGATATGCTATGACCCATCTTTCGTGCACCGACTATAACAACACGTTCAAACTCACTTAAATTTTGATAACCTGTCATTAAAGCAGCAGTAACCGATCAAGCTGCCGACGGCATCGCGTTACTCTGATTGGTTCCATACCTCTGTTATTTGCATACGCACACCTTTACCAGTTTTTTTGGCTCTTCAGTGTAATTTATATATAATATTTGGTAATACAAGTATGGAGAGAATTTTTCTGTTTTTTTTTTGTAGCGATATATGATTTTGTGCGTTTCGGATAACCTGATTTTCTAAAGTGTTTATTTTAATTACTTAGCTTTATTTCTAAGGGTTAAATATACAGTTTACTTTGAAACAACATGGCGTGAAACAAACTTATATTGCTTCTTTTTCATCCTTCCAAAGAACTTTTTGTTCTCACTCCTTTTCTTTTTCAGTTGCGGTATATCTGGTGAATTATCTTCAGTCCTGAGACTAGCTCAAGGCTAGATGGAACACAATTTACGTTAGATGAACCACATCAATTCTCTCTACTTTTTACCCCTTTGTTGTTTTCTTTCTTTCCGAGCAATTGAAGCTTGCTGAAATATGAAGGTAGGATAAAACATGAATCAGACACTCTAGCAAACAGTTTCTTCATCAATTATAGAATAAAATATCCAGTTAGTCAACAATTTATTGCTGTGTTCTTCTTACAATGCGACTGTGTAAGCAGAAGATAGTATTTGTAAAGCTCGCACAAATGAAGTAATGTTGTTTTATACTTTGGCTTGCATCGATAATATTACACCATATCTATCTAGAAAACACATGTGGTCTTCTAGATAATACTTGAACACTAACAATAATAAAACAGTAGTTTTTTGAAAGCACACCGGATATTGCACCAATCATAAAAGTGTGTTGAATAAAATAATACATAAATGAAATAAAACAGGATAAAATCAATAATGAGTTTTTTTTTAGTTTTCATAAAAACCAAAAACTCTCAGTAAAGGCTTCATTATTGAGTCAGTTTTTTTTTTTTTTTTTCCGGAAACTGTTTCTAATCCAATTTCAAATTAATTTTTCCACTCGTAACTCAACGCACACAAAATATTATTAGTGTAGGAATCAGGATAAGAAACAAAGATATGATACGACAATAAACCTTACAAGTAAATAACCCTTGCATACCTACCGAACAATCGCAAGAACAAGGCTGGTATGAATAAGATTTAGCTATCGCCATCTTTCAAAAATAAAGTCGTATGAATAATTTTTTTCCATCGTGAAAATAGAGCATTTACTTAGCTGAAGTAGGGAAAGCCAGAAATTTTTTAATGCAAGGAAATAAAAATATCTATGTTGATATCTTACATAAATTGTTATCAAAATAAATATACTGATAACATTTAAAGTAGTTGAATATTAATATGGCAGTAGAGAGTGCAGACTTGACTCGGTAACAACTGAGAATAAAATGTGTAATACATAAACAGATACAGAGAAACGCTTGAAAGAACGACTGTGGAAAATGCAGTACTGTATCTAATACAAAGAACTTACCATATGGCAGAAAATTCATAGTGAAGGGACAAATAGGTAATTAAATTAAGTCACAAACATGCGTTTGCGAGTAATAGGTACTCAAACCATGTCACAAAACTACAGGAGTTACAATGAGTAATATGTTTTATTGCATCAACCAAAGTTTGTTTGGGGGAACCAAATTAATTTTTCGTATAGGGACAATGAAATATTTTGTTGCTAAAACCAAATAATTTTGTTGCTGTTCTATGGTTGCCGCAACTAAATATTCATTTCGATTTACGTACATTAAACAGCTTCGGCTAACATAAAAAATCGAAGTCCGAGCGATATTCGTATATAAATCGCCTGCACCAGTACGCACGCCGTAGCAAACTCAGTCAAACTCACTGCTAATGACATCTGAATTTTTTAAATACATACATTTCAAATACTGTACAACATGCATAAATCAATATTTCAAGTTTTGCATCGTTACTATTGAGTTTCCTGTTCAATTTGGGTTATTAGGGTGTTTGCACCATTATTAAGCATCAATAAATGCACTAATAAACACTGTTACTATATTAATTGTCACAAAAAATACAAACAAACTCTCGAACTGTATTTTCAAACGAAGGCAATAAAACGAGTGGCCAAACAAATATATGTATACAGTCGAAGCAACTAAATATTTTGTTGACAGTCTAATTTATTTTGGTCCAGCACTGAGGTATTGTTAATTCAAGCGTGAATTTTGTTAGATAAACCAAATTAGTTTTGTTGCTTTTCAAGTTTTGTTTATTAAACAAAATATTTTTTTGGGGCAAATAAATATACTTCTGGCCATATAAACAAGTATTTTGTTTGGTAGAATAAACTTTTTTCTCAGTTTACAGTTTAATTTTTTCCCCTTTTTAAGCATTTACTTTCTGGTTCGCTGTCTCCCAAAATTCCCACATATCGCGGCGTCAGAATGACCGCATGCTTCGAAAACCCGGTCACCGAGAAATTAATTAATTTTTTACATAATCGCCTAACAAACTATATCCTGCACACCCACACATAACTGCTGTGGTCGGTAGTCAATTCTAGGACTGCTGAGAACATTTAATTTTATGGGTTGGGCCTGCAAAGCACGCTGACTTAACGATGTTTATGCTCATTTTGAGAGAACTTAAGGACTATAATAGTTTGTAATTTACTGTGAATCAATTTTTAATTTATTCACAACATTCAAAGAAGATCACAGAATTATTTTTAAGGAAACTTTGTAGCAAAAACTGTGAACCTACTAAGTCACGCCAAGCCTTTTGAAAACATCAAGTAACGAAATTCAAAAGATTTCGACTTCCACTCACTGCAGTTGTGTTTCACGTAAATTATATATGCAATGATTGATCATTAAAACACGTAATGTAATTGTAGGGAATAAAGAGCAGATTATATTTTGTGGCTTTATTCTTTCTTAAGGATGCTGCCTGGTTTGAAAACAGTGAGAAATTGGTATAGAGAAAAACATGTTAATGAAATTAGTTTTTTTGACGTTCCTGATTAATATAGATATATAGATACCACCCGAAATTTTATTGAGCAGAAAAATACGTGCTTGTATGCTATCTAAGCCTTTGTAACATTAATTTACAGCCTGTTTCCTTGAAAGATCAGATGAATTAATAACTAATTGAAAAATTACTGATAAACAATGTGTTATATTCGCGTAGACACAAAGCTTGAAAATATCATTCCTCACACTTGTTTCTATGTTTATATCTTTAAAACTGTCTTCAAAAAACCCGAATTTCATTAACATGTAGGCCTATTTACCTATACCAAATTCTCACTTCTTTCAAACCAGACAACGGCCTTAATGAAGGAGCATTGGCATGCTTTGAACATTCGTTATTTTTAAATCCTTTCGTGTTCATTAATTGAAATATTGAATTTGCAGGCACTGTTTTACTAAGAAGTTTCCTGAATAGTTACCATTCCCAAGCATTGTCAAGACTGGACTCTTGGTAATTTGTACCATTTTCTCCTCTTTCGCAGTGGGTCTCATTGGTTTATGTGGATTCTACCCGTGCCATGTCTCTCGGCAAACTACTGCGTACCAAACACACCGGCTTTAGTGTGTTTACGTGGATTTTACTTGTGCCATGTCTCTCGGCAAACTACCTCGCGCCAAACACACCTGATTTAGTGTGTTTACGTGGATTCTACCAGTGCCATGTCTCTCGGCAAAATACCGTGCGCCAAACACACATGCTTTCGTGTGTTTACGTCGATTCTATTTGTGCCATGTCTCTCGGCAAACTACCGTGCGCCAAACACACCTGCTTTCGTGTGTTTACGGATTCTACCAGTGCCATGTCTCTCGGCAAACTACCGCGCGCCAAACACACCGGCTTTCGTGTGGTTATGTGGATTCTACCTGTGCCATGTCTCTCGGCAAACTACCGTGTGCCAAACACACCTGCTTTCGTGTGTTTACGTGGATTTACCTGTGCCATGTCTCTCGGAAAACTATCGCGCGCCAAACACACCTTCTTTAGTGTGTTTGTTAAAGGTCGTGTCGCATAGCTTCGACATGTGATAGACGAAAGAAACGACAACAACGACCTATTGAAAGAGACTACTTCAATCTACACCACCGCAATTTACGCCGCGGTGGACATCAAGGAAATTTGGATCAAACGCCGCTCACGAAGATAGCACTCATTACGCTAAAACACTCCAACGTGTAAACTGTTATTTTACGAGCCCACTGTAGTAAATAGCAAACAACTCTTTTCCCGTTTGGAAAATGAAATCTTCCCAATGTTACTAAGATATATCGAACTTTTTCGTTTTACAGCGTTGTATACCGATTTCTCAGTGTTGAGCGACACGACGAATATAGAAATAGTTTATTATCCAAAACTGCTGGTCGTGCGACAGTTTACGTTATGCTGACGTCAGATGAGTTGAGAGATTTGGGCGGCTCTTAACAACAAGATCTTGAGAGCCGATGGTGGTGATATGAAGTGAGAATGGAGCAGCGCAGGAATGAAAGGGTGGAGGAAACGGGAGATCCCTGAGAAAACCCGCCGACCAGCTGCATCGTCCGGCACGATTCCCCCTTGCGAAAATCCGGGAGTGATCCAGCCCGGGATTGAAACCGGTTCGCCTTGGTAGGAGGCAAGCAGTCTAACCGCTCAGACACTGCGGTCCAGCGATGTCACAATTGTTTCGTAATAGTTTGGGTGTTGGGTTTGAAATTTTCGTGTCGAACGTGTCTTGTCGTTTGTGTCAGATTCTTGTGATTTGGGCACAACGGCGTGCTACTGTTGCTGAAGACTTGCCTCTACGCGAGTTTCTAGCATAAGTATGCCGCTATCGCTCTTGAGAACAGTGCACTTTTTCGCCGCTTTCTAGCGGAATGCCTTTTGCAGAACTGTGTGTAAACTGCGACCGCACCTTCCTCTCACAATCTTGTGGCGAAAAAACTAACTTACAGACTCCTGGTTGATTCATCAGTAGCATCGCGGAGAAAATTTTGATTTACAATGCTGCTTCGCCTCTATTATACAAAAATTACACGATTTAACATAATTTTAACCCCAAAACCAAGTCAACGAAACAGTACACTTAAGAAAGAATAACAAAACATTTTATATTTTTCCACTAACTTTGGTTGATTGCAAAGAACCATTTTATGATCGGATAATCTGGTACTTCACCACGAGATTTCTGTGGATCTTTCTTTTACTCAAAAGTTTGAATGTCAGTACCACTTTATATTATGTTTAAAGTTAAAATAATAGATACATGTTATTAATCTCTCAAAAGGCGCGTAATCGAGGTGAAGCTTCTTACATATACAAATAATAAAAGATTATTTGGAGGAAGGGAGGGGGGAGAAGTAAAATTGGTTTGTATGAAACTCGGAATTACTCACATAGTGAAAGCGTACTGTACGCGACTTGATTATAATTGCTCGCCTGGTTTTATTTTATAATTTAACCAAGTAGTTATGCAGAAACATATAGCTTTCTTTCTGTAAAACATGCGTGTGCATCGAAATGTTTATCAGAGTAGAATGTTATGGAACTAATAACTTAGGTTAAATAGTAATGAAACGCCACATGCACCTATGCTGTAGGCGGGTCTTAAATTATTACCAAACAAGCAGGCATTTGAAATCAAACCCATATTTCATGTTGACATGATTAACTGGTGCTTCAGTCGTAGTCAATAACCTCTTCTAAAGAACACTCTGAGATGTTTAAATGATGCCATTCAATTCATAATTGGCATTTGTTATTTTTTCTACATCTCGAATTTCTGTGTTGTTAATCACAGCATAATTTACATGCAAAGGAAAACATGTTGAGTGAAGAGCGAAGGATATGCGAGCACGGAAATATTTATTTAGTCAGCGATAGTTGATGTATGAAATTTATGTCAGTATGCTTAGTACGTTGAAAACACGAATTAAAAAAAAATAGTGTATCTGGGTACTAAACGCGTGCCGTATAATATACCGTATAATATAATCCAAAGTTAAATATTTCAAAATGCCAATTCTCTATTTTACGTAACGCTGTCAAATACAGTTTTAGCACTGTACTCTTATATTGCCATAACATAAAATATAGATTAATTAATTTATGGCCAATTATTTTCTTTATTTGAAAATTTGTTTTTACAGCTATTTAATGTATGCGTAATATAGAAATGCGTCACGATTTGTGGCATATGGTGTTACTAATATTAACATTATATATTCATTTTGTATTAGCATATTTGATGGGGTAATTATTATGTAGTAAAATAGTAAGTATGTGTGTGTGTGTTGATTCGTGTGTTTGCTGCATAGTCGCACACGTAGCACAAGATAACCAGCCGCTTCTGTTCATAAATATGAACCTATAAATGGCAGCCAGCCAGGCGAACGGATGTTGTATGGATCGTATCACAAAGACTGTACCAGAAGCTGACAATAATGAACACAAAAAGGAAGTTTTGTTCTTTTATCTTATTCTATTTCGAGCTATCTGACGAGCTCCACGCCACAGTTTATCAGCAAAATCGAAACCAGCGAATTTTTTTTTCTTTCTCTCTCTCTCTCTCTCTCTCTCCTCTTTATCTCTTTCTCTCCCGAGGCGAGCTTGTTCCGGCTACTAGCCCCGCATTTTGTGAATGCGCGTCGCTCCCAGTCGATTGTTCAGGCCGCATTCTCATCAACTGCGTTCTTGTCATCCGTAAAGTATCAATGAACCTATGCTTTTTCACGCGGATTGTGCCGTGGTCAGTGTTTACCGAAGCTGCCTATATTCATCGACTAAACAGAGCTTTGGCCACCATCAAATTTTAAATTTATGCTTCTTACTGCATTGTTAAATTAAGTAAATTTTAATACGGCTTCTGAAAGTGTCCTGTATAGTGCGAATGTTTTTTATAGACATGTTCTTGTAATTCCGGCATGTCGAATTCAGAAATGATATAAAGCGATATACACTATGTATATGACATATGCCTACAAACCTTTAGGACGATAAATGGGAAAAATAGAAAAAAAATCGGAGTGTTGCTGAGCCGGGGATACGATAATGGGTTTCAAGTGAATACGTTTGCGTTAGCGGGAAATATTTTCTTTAAGAAATAAGAATGAATTGAAAGTAACGAAATGGATACCTAGCTTTCATGACTTATATCGAAAGACCTAGACGAAATCTTTCTTTCGTCATCGAAATCAGCGCGCTGGCACATCAGATTCACACGGTATATAAGTGGCCGGAAATGTTCGCAAACGCCCAAAATTGCCGCCAGTCGCCGCGGGCCCCCACCCACCTCCCGCATGCGCGTCGCCAACTCACAGCCACGCTCGTATCGAAGTGGTATTCCCGAACGGACGAGACCACAATCATTTTGATTCCGTAGTTAGTCATAAAGTTGTAGAAACGGAATTTAAAGAATTACCCTTGAAACGTTACATCGCTGTTTCTGGGCAGGTACCCCACGTGTCGGTCTAATGTTACCCACGTATTCACGTTAAAAAAACATTTAAAGAATTAATTTACAAAGAAAAAAGTAGAGTTACTACAGCCAAATGTTACGTAATTACTTCCTATTCTATAATTCCCAAAGTTTCGTTATGTATTTTATTTTGTATATCTCTGGCTCTATCACTCCTTAACTGACATAAATAATGCATGAAGGATGTACAAACGTTCGTTTTGGAAGATGCAACGCAATTGCGTAGTAATTATATTACTATTTAAGTCAAACAGTACCTTTAAAATGTTCCTAAAGCTAACAAAAATGGCTATCATCCCTTACGTAGACCTGTGGCAACATTTGAAGACATATATTAAATTTCATACATTTACATACAATACTTAACTTCACTTGCATACGAAACGAAATTGTAAAATAAAATGGCGTGTTCACCGTACATTAAATAAAATATAAAATTATAAATATGGAAATCAGGCGTTTAAACTAGTTATTTACAGATTTTACCAATGTAGATGTTCTGGCACCTAACTAGGAATAATGAGTGAAAATTTAATATTGGTTTTATTATTGTTTGCAGGTTTATAAATCCAAATAAATAGCGGACTGGCAGTGCCCGTATTAAATGGCTGCCCTATAAATCAGGTGACAACTGCGTTGTAAATGTGTAGTCAGCTGCCCTACACGCAAGTTAGTGGCTGATCTATAAACAATATGGAAGCTGATCAATAAACTAGTTGGTGGCTGCCTCAAAAACAATTTTGGTGGCTACTCTAGAATAAAGTTGCTGATTTGCCCACACGCAAGTTGCTGGCTGCACTGTAAACATGTTGGTGGCTGTCCTGACATTAAAGTAAATACATGGATAGAGGGAGCGTTAGCTAGATCAATGCATAAGAAAACGCGTGTTCAACATGTATCACATGCTTTCAGGCTCGACATGCGCGGGCGTACAAAAGTACGTTCAAAAACAAGAATCAAAGTGCTTATAATCGCTAATAATGCAATATCACGGCGATACCACGTGAAGATACATGTAGTTGAGTATACCACAATAACCTAACAGTAAAACCTTGTGTACGAGCTTGTACTGACTACACATATAAATTAACATTTACAGCTGCGTATAATTAACTGTGTCGGCACTTGTGCGGGTCTGGTATTCTTATTTGAAACCTTGTGCAGTAAGTAGTTATTAAACTGATCATCGACGTGCAAGTACATGATTACCCGTGAAAAGTTACAAGGCTTCCCTTTTCATATCTACAATTGCAGCCAAATGCGCAGCAGTACATCACCATTTTCGAAAGATGACTTAGAAGACGTATTTCTGCCACCAAAAATCCATATAAACAATGATGTCAAAACGTAATGTTTTCCATAAGTCAGCTGTTTCTGCCTGTTGCAATGCTGAACACACTTTAGTGACGTCATGCCCCTCTGTCCATATATTTACTCTAAGGTCCTGACATCCAGGTGTTCAGAGCGGCTGCAAAACTTACGTAAAATCATATCCTTCTGTGGTTATGTGATCAGCACACAGTCTTCTTCCACTGCGAGATCCGAGTTCGATCGCTGGACCCCGTGTCCGAATTGCACGCGAGAGACGCGGTAGAGGCTGCCGATGACTGATGGATTTATTTTTCCAGGGCACTCTCGTTCCTCCCACGAGTGCACCCGGTCGCTGCTCTACCCTAGATACTTCCCTAATATTACGTTCAACGATGATGGCACACATCCCACCCGCTCAAGTTTTCTGACACTTCGGCGGGTGTTACAGCTGCCTCCAATTTAAGTAGCCTACTCATTCCCACGCCTTTTTATTTTACATTTAGCCCTTCACGTCATTAGGTTTCATGCTGTGGTTCAAAGACTATAGTTATTTTTTTTTTCATTTTGTTAGGCTTATTGTGAGTAAAGAGATTTGGGCGGCTCCTAACATCGGGGCCTTGAGAGCAGATGAAGTGAGGTGAGAATGGAGCAGCGCCGGAATGAAAGGGTGGGGGAAACGGGAGATCCTCACTCAATAAGAATAATAAGAGTTAATAGGACGCTCAGACTGGTAAATAACAGATATTTTACTTGACGCGTGGCGTAATTAAGAAGTGTTAGAGCGGCGCTNTTAAACCAGTTTATGGACTTTCCGACGATACGTGTCGTCCATTTACGCATACCGAGGTCAAGCCGAGAGGTAATAGCGCATGCAGGCCATTACACGTGTTGCCGCCCTCGTGCCTCCTCCTCCCACCCCCTAGCAAGCCCTGGACATTTGTAAACGCCGAAAAATGACGATAGTAAGGCGATTTCCACCCGAAGTCGAGAACACGCCAGAGAAAACAGCTGACGAGCTTGAAGGTGGTGCCACGAGCACTCCTCTCCCCCCGCCCCCCGCAAACCAAACCCCGGGGCAACTGGGACACGCGCCGCGGAAAGAGAGCTGACAGCGTAAGTTTGAGGGTGCAGGTCATCCCTCCTTCAACCTTCAAGAACCATGGCGTGTGTAAGAAGTGCTTCGTACTGCGCCCTCCACCCTACCCCTCCCCCAACAAGGGAGACACCTGTAGGAAACGAGGGAGGGAGTCAAGAGCGGATATCAGCGAATTTACGAGAGAAGAGGTAATCAGTTCATTATTACCACACAGAGAGGAATCAGTTAGTCAGTTCGTTATCACCGCACAGAGAGAGAGTCAGTTACGTCAACCAGTAAGATAGAATCACGAGCTGAGAGAGGACGTGGGTGCAGCCATTACCAAGGCCGGGGAGATCGGACCCCCGGCCGCATCAGTTCGCAAAGACAGTCGAAGCAACGAGCAGCAGGTGGCGCGGAGTTCGCTAACTCCACACCGGGATGTGCAGGTAATCAGTCGCAAGGGGTCAGTCATATCGGGACGCGAGACGCGATACGCGAAACACAGGGCAGAATCAGAGACAGTTACCAGAGTTATGTCAGACGAGTAGTTTCACCATGTCGGGACGCAAGTCAGTCAGTCAAGTCAGTCAGTCAGTTACAATAATGCACCGAGAAGGCGGAGTTGAGTGGTGAGCTCTAACGAGGCATGCCATGTCGAGCTAGTGGGATTAGTCCAGTGCAGCACATATCCGAGAAGGACAGGTGGGGGCCCACCCAGGGCCACCTCGCCGGGATGTGGTAGGGAAGTACGCAGTCCGTTACTACCCTATGCCGAGAACAGGTGTGAGTGGTGAGCTTCAACAAGAAGCCAGCCAGCTGAGTGGAACACACCAACAACAGCCAGACAGTGGGCCTATAACAGGGGCATCCATCTCACCAGATCTCATCAACTGCCGGAACGTATCCGGGCCACCCAACTCACCAGACCTCATCTGCCGGAACGACTACCACGCAACATGTGCATATAAGTAATGACGTCGTCACTCAGGGACCTGTTATGTCACCTAATGCCCCCACAGCGTCGGAAGCATAGCCAGAAGAGTGTAACCAGCCCTTCAGGCCAGAACTCGCAGGGTGTTAAAGTATGAGTAAATTCCCGGAAAAGTTCCGGGAATGTGTGAATAAATTCCCGTTAAATAAACCTGTTCAAATCCAAGACGTAATGAAGTATTGTTTTATATACTCTCAACCTTCAAGTGTGTGCCATAAACTTTAACCGTAGACCCTACGAACCGTTCTGTACACCACAGGTGGGGAGTAGCGTCATACTGTTTGTAGCATTGAGAATAAACATAATATATATTTTTTATTTTCTTTTTATTATAACCTCTATCCGTCACTAACTCGGATACGCCAGTCAGGCGTCCCATTTGTACAACAACTTTTCCATTATAATGGCGTGAAATTACTATTACTATGTAGCAGAAAAAAAACTGCTACATTCGTGTGTTTTCTCTCCACGACAAGTAAATTTATACAGACATCGGAGTTGTAATTTCATGATTGTATGTGTATTTTCTCACATACAAAAAAGTGAAATCGCAGATTCACTCTAATTTTAATGACACAAACTCTGTAAATTTTTCACTGTTTTACTAAGCTTAAGGTTTTAATACAGGAAATGGGTGTATTTTTACACATACTTCAAAATGCTTAATTTAACACAAACATTGTTTTTATTAAGCAATACATTTATGTTTTCTCCCCAAATACATGTAGTGAATTTACTATTATTAGCAACATTTGTGTAGAATTACACGTACTGTAGTTGTTTTTACAAACAACACATACAAAATATAAAATTACCAAAAATTTGCATATGAAAATTTTACTTATTATTACGTTGATCGGTTACGGAGATCATCTAAGGATATTACATATATTTAAGCGAGTCACAATATCGGAGGTCATTTCACTTCTGATTAACCAGTTCTGTCCCAAATTAATTTACGATCTCAAGTGACGTAATAGTAAAATTTTCTGACGGACACTGTACCTTTGTCTAGCGTGCTTCTCGCAAGCTGTGAACACCGCGCTGCACGGTCGTCGACGTCAGCATTCACTACTCACAAATGAGAGGTGCGGAAATGTCAACAAATCGTATTACTCGGAAGGAAGACGCTCCAATCTCCGACCGCTGATTCCTTGTAGTGTACAGTGCTGGACATAAATGTCCTTCATGTGCTCATGTCCTCGATCATGGACACAATGACTGAAAGGATTACTGACTGATGTGACATAGCGATTTTGTAAATGCGCGGTTCATATATTATTTTGGATATTTCCTTTCTTCCAGGCAGGGCTGAAAATTTTACTGGATATTCACTCCTTTGAAATACGTCTGGACTCGTTATTTCGATTGGGTTTCATGGTTTTCTGAACTCACCTACGCTTTTCACAATGGCTGATTACCGCTCTTAGATTTTCTCACAGTCGTTCTCACTGCAGCTCATATTTAATGCATCTTGCTATTTATAATTTTTAAGTCTATTTCCGTATTCCTGTGCTATAAAAGCAAATAGTGGGCTTCAATTGGCGAAATTATTTTGACAGGATATTCAGTTATCTGAATGCTGACAACTGTGAAGCAAGATAAATGCACGTGCACAGGATAAAAGTAGTTGGAGAGATTTTATTCGACTGCAAATGGACGTTAATATTTAAAATTGAGTCTTTGTAATGACATGCAGGATTTTACTACTTACGCCTGCCAATATGTTCAAAAACGCAACTATTTTAATATGAATGGAAACACTTTTATTTGGTCACTATTAAGTATGATCAGGAACCGTGGCTTTGATGTTGTCAGCGGGTATTTTAGACGACACACATGTTAAGTAGTACTCTAAGCAAAATATTTTTATACGACATGCATACATAACTGTTACGAGGTGTTGTTGTGACAGGCTTACCATCCTCGCAGTAAATGTGAAATGATAAAATGTTTACAATGTAAAACATTAACTCCTTCACAATGGCTCCCAATACTAAGTCACATTCCACCACCTCATCTGCGACGAACAAATGCTCTTATACGCGAGTATAAAAAGATAATGGACAACAGAGACCTACCGATCCACCAAGATAATGAGGACGCCAATAATAATCGACTTCGCTCCAGAAAACCACCCACAAAATCGGCAAGGATTGCTGTCCATGAAGACTTCAATATAAGAGATGTATGGATGCAATCATGGACTGCACACCAAAATAATAACATGCCATGCTTTACTCAGGAACCACCAGGTTTTGATTTACCGCGCAAAACCTGGTCCACACTCAACAGAATTAGAACCCAACATGGCAGATGCGCATACTTTCTGCACAAGTGGGGCAGGCAATCATCCCCTCAATGTGACTGCGGAGAAGATCAAACCATCAGACACATTATTGAAGAATGTCCTATAAGGTCCTATAACGGTAGTCCTGACGACTTCCTGTTGGCAACTCAAGAATCGATAGATTATATCAATAGACTTGATGTTTGTTTGTAACTCTTAAAGTTTGTAATATTTTTAATTTCTATGTATTGTTCCTTTTATAAGTGTCTAAATTGCCATACGATAAATATATAAATAGCTTTATTTTTAGAAATATATAAATACTCAAATGCATACTTTTAATAACTGGGTCATGGTCATAGCGTGTGATTCATACGACAGTCTCCAAAAATTTTATATAAAAACTAGGGAGTGTCTGGCTCTTCGTAATTATGGAATTCTGTCAGATGGACAACTTATACTCCAANTCTTAAAGTTTGTAATATTTTTAATTTCTATGTATTGTTCCTTTTATAAGTGTCTAAATTGCCATACGATAAATAAGTAAATAGCTTTATTTTTAGAAATATATAAATACTCAAATGCATACTTTTAATAACTGGGTCATGGTCATAGCGTGTGATTCATACGACAGTCTCCAAAATNTACTCAAATGCATACTTTTAATAACTGGGTCATGGTCATAGCGTGTGATTCATACGACAGTCTCCAAAAATTTTATATAAAAACTAGGGAGTGTCTGGCTCTTCGTAATTATGGAATTCTGTCAGATGGACAACTTATACTCCAAACCCATCGTGTACTAAAAAGTGCTTCGTGCATCCATAACCAAGATAGAACTTAATTTCATGTCATTAGTTCTGTAAAAATGACAACCAACAGTTTCATAAATATTTCTGAAACAACAGCGAATATTTGCAGTTCAGTATTACACCGCGCCAAGTTTCTATTTGGTGAACACAGTATTATTTTAAAAAGACTAAATAACAGTTCTTTTTTATTTACATGGTCTCAATTTTTTATAATGTAGTTGTTACTTCAAACCAGTGTCATGTTCACATAAAAAATAATGGTATGGAGAATTTTCATAAAATATTTTGTATCGAATACTAAATTGGTTTATCAGCTAGTTTTTTACAACAGTACCGAAAAATAGGCAATCCAAATAACGATATTATGTACCCTAGTATTATGATATTTCTATTCACTGTCACACAAGTTTGACATGTAATGTTATTTACGCCAATAATTATTCAGGTTTTTCCTGGAGTAACAACATGCAATACGGAAAATTTCTTGTGTTTTAAATGCCTTAAATTTCATACACAGTGCTTACAAAGACGAACACAAGACCTCCTTTCAGTATGACGCAAAATTTCAATGTAAAGAACAAATTAGTAATAGCCGCAATCAGAACTGGCGCTACCATACTGAAGTAAGGCAGAATGCTGCAACCACAGATCACTGGACCAAAACGACAGGAACTCCTACGTCAGCGCTGCACACCAGGGGATTACTTCAATTTAGGTTAGACACTCTCCTGGTAGAGCAGCAAACTTGCTGCAAGAGATTGCTTCACTTAGTAGACGGCTATTGTGTTTCCATTTCTCCTCTTGCTCGCTTTCGCTGGCTGAGTGGCGAGTGGTCTATCGAGGCATCTAACAGGAGAAGGAAGAATATACACCGTTGGAAAGAATAACAACACTGAAGTCGAAGAGGAAGTTACAATGCTGGAATAACTAGAATTTCCCCTAGCGAAAATAACTTCGATGTGATGATGTGAAGTGAGAAGTGATTAAAAAAACAGCTAGAACCGAAGAAATTCGTTGATTATACGCGTTTATGAAGTTGGTATGGAAAGAAAAGCATATTTTGTAGAACTGACATGGTTACGCCATAATATTTTTAAAAGGGAAGTATGAAAGAGCGGAAAAATTGACAGATGTGTAACGCTCCTGTGCAAGCAATTGAAGGCATACGACGAGATGATTTAATGAAAACTAGGAACGACCAAGCAAATAGTTATAATAAGAGTAAAATCGTATGGTTTCCCATAAGGCAGGTCTTCTTCATAAACGTTAGTAACTTTTAAATATGACAAAATTCAAGTAATGGACCTAAACATGGCTTCTGAAAATTACAATGTAAAAATGTTAGATCATGTTTAAAAAAAAAAGCTAATTTTGGTATCAAACTATTTATGTTTGGATTTTACGTGGCAAGATTTTGCACATAACTGTTTAAGAATACGAAACCACCTCATCGCGTTTGGCATGAAACAAACTGTCTTAGAGGCAAGGTGTTAGATTCAGTAACACATTTTTTATTACATTAAAAATTTTAACTGTACGTATTTCGAGTGGTATCTCTAGTTAGCGACAGGTGAGTCGCGCCGTGTGGACAGTTTACATAACAAGCTGAATAATCTCGTTTGAGGAATACGCATTTTAACGGCATATATCTGAAAAACGGGGTTAACATTCGTTCCTCTCTTCTTCCAGTCAACTCTCCTTCCACTGCGAAGAGGAAAATTACTCATAATGTTACCTGCCATTGATAATTATATAGTCTATTAACGGTTACTTCCAACGTATCTGACGACTTTCTGAAGTTCTACTTTCGGACTACTCACAATTTATCTTTCTGCCAGATGCAGACATGTCAATAAGCCTGGAACAAAACCCAAGGACAATAAAACACACCAGACTTACTGACATGTTTACATCTGGCAAAAAGATAAATTGTGAGTCGTCCGAAAGTAGAAATTCAGAAAGTCGTCATAAAAGTTGAAAGTAACCGTGAATAGGCTATATCATTATCAATGGCAGGTAAAATTAAAAGTAATTAGCCCCATTTAAGAAAATAAGGTCATCATGATTCCTCGGGGTGCTCCTGTTTCCCAGGCATTTGTATTCCTTCGTCGCTCCGTCTTAGTCTCTTTCCGAGCCACCCACACGGGACGTGAGGCGCCTACGAGCCCACCTTGAATGCTCTTTGCCAGTAGGTGCTGACCTCGCCACAGCATCCAACCCTCATGTCGCACTTATTTATTTTACTTTTCCGTTTGTCACTAGTACAGTTCAATTAATTCAGCCAGGTGTCCTTACTTAGTACTATGTGTGTACAGAGCTTGGTGAAATTCGGTTCACACGTTCAAAAATTTAAGGGGGGAATACACACGCACAGACAAACAGACAGGAAAGTGATCTCATAACCCTGTCTTTCCTTTGGAAAGTTGGCTAAAATGGAAAGCATAACTAACTGACATTAAAATTTGATGATAATCGTAGAATAATTATCTGACGCAAGGGAAAAAAATTGCCTGAAATGACTGGAAAAACAAACGTAATAGTTATTATTTTTATTTTAGTTTCTTGATAAATTTATATTTTTCAATGCCTATGCCTGAAATATAATATTTAAATTCTTCTTCTGTATTGTTTAAGAGAAATTCCCAACAGGAATGAAGTCATGAAAGTTGTCAAGCCAAAAGTTCCTTCCAATTGCAAATACTGTTAAATGGCGTCGAAGAAATGTGCAACAGGCAATAAGCGTAATAAAACCTTACAATTACTCTTGTTAGCAATGAAGTATCTCATATTAGTACCCAAAGGGAAAATCTAATACCAATGTTTATGGGGGAAAAAATGAAGTGGGGTCAATGCCCATTATATCTATACACGTATACACAATGTGGACGAAGTTTCATGTCAATTCAAAGTTTATTATTATTTCTTGAAAAATGGCTGTCTCTTTTACAGATTTTAAGGAAATGATTAAAAGTCGAAACGAATCCAGAAAATGCATAAACTTGGATATACANCTGTCTCTTTTACAGATTTTAAGGAAATGATTAAAAGTCGAAACGAATCCAGAAAATGCATAAACTTGGATATACAGTATAAACATCACGGTCATGGCAGCAACGATCATTCCGTACTTAATTTGACTGATAGTGAACTCCCGTCTTTCACTCCACTTTCTGCGTGCGAACATACGCTGCACGATTAACTGTCATAATCTCATTGTCACGATACGCGATAAACGAGGCTGACGGACGCTTCAAGCAAAACTGAACAACGAGAAGTGACTTATCCGCTCTTTCTGGTAATTGGTCCACCTTTTTATGGCCCTGGCTATTCATTGAAATTTTGTTTTCTGGCAACCACATTACTAATAGTATATCTTTTCTGTACTGACACTTGCAACTAAACGATGACAGTATGTACGTGTAATATTTGTTCTGTTCAGGTTAGGAACAGAACGCGATATCTTATGGGATAGTTTGGCATAAGGAAAATTTCCGCCTCTAGGTGCGCAGTGTAGCAACATGTAATTTTTAATTAAAATTTTAAGCTAAGTGAATAATAAAAGAGAAAAAATGTTACTTAATTACATCATTAGTTTATGTTTGATTTATAATTATTACAATTATCCTGTTTTTCANATGTAATTTTTAATTAAAATTTTAAGCTAAGTGAATAATAAAAGAGAAAAAATGTTACTTAATTACATCATTAGTTTATGTTTGATTTATAATTATTACAATTATCCTGTTTTTCAGCGGANCTGTCTCTTTTACAGATTTTAAGGAAATGATTAAAAGTCGAAACGAATCCAGAAAATGCATAAACTTGGATATACAATATAAACATCACGGTCATGGCAGCAACGATAATTCCGTACTTAATTTGACTGATAGTGAACTCCCGTCTTTCACTCCACTTTCTGCGTGCGAACATACGCTGCACGATTAACTGTCATAATCTCATTGTCACGATACGCGATAAACGAGGCTGACGGACGCTTCAAGCAAAACCGAACAACGAGAAGTGACTTATCCGCTCTTTCTGGTAATTGGTCCACCTTTTTATGGCCCTGGCTATTCATTGAAATTTTTTTTTCTGGCAACCACATTACTAATAGTATATCTTTTCTAAACTGACACTTGCAACTAAACGATGACAGTATGTACGTGTAATATTTGTTCTGTTCAGGTTAGGAACAGAACGCGATATCTTATGGGATAGTTTGGCATAAGGAAAATTTCCGCCTCTAGGTGCGCAGTGTAGCAACACGTAATTTTTAATTAAAATTTTAAGCTACGTGAATAATAAAAGAGAAAAAAATGTTACTTAATTACATCATTAGTTTATGTTTGATTTATAATTATTACAATTATCCTGTTTTTCAGCGGAGAAAACAGATAAAATCGGGTATACATGCGACACTAGCGCTTATCTAGTGGCGAAAGCATTTGGTTGCCAAACTTTTAACATAGATCATCGCAACCTGTGAGGAAGTAACCTTAGTATGGGTGATCAAAATTTCATCATATCTTAGATACTTAACTACGTGTCGATTGGAGTGAAGTAGACATATTTGGGCTGCTCTTAACACAGTGGTCTTGGGAGCCGGTGAGGTTCAAACGAGGTGAGTATGGTGCAGAGCAAGAATGCTGGGGTGGGGGAAACGGGTGATCCCTGAGAAACCCCGCCGACCAGCGGATTCGTCCGGCACGATTCCCACATGCAAAAATTCGGGAGCGCTCCCGCCGTGAATCGAACCTGGTTCGCCTTGGGAGGTGAGTAGTCTAACCACTACACCACCGCGGCCCCTAACTACGTTTGGAATTCAGTAGAGACTGTGTGAACTGGTTATAAGTTGTTCACGGTTACTTTTGAAATCAGTATTTGGAAAAAGCCACATCCCCGTAACTGTAAACATTTAAACGCAAACGACGACTGAAATACTCGTGTGTAAAGTTGTCAGCGAATAAGGAAAAAAATAGTTAAAAATATAAACGTCGTATTAAAATTGGGTAACATTTAATCTGTTGACTCTTAACTTCATTTAATTTCTGTTTGTTTTATCCACATAATAAATAGTAGCCTGGTATTGGCATGTTAGAAACTTATTTATGCTCCTGACAGTTACAAAACTATACAATTCATCGAAGAATGATTAAATACTAATTTTACATAAGCTGAAAAGATACTGCATTTTCAGAGAAGAAGATCATGAGAAAAGCTTTCAGAACTGCTCAATTATTTGCGAACAGCTTATGAATTACAATTTAATCCGGAAAATCCGGAAGCTGTTAATAATTAATAAAGGGCTCCATTAATTTAGAGCAAAAAGACGGATATAAACTTTAGCGTAATGACAAAACGTTGTTGAGTTGAGAGATTTGGTTGGCTCTTAAAAACGAGGTCTCGAGAGCCGATNTCTTTAGCGTAATGACAAAACGTTGTTGAGTTGAGAGATTTGGTTGGCTCTTAAAAACGAGGTCTCGAGAGCCGATGAGGGCGAAACGAGGTGAGAATGGAGCATCGCCGGAATGCAAGGGCGTGGTAAACGGGAGATACCGAGAAAACCCGCAGACCAGCGGTATCGCCCGGCACGATTCCCACTTGCGAAAATCCGGGAGCGAGCCGGCCGGGGGTCGAACCCGGATTGACCGCTCAACCACCGCGGCCAGCAGTGGACGCTCGGGCGGTGACGTCACCACACTCGGGTGGCAGGGGGTTCACTCACGTAGTTGCTGGCGAGATCTGGGTGGTTGGTCTGAATGCCGTCGTCGAGGATGGACACGACGACGCCCTTGCCGGTGTAGCCCTTGGCCCAGGCGGCAGCCACGTTCATATCCAGCCCGTCCTTGGCTCCACCGTTCTGCAACAAGCAAACACCCGTCCCTCTTACAACCCTCGGCCACACACGCCCTCAACAATTACTACTCCTTCCTAGCTCATATCACACAGAGATACATTTTCGTTGAATAAGAAATTAAACGCGTGTATAGGGGCAATTAAATATTTTGTCGTTGGAACCCAAATAATTTTGTTCTTATTTGGCTGGCCAAAGCAAAGATTTTGGTGGGTGTAACTAAACATTTGTTTGGCTCCACGTACATTAAAGAGTTTCGGTTAGTATAAAAAATTCTAGATGCCACACCGATATTAAAACCTAGATTGTTTGCACCCGCACGCTACGCCCTATCAACCTCAGCTAAAGTGACTAATGATAGAATGTTTTAAAATACGTTAAGAGTGAATACTGGACAACGTGCGCAAATAAATATTTCAAGTTTTGCAGATTTACTTTTTTGTTTTCAGTTGAACTTGTTTTTATTAAGATCTTTATACCATTATTAAGCATGAATACATGCACTAACAAGCACTGTTACTATTATAATTGTCACAAAAAATACGAACGTACTCTCGAGCTGTATTTTCGATAGGAGGCATTGAAATGAGTTGCCAATCAAATTTATACAGTTGATACAACTAAATATTTGGTTGGCTATACAATTAACTTTGGCCCAAAACAGAGGTTTTGTTAATTCAAGCAAGTATTATGTTAGACGAAGAAGATTAATTTTGTTGCTTTGCAAGTTTTGCTTACACAATAAATATTTTTATGGGGCAACAAAATATACTTTTGGCCCTACACAAACAAATATATTTTGTTCACTGCAACACATTTTTCTGTAAGTATAGGTCTAAATATGTTTAATTTTTTTACTAATTGTATTGATGTGTTTGCCTACACTGAATACCAGTTAAACATACTGAAACACGGAAATATTTGTTTGGCACAGACAAAATTGTTTTAATAAAATTTATTTGGCTTTGTGAAAAAATTTCATTTCTTTGGAGTAACTGAGGTTTGATTGTACCAACAAAATATCGTTTAGCTAAAAGAAACAAGACACAAGCAGTTATTTTTCTCAGTGCAGTTTTTATGGGTCACTTTTTTGGAAAATACAACTATGTATAACTCTCTGACAATATACATATATTACGCTGTAGAATAAACATAAAATTCGACCTTTTGTTAAATAATTTTAAACGTGCTATAATAAAAAATAGTCAGTTATATAATTGAAAATAAAGTAATGGAATATAAGTAGAAAATACAACATGACGGATGAGATCCAACATTAAGGACGCGCGTCGCCTGCCTGAAACTGCTTTGCGCGTTTGAGGCACAGAAGCGCGGAAGCGATAAGGGTGACACTGACACGCGCGCCTAGTGCAACATCGCTTCTATAGTCAATTCATGGTTACTTCCAACTTTTCTGAAGCCCTGCTAAAGTTCTATTTTCAGACTATTCCTCCGCCTGATGGAAATAAAGATTAACTAATTCTAAAAAAAAAACTACACTATAAGTGACCAAGTGACAACGCACCGCATTCGTACGCACNAATAAAGATTAACTAATTCTAAAAAAAAAACTACACTATAAGTGACCAAGTGACAACGCACCGCATTCGTACGCACTCTGTATAATAGTATTTTACATGAGAACAATTTTACACTAGGCATTACCAACATGCATTTTTGACCCTGCTTTTATTCATGTTTATTATAAATTAAATATTATAATTCATAAATCAAATACAAATGAAAGTTCAATTTCATTAAAAATAAGATACCTTTATGTTTACAGAGATATAAAACTCTTGTGATACACAAAATATTTAGAAAACAACCAAAAACGTCATACACGGGGTGATTTTTCAAAGGTTCTATTCAAAAAGTGTAAAGGAACAACGAATAGTCTATATCCGCAAGACTCTGAATTGGCGTGCGGTGTTATTGTCGTGCTGCGTGTACCTATGGTATTTAAAGCGGCGAGCCTGTAATTTTTGCTTGGAAAGTCTACATCAAAGTTGAGTGCACCCAATGTGATAAAGAGTTTTTAACTTTGTCGGAGGGCTCGGGAATAGTATCTCTAGTGTGCACGATGTCTTTAGAGAGCTATTCGTCTCTCGTTTAAAGCGTGTTTTGTTTTCGTTTATCGGTACAACGAGAACACGTTAAGCGGTTCCATAAAAAAAAACGCCAATTTAAAACACTGCAACGCTATTCGAGCGACAGGTAGGCGAAGCACTTAGGCCGCGTGCACACCAGTGAAACGAACCCCGCCGCGAACATAGGCCGTGGCGTAGCATGCAAGTCGTTTAACAAAACGATTCCAATACATTGACCATACTCGATACGCTCATGTAAATGGGTTTTAAATAGATTTAAGTTTCAAGGTCGTCACACCAAAAATGGATCCTTATAAGTCGGGCGT
The DNA here is from genome assembly GCA_002778355.1 of Clitarchus hookeri. Taxonomy (NCBI): domain Eukaryota; kingdom Metazoa; phylum Arthropoda; class Insecta; order Phasmatodea; family Phasmatidae; genus Clitarchus; species Clitarchus hookeri. The sequence goes on along the minus strand of NQII01002916.1, from coordinate 147,945 downwards.
GAATTGTCCTGCGAACGCGGGCCATACTGACATCGTATCGAAAACTTAAGTACGCGCTCTCTAGTTACATTTTTGGTGTAATGGCTTAATTTTTAAAATATATCTCGAATACTTTATTGTTTCAAGAAAAAAAATATATTTTTCTATGTTTTGTGATTCGGTCCTGTTCCCTATTTTTTTTTTTTTTTTTTTTTTTTTTTGGAAGTTGCTGCAAACTAAACCGAAACTGGAGATATTATTATGCAAAAGTATATTTTTCTCTTTTGAATTTTTAAATTACGCTTGCGTCTGGCAGAAAAAAAACTATTAAACGCTATTGTGATTCAAACATTTAATTTTATGTCAGCGGGGTTTTTTTTTTCGTAGCCAACAAAAACTTAAGGTTGATTAACATAAATATTTACTCATATTGGCATATGGTCACGATCGGCCTGTGATCGCAGTTTTGAAATCGATTTCAATTCAGATCGAAAATTTACATGTAACCGGATATCTGATCAGTAGAGATTGAGTCATGAAAGTGTTGAAATCGATTTGAAAACTACATGGAAACGTAGCAAAGGTCGCCTCAGCGCTAATGCCTTTGCTCTACGCTATGGACACACTGCGTGAATAACATTTCAGAGATCTTGTATATTCGACCATTCTCTCAGCGTAGAACCATATTACAATGCACGTGCAAGTCACTGATGCAGTATACATTTCTATCCGTCTGCGCTTGTCGATGGAATTAAAGCAGAATACAATAAAACTTTGACATACGCGTATATACACTATACACAAGAAGATAACAATACAACAGCGCTTCATTGATAGCAGGCTTGAAATTCCAAGAAATCATAATAAAAAAAATCCTTCACAGTAACGTTTGCAAAGAACTTCGAAAGTTTCTGGAACACAATGGGTGCAAAAAGTTATGAAAAATGGCACGGAGGTGAGAAATGCAAGGTAGGAAGGTCGTAGCAAACACGCCGTCCACGCTCTGCGTAACGACGCTTCGAACATTCCTTTGATGCACGGGCTCAGTACAGACTCCAGGCGAAATGTAGCGCGTCGCGAACATGGAACAAAATTACGTTTACAACCTGCGTTCGTAGCTTCGTCCACAAAGGCGTACATTTTCTCACCTGGCAAGCCTATCTCGGTATGTATAAATAATGCCTCTAATAAATACGGTTCTCCTACAAAAGTTGGTAAATGTTTGTTGGATATTTTATTAGATATAACTGACTAACCTAAATTATTTATATAAACGGCAATAAAAAAAAGGCCTACATGTTAGTTTAAATATTTTTCTGTAGCACTATTTGCATAAAAAAATTTGTGGGAATCGGGTGATTAATCTCTGTGATATGGCATAAAACCTCCATTTTTTTTTCGTGTAACGATCTTCATACATAGGGGACAAAAACGTTATGTACTAGCACATTTGATGATTGTAACTTATACTGTATACAAAGTAAAGTTAAAATCTATTGCAGATTTTCGTAGATATTGGACACTAAGCTAAACTCTTATTGNTATACTGTATACAAAGTAAAGTTAAAATCTATTGCAGATCTTCGTAGATATTGGACACTAAGCTAAACTCTTATTGCCCCCGTTCTGAAAATAAGTGTCTGGCACACTTAATACTTATAAATGAATATGACCAACAACAGTACAGCTTATTCACCAAATTTAGTGGGAATCAGTTTATTTTTTTCCGAGATGCAACAAAAACTTTATTTTTTAAAGTGGGGCTTTCTTACAAAATGGGGGAGATATGGTGCTCTCTACAGACAAATTTGAGGTATATAATAGATACCGACAGCATACAAAGATAAGTTGAAATTTATTTCGTAGTTTCGTAAATATAACATGTTGAGCTACGTAATCTATATGACCACCATTTTGAAAGTATGTTCTGATCTATTCAAAGCATATAAATTTAAATGGCCGGCCGGAGTGCTATTTGTTTGCCAAATTTGTTCGGAATTTGCTGGATTTCTCCGGAGATATGACAAATATTTTCAATTGTCACATAGTCCTATCTTACAAAATGGCGGCCTAAAAAGAAACTTTCCGTGAACACATTAGATGATTATAATATATTGTTACATGGACGCCTGACGGGCGTATCTGAGTTCGTGAGGGATGAGGACTTAATAAAAATAAAAGGACGAAAATTGATATTTAATTTATTCACACAGCTATTATTTACAGCATTAATTTATACATCTCCACTATTACTCTTTTATTTCTCATTGAGCGCAATATTTTATATATTTTTTAACTCTAATTAACGTCCTTATTGTCTCTATTTTGTTATAGTCAATTAACTCATACTCATCATTAACATACATTCAGTCTGTCTGTTGCCATACTTTGTAATGCCTTTCATTCGGGCATCTAGTCCAACAGTCCAGCCTGCAGTCGTACTCTTTACTTCTCTGATGCACACAGACGCAGATTTTCCTCCCACTGGTCACTTCTCTCGCCGCGCGCTTCTCTTCTCACTAGTCGTCTATCGCTGAAACTCATGCTGAAACTCATCCATTCAACAACTGCCAGTTTGAAGGCCCGACGCGTTTTTTATAGCCGCTGGACATGACCTGGAAGGTTTGCCGCACCCTAAGTCTAGCTGAGAGAAACAAGGTCAGTAATCCAGAGCATTCTTCAGATGTCTCAAAGACACGCGATACCCAAGGTGAGAGTGACGTGCGTCTTGATAGGCATAACAGGCACGCTTTGTAAACATTCCTTTGACTTGCTGCAACCGCTATCATACAACTGCTCTGTNTCTTGATAGGCATAACAGGCACGCTTTGTAAACATTCCTTTGACTTGCTGCAACCGCTATCATACAACTGCTCTGTTCTTCACTTCCACTCGCTCGTGCGGAAAAAAACAGCGAGCGCGTAACTCTATATTGCCAGCATACAATATTAAGTTAAAAATTAATTCATGGTTTCGACAATGTTGCATACTAAGTTAAAATGGCTCTACGGTCACCATTTTGAAAATAAGAGTCTGGCTTACTTAAAACATACGAGTTTACATAACCTACCACAGTACTACTTGTATGCCAATTTGGTAGTAAGCGGTCAATTGTTTCCCGAGATGACATAAAAATTATTTTATTTGTGTGACGCTATCTTAAAAAATTGTGTTCTAAAGAGGCTTCGTGCATGCACATTTGATAGTTGTAATATATACTGCCATCATACAAAGTTAATTTCGAATTTATTACATGGTTTCGGCAATAGAGCATACTAAGCAAAAATAACTACATGTCCGCAATATTGAAAATATGTTCCTGACCTATTAAAACATACCAGTTTACACCTAAGTATTACTTGCCTGCCAAATTTGGTCGGAATCTGTCAACTGTGTTCTGAGATTTGAAAAAAATAAATAAATGGCGTGTGGGGAGTGCACCCAGGGCAAGGCGACACCCTCCGAGTTACGGTCTTTCCAGCTGGGACCCATAGGTGACCGTCATCCCCGGGCATGATAGAAATGAAACCCTAGCATGGAGCGGCGCTGGAATGCAAGGGCGGGGGAAACGGGAGTACCCCGAGAAAACCCGCCGGCAAGCGGCATCATCCAGCACGATTCCCACATGCGAAGATCCGGGAGTGAACCCGCCAGGGATCGAGCCCAGATCGCCGTTGTGGGAGGCGAGCTCCTGGACACTACGCCACCGCTTCCCCTCTCAGATGTGATATAAAACTTAAGTTCTACGTGTGGTGCTATCTTATAAAATGGTGGGCAAAAGTGGCTATGTGTTCGCATATATGATGCTTGTAATAGATACTTTCAGCGTACAAAATTTGGTCGAAATTGGTCGGGCGGTATTGTAGCTATACCAAATAAACCTAAAATATTTGTGTGGCCACTATTTTGAAAATAAGTGCATAACCAATTTAAATCTCACACGTTTACATGGCCTGCCACAGTAGTACTTACTTGCCCAATTTTGTTGGAATTAGTAGAGTGGTTTTCGAGATATAACGTAAAAACTTAGTTCTTTATGTGGTGGTGTTTTCCAAAATATCTTATTGACAACAATATCCATCTTTTAATTCGATGCATACATGAAGCACTGCCAATACACAAAATTTGGACAAAATTTTTTGAATGGTTCCCGGTATATGACATATCATCCTAAATTTTTTAATGACCGTTATTCTGAAAGTAAGCGCTTGATGTGGTCGAAAACTACACAATTCATATGCCCTGGCAATGTTAATTTTCCATATAGTGAAAGAATACACAATGAGCATACATATATATTTTTAGCAGGGCTTTTGAAAGTGCTCAGTTTGCCGTGAACAGACTATACTAGAGACGGATCTAGATGCTCTGAAAATCAAAAGATGGTAAGGAAGTTGTCATGGATTGTGTAAAGGGACCATTTCGTCATTCGTCTGGAGTAATAGAGAAAAACAACGGAAAACTGAAATGTGAACGGCCGTACAGGGAATCTAACACTGGTCCTTCTTTCCGAATGCAGTTCCATTCTGTAAGAACTACACCAACTTGCTTGGTTTGCCATAACAAGATTGGAACAATGCTGGGCTCCTAACTACTTCAGAGCATGCTACCGCATGTATGCACTCTCTTTCAAGAGCGGGGGATCCAGCAGCTGCCATGGTTTTTAAAATTACGACCAGAGAATGGGTCCTGAAATACGATCCGTAGTTTTGATTTCAGATATGTAATGACGTAAAAATTGTGGTTGTGTGTTCAGTAAACATTTGAAATACATTTACATTTATTTATATTTGCTGTGCTGAGAACACAAAGTTTGAGCCCTGAGATTTACCTGATATTATAAGATTACTGATATTATTTATACTTATCCGGAGTATCGACTTCCAGGAATGTGGTGCTGTAACGCGAGCGTAAAAAAAAATCTGCAACGTTTAGATAGCATTAAACTCCAACTGAGAGATGATATCCAAATAAAAATCACAAGTATTACAATTACTAACACTTCAAAAAATAATAGTACTATATTACCAGTTATAAATGCCAGCTTATGTTACTTGATATATATGCACAAAAATGCCGATTGCAAGGTATTTAAATTTCACAATAACTACTTTATTTGTCGTAGGTGACATTTCATCATTAAAATTATAAAACCCGGAGTGCGCAAAAACAATTATGCTTTTACAATTATATAAACTGATATCATGATCATATTCAGTTAAAATAACAATTCTTCCACTATTTATAACTGAAACCTTGCAAAAAAAAAGCATTTCTTTTAGTTTGTTTTAATTATGAGTACATTAGTACACCTTTTGCTAGTGGTATATGGGGTTAATTTGCCCAATTTGGCGATACGTAGTTTTTGTTCTCATTCGGTACCATGAAAAACTAACTATGTAAAGGGTTGCACATAAAGAAAAAACAAACCCCAAAGTGAGATATCAAATCTATTTGATTAAATGGCGGTACACTGCATACAATAAATATCCTATCTTCCAGCCACTGAACATTGGCGTTTTATTTCTGCGCATAGGTAACCATAAGTGATACAATACACACCATAAGCATTATTATATAAAATACAGGCCAGCTGCTTGGGTATTTGATCGTAAATAGATATCTCTCTCAATCTACAGTTAAACAGGGCATCTTTACCAAAATATAATTCCATTAAAGTGACATCCAAATTAATTATCAAGAGCTTTAACCAACATGTAATTAAGAACAAATGTTTCACTGTGACAAAGCCTTACAGGCAGCTTCACAATTATGTATATCATTCATTTCTACTTGTGAGGATAATACCCTTAAAACGTCTCTCAAAAACTAATCATATAAAAAACGAAACACTTATACAATTAAAAATTATACTGAAATTTGTTACAGATTAATCCTTATAGTACTACTTCAGAGCGACAAGACTCAAAAGAGTAAAAAAAAAAAGTTACTAACAGAATTGATTGTAATAACTATAGTTACTAGCGTCGACTACTATGAAATAAACAAACTTACAACGCCGGCAAATATCACTTTTCACAATTTTTCTTTTAGCTGGAGACGCAGCATTTTCACCAAAAATAAACTTAACGCACGTTAATTACCTTGATGCAGTTCGTAGCCGAAATGATACACCTGTTGACTTTCCACCTTGTAGTATACATCATTNGTTACTAACAGAATTGATTGTAATAACTATAGTTACTAGCGTCGACTACTATGAAATAAACAAACTTACAACGCCGCCAAATATCACTTTTCACAATTTTTCTTTTAGCTGGAGACGCAGCATTTTGACCAAAAATAAACTTAACGTACGTTAATTACCTTGATGCAGTTCGTAGCCGAAATGATACACCTGTTGACTTTCCACCTTGTAGTATACATCATTTTATAGCACGTGTCACCTACGTCCTTCGCAGTAAATGCCGTGGCTGATGCAGGAATATTCCGACGGAATCTTTGTCCCGCTGATAACTCGCACATCCACGCCGGTGTCAGCCATTCTCCATTCGACTCACCGAACATTATCATGGGTTAATCACTTAGGCTTTTACAATCCCCTTAAACAACGAGTCACACTTGTGCACGGATGCATAGTTAAGTTTTCTCGTACAACCAAACTTATAACGCCCGTCACATCCCTAAATATTTCGGCCGCCTATTAAGTTACCAAAAATACAGCTTGCAGAACTATTTCTAGACATCCGGGGATAACTCACGAACTCACGAAACATCATTTATGTTTCACTGCGTGAATAATTGTATGAATAAGCAATTCATGCCCGGCTCGCGTTTTTGCTCGTGACACCCGGAGTTTTTGCTTNCATGCCCGGCTCGCGTTTTTGCTCGTGACACCCGGAGTTTTTGCTTGAACACCCGGTCGCAGTAGATCAGCACAATTTAAAATTACACACGAGTGTTCAACGGTAACGAATCTGTGTTTTCCCCATACTTTAATAAACTCCAGCCATTTCTTNATCCGGGGATAACTCACGAACTCACGAAACATCATTTATGTTTCACTGCGTGAATAATTGTATGAATAAGCAATTCTTGCCCGGCTCGCGTTTTTGCTCGTGACACCCGGAGGTTTTGCTTGAACACCCGGTCGGAGTAGATCAGCACAATATAAAATTACACACGAGTGTTCAACGGTAACGAATCTGTGTTTTCCCCATACTTTAATAAACTCCAGCCATTTCTTANTAAAATTACACACGAGTGTTCAACGGTAACGAATCTGTGTTTTCCCCATACTTTAATAAACTCCAGCCATTTCTTAGGCAGTATAATAGGCGTATCAATTTTCCTTTCTCTCATTCAGGGCTGGAGCCGAGCTTCAGGATTTATGTTGAGAACCTCCCTCGATTCACAGGAATTGCCATCCATCGAGGGTAAAATTCCACTATTATCTAGGAAGATTTGAACCTTAGGGTTCGCTTGGTGTGGAGGTTCAACGCTGGTAGAATTTTGCGTAGACCTCGAATCCTTGCTGAGGATGCAGGATGGCTTTTAATGCACAAAAAAAAAAAACATGTAAAAAAAAAGCCTTTATACCTAAATTTCTTTCTATCTAAAAAAACAGCGCATGACGCCATCTAGGTGCCAATTACTTTATTTAGCAGGCAGTCAGTTCTAAGACTGGAAATAATAAGTAAATTTGAAAATTGTACTTGGATTTTTTGGAATGAAAATATTCCATAAATGAAAGTTACATGAGATGAGTGCACTATTATAACGTCATAATGATGAACGAACACCAATTACTAGTTACAGACATGTTGTGATATTGCACAATATGCCATGTTGATAATGTCATGCTTGTAATCAACAGTTGCGATGGCAATGTGGGGTAGGTAAAATATTTACGTGTCGCGAATCGTTACCAACGAGTGTAAATGAGGTATATTTTTTTACACGTGCTCATGTCATTATAGGATTGTAAAGGCTGTTCACGGTAACGTGAGCACTTTTGAAATCAACCTTTGAAAAATGTCACTGCCTCTACCCGCATATATTGNAAGGCTGTTCACGGTAACGTGAGCACTTTTGAAATCAACCTTTGAAAAATGTCACTGCCTCTACCCGCATATATTGGAACGGGCAAATTTACTGTTTTATACTCAGTAAAGTTGGTAACGACGGAGGGAAAGTAGTTCCGTGTCTTAATGAGAAAATTAAAAGTGTTAGGTTTAAACATTTGTATACATTAAAATTATTTATATTGATTTGTGTATTTGCAATGAATATATGAGTAAAAATGTACAAATGGGTGAAATATTAACTTTTATACTATTTGTAAAGTTTTGTCTGACCTACGCCTGAACAAAGTGCTCAGGCTCGTGGAAATGTTAATCTTACTTATGGCGGAAGAACATACAATGCGCATAAAAGTAGATCAGAAGAATGGCTTTCAAAAGTGCTCAGTTAACCGTTGTACAACCTATAGTTTAGTATCTCCCTGTTCAATTAACAGATATAGTTACCTCGATAATTGTTGGAGCGGTAAAGAAACGTTTCTCAAATAACAATAAACGAAAGCAGCGATGGAAAGTATTAGTTAATGTAATATTATTTATTTTTTTCAATTTAATATGTATGTTTTTTTTATTGTGCAAGCACTATTGATTAAACGCTAACATCACGAGTAAGTAATAAAGGCTTCGAACGTAATCANGTTTTTTTTATTGTGCAAGCACTATTGATTAAACGCTAACATCACGAGTAAGTAATAAAGGCTTCGAACGTAATCACACAAAGTAACGACTGCTACTCCAGTTGACCCGGCTGGACGGAAAAGGCCCAGAGGGTGTTTTTGTGTGGCCAATACATCGATATTTAACAAACCATCTGTGTTCGATTCCAGGAGGGATCACTCTCGTTCTTCGCATATGGGAAAACGTGGCGGATGCTACACTTGGTCAGAGGGTTTCCTTGGAGTATTCCGGTTTTCTGCTGCCTTGCATTCCGTCACTGCGCCACTTCCTCGACAAATGTTCCAAACACTTAATCGGAGATTTCATCAATTTCGCAAAGGAATTTNTCCGTCACTGCGCCACTTCCTCGACAAATGTTCCAAACACTTAATCGGAGATTTCATCAATTTCGCAAAGGAATTTGATTATCAAACATGTTGAATGCAACACGGTTGCTCAACTGTTACTTCAGTCGTTACTCACTGACTGACGAGAGACANCATTATCAAACATGTTGAATGCAACACGGTTGCTCAACTGTTACTTCAGTCGTTACTCACTGGCTGACGAGAGACAGCATACCAGACATCTCTGCACTATAGACCTGATACAGTGAAAATTAAACCAAATCAGTAAAAACCAGTGTAAATGTCTTCACTGGTAATCAGTGCCAGATAACGTAATTATTACGATGGCTGAATTTTATACGCGATTCACACTGAAGGGTGCAGTCCGCTTCCGGAAGGTTAACTATTTCACCACCATACATGAACTCCACCCTACTATACGTAGGCAGACCAGCCGGTCTTTGTTATTTAATAGCCGAAACTCATACACAGCTGAACAAGCATCTATCGATAGCACTTAGCAGCTCTCATTGAAATCGATATAACGGCGGCTTTTACGATGAAAAGGCCGCCAGAGAAAAGAGAATGAAAGCACTTAACACTTTTCTGACAGAAAAAAAGGGGGGGAGGGGGACGACTTTCAATCTTTATGATCATCGCCTGGAGCAGTAGTGCCAAATCTATTTATGCTGTTTGACAAAAGATTTTATCGCGTTATTCAAGTCTTCCCCGAAGTGCATTTACTTAAAAATCTATCAAGTAGAATAAAGTAACCTACAAAATAAGTGTCGAATACATTGATTTGTTCAAAACACGCTGGTAGGAACGTTTCATTCAAACGAGGTATTTATAAATGCGGATTAAATTGATTTAATTATCAACTTAACAGTCAAATCGTAAAATTTGACATTCATATTTCTAACTATCAAATAAATGTTAGTAATTTTTAAAAACGTACTGTTATGCTCTAACTCGTATTGGAATAAGGACAAATAAGGGGATGCGTAGCAGTAGTAAAGAAAGTGCATAACAGTACGCAATTTTAAATTGTTTCACTGAAGCCACTCAAGCGGAAAGCACTAGTAATTTTTATTACGGTCATCACAGTATGTGATTAGTGTAACCTATTACACTTCCCTTTAATTTACGTAGATACATATCTTGCTATCTGCCTGTGGGTGTTAAGGCAATTCCAGTCAGAGATGAAATGTGATATTCTCTCAATGACGTGTATGTATGTGGTGTGTGTGTGAGTGGGCATGCGTGAGAGTAAACGCCATAAGGTATGCAATCATGCAAAATGTAGCGTTCGGTGAAGAGCTTTGAAGTTCCTTGCCACCGTTGGCTTGCAGAGTAACAGGTATCGCACTACGTGAATTTCCAGCCCTGCGATATCACGTAATGGTTAGTGAGCATGGCAGGTTACACACGCCTGGAGCTAGCAGATGTACAACATGGTGTACGGNAAAAAAAAGGGGGGAGGGGGACGACTTTCAATCTTTATGATCATCGCCTGGAGCAGTAGTGCCAAATCTATTTATGCTGTTTGACAAAAGATTTTATCGCGTTATTCAAGTCTTCCCCGAAGTGCATTTACTTAAAAATCTATCAAGTAGAATAAAGTAACCTACAAAATAAGTGTCGAATACATTGATTTGTTCAAAACACGCTGGTAGGAACGTTTCATTCAAACGAGGTATTTATAAATGCGGATTAAATTGATTTAATTATCAACTTAACAGTCAAATCGTAAAATTTGACATTCATATTTCTAACTATCAAATAAATGTTAGTAATTTTTAAAAACGTACTGTTATGCTCTAACTCGTATTGGAATAAGGACAAANTCTAACTATCAAATAAATGTTAGTAATTTTTAAAAACGTACTGTTATGCTCTAACTCGTATTGGAATAAGGACAAAGAAGGGGATGCGTAGCAGTAGTAAAGAAAGTGCATAACAGTATGCAATTTTAAATTGTTTCACTGAAGCCACTCAAGCGGAAAGCACTAGTAATTTTTATTACGGTCATCACAGTATGTGATTAGTGTAACCTATTACACTTCCCTTTAATTTACGTAGATACATCTCTTGCTATCTGCCTGTAGGTGTTAAGGCAATTCCAGTCAGAGATGAAATGTGATATTCTGTCAATGACGTGTATGTATGTGGTGTGTGTGTGTGAGTGGGCATGCGTGAGAGTAAACGCCCGAAGGTATGCAATCATGCAAAATGTAGCGTTCGGTGAAGAGCTTTGAAGTTCCTTGCCGCCGTTGGCTTGCAGAGTAACAGGTATCGCACTACGTGAATTTCCAGCCCTGTGATATCACGTAATGGTTAGTGAGCATGGCAGGTTACACACGCCTGGAGCTAGCAGATGTACAACATGGTGTACGGAGCGGCCGGCGGTAATTCCATGGCAGCACTGAGACTGTACCATGGAACAGTAGTTTCCCAATAGACAACAGCCTGCGCACACGACGTTTGCCAGTGTGTATCTCCGCTTGCGAGGAACGGGCTCGCTACGGATGAATAAGAACGCATGTAGTACGAGACGACAAGTAAGGACAAAGTTCCCGATTCTTTCCTCTCCAAACCTCCCCTCCAGGTGGCCGACACCTGAAAATTGTTATACCTGGAGCGCTAATTTTCTAACCTTACGTTATCCCCACAAGCAAAAAGCTAAATCAGCTCTTTTTTTTAAATTTCAAATTCTGAACCGCCATGCTGTGTCCGAAATTAAGTTAAAATAATCAAAACTACATATATTTATATATACACTTGCCGCGTCCCATATTTCTTCATGCCATGTTTTAAATGATGCTAAACATGGCGGTATATCCATTATCAACCTTACGCGGCCCAGTGCTGTCGGGTGTGGACGGGACTCAGATTCGGGGAACGTCCGGTACCCGGGATCTTTCGCCTCCTCCTGGCCTCCCAGGGTAAAATGGACAGTTACTAACCAACACTGCAGGCTATCGGTCCCGTCACATTCAGAGATGTCGGTAGGAATTGGTCATGGCAACTTCAGCTGTAGCGCCAGGAAGTCCCAAGTAAGAACATAGAGTTTATAACTGAGGATTGCCGTCGGGAGCTTCAGCCAAGAAAGGACACCAATGAAGGAGTACATCTTGCATCAAGTTGAAAAAAAAACACATCGACTTGCACACACGCCATTCCACGTAGACTGGAAGTTGACTGCATGACCGTATGGCGAATCCTCAACGATTATGATAATCTAAACTACTATTTGGCATTGTCGGGTGTCGAATTACAAAACGTTGCGCGTGCAACGCGATAGTAGTAACAATATGATTGTTGTGAGGGTCAACCCCCTTTTTTAGGGTTTTTTTTACAAGCTCTGATTACTCTTGACTCCAGATTCTTTTACGAACGAATCAGACTTTCTGATTCTTTTATCCTCTCCATTTTTAACGTTCTTTCGGCTCGTGTTCTACTTTTGAATCGACTCAAAAGAATCGATTCGTTTCGTAAAGAACGAGTCGTAGGATTTCGTTCACTCAATGATTAGTTCATTTTGAACGAATCGTTCGCGAACTACCCATTACTAGTTCCGGGCCGCGTAAACATGCGACAGGATACGATCCACACCAGCCACCTTCGGAGTGTGAGTGACAGCATTCTGTGTCGCTGTGGAGCCTGCTTCACTAGGGCTGGCCAGAACTTGGAGCAAATGTGAGCAGACATACACTGACAATTAATATNCGCTGTGGAGCCTGCTTCACTAGGGCTGGCCAGAACTTGGAGCAAATGTGAGCAGACATACACTGACAATTAATATATAAATTTGAGTCAGTAAATATAGCAATTGATTACAACAGCTCTTATGTGAAATGTTCAATGCTCATAGTAAACATTACTATTTGTAGCAAACTTGTACAGTACGGCGCTATATACCTTTGAAAATCAATGCACTCGTTTATTGCGTACGGTCGGCCTGAGAGTGTTTCACAAACACGACTCTATTGGTTAATGTGCACATGTGACTTCAAGTTTCAAAGCCACAGGAAAGTTAAGGGGTTGAACGTTTTTTTAGCTCTTATAATCTGGCAACCCCAATTTAATTTATGAAGGAGGTAATGTTACGAAACTAATTTCTTGAGGTTTGAGATATTTTACGAACTAAATATAATCCATTAATTTATTTTCTGACATCGTGTATTTTGTGATATATCGAAAGGAATAATTTACAAAAACTATTTTTTTAGGGCTGCGCACTTCTCTCTCTCTCTCTCTCTCTCTCTTTCTGTAATCACTTAAGGGTATGGGCCGTGTTATGTTTTCTGTATCATTTTGCATCAGGAATCACCGCACAAAATTTGTAACATAACGTTGGGGGAACAAAACACGTTGTATACGGATAATTTTAAGTGATTTCAAATTATTTATATTAACCGTGTCGCTATGTAAAGTAACACATTTTCTTTTATGCACTTGTGAGTGAGCTGGGGTGGTCTATCGACATTTGCCTCTAATGTGGACGGAAAACTATTTGGCCAGAATCAAACTCAGAGCTCCGTATGCAAGTAAGACACGCTACTGACGAACAAAACGCATTCGGAAACCAAATGGAAACATCCAAATTTAATTCATATTGCGAAATAAACTGCAATTATGATGTGCTTGGAGAGAACCACAGTCAGTATATTCGATGTGCTGGGCCTCTGAGATCGGTGAGCACCAACGGAATATAATGGCGGAGAACATAGGGATACCAAGAGGAAATACGTAAAGTTTGTCGTGTCTTCACAAGAGAGAAGCCGGATGTCGAACGTCAATAACCTGCGTCTGTAGGACAGCATGTTCACTACACAGCTACAAATTTCTATTTCCACGTCGGACTAATTATTTCACAGAGTTCTACTCTGACAAAAAAATTCACATTCGTAACTTAACCGGGAACCGATTTAAGAATTTATTTCACAATAGGCGGGTGGATGAACCAACTGCCATAGAGTTCGCCACCGTTGCTCCTATGAAAGCGAAAGTGTCTATCATCAGCTTACAACAATTTGTTATGGGTGTTATTATTTAATTATTTATTCAGTATATCTGACTTTTAAATTTCCAAATAATATTAGTGATTTGCATATTTCCCATCGAGATATGCGCAGGTTTTGCAAAAATTGGGTAGCACTTATTTGCATGTTTCGCGTGAATATACCGAAATGATAAACGTGGCGCAGTAATGGGCGGTAGTTAATAGATCAAAACGTGCGCAGTTGCGGACGATGAGGAAAAGCTTCCCCTCGGGGCGCGGCCGTTTATGAATATAATGAAATCATCAGTTATACGATGTGGTCGGCGGAGCCCATAACCGAGTGGGAAAACAGTGTATTGTGTTCATGCAGATAAGCCGAAAAAATTATTAGTTTTTTTTTTAAAGCTTACATCCCTTGTCAGAGTGCCTCGCTACAGCGTCACTTCCCAGCTTCACGAATGTGAGCCAGAATCTGCGGCAGTGAATATATGCAGGTGTGGTGTTCAANTTGCTCCTATGAAAGCGAAAGTGTCTATCATCAGCTTACAACAATTTGTTATGGGTGTTATTATTTAATTATTTATACAGCGTCACTTCCCAGCTTCACGAATGTGAGCCAGAATCTGCGGCAGTGAATATATGCAGGTGTGGTGTTCAANATACAGCGTCACTTCCCAGCTTCACGAATGTGAGCCAGAATCTGCGGCAGTGAATATATGCAGGTGTGGTGTTCAATGCACATCTTTCGAGTTAACTTTTATATTTCTAACGTCCTCGTTTTTTTCTTTATCAGGCCAACAAAGAGACGGATTACGTGGTATACTATTCAACGTTTACACCTACCCTTGTTTCAATCGTGAAACGTTTATCATCCCAATTCACCGTATCCCCAGTGAAAACCGAAATAGCGTTTGTAAGTTTGATTCTTATATACTGCTAAGCCGCTCCTCGGGTTTAGCCGAATTACACAAAAATAAGCAAGAATCCAAAATTTAAAAAAATACATCATTAAAACATTCTGTAAATTTTTTATTGCTACTCACAGTTATTGATGCACTTAAATAATAACCTGGCAGATCGATAAAAATTCAGATTTTCACCACATATTAATTGAAATGTATGTAAACAGGAAGGTCTAGTATGGTAATGTGGCTAAATGAATAAGTATGGACATGAAATAGTTGTTCTTGATGTCAACCATCACATAATTGTGCATTATTTACAAAGGAAAAAGAATACAGTTAAATACAATTTAAAAGAAAAATATGTATTAATTACATTACATTCTGAAACTAAAACTTTCGTGTGTAGAGATGTTCTAGTGGTACTATGGCAATGCGTGATTATTATCAAAGCTATAGAGCAAATAAAGTCGAGTCGTTTACTTGAAGGTTAAAAAAAATCGGAAACATATCTCACCATGCCAAATTTCAAGGGAACTGTTTGCACGTGAACATATGCGATATACGAAGTCCTGTAGCAAGAAAAGAAATTTCCTTCCCCGGGCTCTCAGAATACACGATGAGCCAGAGAAGTAGCAAATTGGCCCGTGCCTTGGGGATAAAAGATCACCAGGGTAGAACTGTAATGGATTTGGGATGATTTCAATCCCTTTCCAACCCCTTCTTCTGTTTATATGGTTCCTAGAATTTAATCTCGGTTCCGTAGGTACCCTTCCAACCAATAAAAAGAGAAAACAAAGCAACAATATTGCCATGTGACTTTCACATGAAAACGGCCAGAAACATTTCAAACGCGGATGGATTTAAAAATAACATTGATATACTTTCTAGAAATAATGTCGTTTGGTCGTAACTCGTTCTGTTATTAGTGTCACATTAGACCGGTTTTTTTGTTGCAGATGTTAATTTTGTTTTATCGCATGTACTCCATGATACAGCTTTGTCAAGTTGTGTAAATATAATTTCATAGGCTGAAATTTTGCCACTTCGAAGTTTGTTTAATTTTTTTACAGGATTCGCGTGGTGCTGTGCTAAGTGTGGTGCTAAGTGCGGTGCTGATTTTGGAGCTGATTGTGGTTCTAATTGTGGTGCTGATTGTGGTGTTCATTGTGGTGCTGATAGTGCGTGTGGTGCTGATAGTGATGGGTCGGTCTGGCAAGAGTCAGTTGTGTACTTTAAGTGTGACCACGATTTCAAGCCGATCGAAGAAATTGTCTGGAAGAAACTGTTGAATATATAAATGCATGGTAAGGTCATTAAGGGACTAGATACAATGTATAGTTTAATATATGCATAAAATACTTAAATCTTACTTATTAAACGCGACAAAAATATATATAAACATAAAGCAATACCTAGGCCAATTAGATATACATGTTGCCACTGTGGAAAGGACTTAGGTTTTTTTCATGAAGATTATGCAAGCCAATACTCGTACGAAGTCTGCTGTACATCTTACCTCTATGGATGTACCTTCTCCCACTGCTGGTTAATTACACGAAAAACAGTGCTGCTACTGTGGATATATCTTCAGCAAAAGCTGCCATGCTTGGCGACATGAGAGAACCGCCTGTACGAAGAGTCCTTTTCGCTTGATGAAGCATTACTACAATGGACACATGCAGTTTATGCAAGGTGATCTATTGAATAACCGGATCCAGAACTGCAAGTATTCATCTTTTGAGAGCCAGCAATTGATGTAAATACCCCCTGCTGCATCGATGGGTAATGATTCCACAGACAGTTATTATGGGACAGTTAATGCTAATGACCGAATGAGAGACCTACGGGGTTTGATAGAGTCATTATTATGGAATGCACACTTGCAATACGGTAGCGTGAAGACGACGTACTTCAAAACAAACAGTTGTCAGCTCTAAATGCTGATGATGATCATAAGACTCCTGCAAAGAAAAGTGAACTTGATATTGAGAATGAAACAAGAGGTAAAGACCATCGATCATGAAGACAGCATTAGTGATAATGACTATGACGACAGTGTTAATGAAGTATTTGAAGAGAATAATGATGATTCTCTCGACGTTCCCACACATTTTACCAACGAATTTCCTTCGAAAAGAGTTGAAGAAAGCAGGAGGTGTCAAGAACGATCGTTACATATTTCCCGAAGACTTTAATGAACTTGTTGATAGACTCAAATATTTTATTGACCTTCAAAACAGCAGGGATCTCTCACGCATTGTTGACATATCTTCAACCATCGATGAACTGAAGGACCGGGGTTATATCAAATGAGACTGCTGGCTACTATACATTATATGCAAACATCTGCAAAATGTAAAGATTGAATGTACAAAATAATTATAAAGATAGAATATTTACAATAAGTAAATAAATTAAATGTATGTATACATAGTGCTTGTTTAATTTCTTACACAGTCCCTTCTGTTTCTCTGAAAAACTTATTTATTCAGCGGTGTAAGGAATCACTTGAGATAGTTTGTTTTAGATAACATTTATGTGAGTGCATGCAAGAGAAGAGGGTCGTTTAAAATGGATAGTTTCTATATGGCGAACGAATGAAACGAGGGAAATATTTTTGAGTAATGTTTCGCAGCTAGTTGGTTGGCTTGGTCAGTTGTTCTGGTAAGGTGGCCTTGTAAGTTAGTATGACCCTTTAGTAGGGTCAGCTATTGTAGAAATGACTCTTATTAATTGACTTTTTAGTCGAGATTTTCTATCATAGATTGATTGTATATAGCAGGTTAGTCTTGTCGTATGGTCTAGCCAGTTTTGTAGTAACTGGTCTCGTCACGCGTTTGTCTTGGGCTCAGTCAGTTTCGTCAGCAGCCAGTCTTGAGTGGGGTTAGTCTTTAGTGGAGTTAGTCTTGGGTGGAGATAGTCTTGGGTGGCTTCGGTCGTGGGTGGAGTTAGTCTTGGGTGGAGTCAATCTTAGCTGGAGCTAGTCTTGGGTGGAGATATAAATGGTGTTAGTCTTGGGTGGAGTTAGACTTGGGTGGAGTTAAACTTGGGTGGAGTTAGACTTGGGTGGAGTTAGACTTGGGTGGATTTAGTCTTGGGTGGAGTTGGTCTTGGGTGGAGTCGGTCTTGGGTGGATTCGGTCTTGGGTGTAGTCGGTATTGGGTGGAGTCAAACTTGTGTGGTGTCTGTCTTGGGTGGAATCGGTCTTGTGTGCAGTTAGTCATTAATTATTACTGTTAGTCGGTATGGTTCCCTTGTGAGCAGCTAGTAATTGACAATTGCATGAGCTTTTTTGTCTCAATTTTTCGAGTTCAATGTCATTGGGGCAAGGTCAAGATCAACACGTGGCTAAATCGACATCTCCTCTGGCGACGAAATCTATATTTAATACACTAGCGTTACCTAGGTGCTGGAAATTAAAACAGATGACAAACTAAAAAATAATATGGCTGCAGATGACGGAATGATCAAAGGCGAGTAAGTTGGAAGCCTGTCGACTAATTAACCAATGAGAAACATTGGTGGCGGGTCGAACTAGCGTGAGTAATCAACCAATAGAAACTTTTAGGTGTGAAGCAAGCACAAATAATCAACCGATGAGAAACATTGGTGGAGAGATAGGATGGGAACCAAATAATTATATGGATAATTTTGTAATTTTTGGGTTTATGGTTATACAAGATTACAGGGTCATGGTCAAAGGTCAAGTTCTAGGTCACTTGGATTTACAATGTTGGTTGGGTGACGTCATATAATGGTGGCTGTTCGGTTTTAGTCCCCCATAGACTCTAAACCAAAACATTCTTAATTTTAATTATTAAAATAAATTTTAAAATAAAATTGTTACATTAAAAATAGTTTTTATACACTTTGGGAATATTTAATACAATTTTGCAAATTGTTTGGTTTCAAATTCATCCAAGGTCAAGGTCTTGGGTCATGATCAAGGTCACTTCCAGTCAGCTTACCCCAGTGTAATTTTTACATAGATTTTTATTTTTGTCGAATTGTTAAAAATTTTTTGGAATTTTTGGAATGTTTTTAATTTCAAGATCATCAAGGTCAATGTCAAAGTTCAAGGTAAAAGTCATCAACATCTAACATGCTCTACGAGATATACACCTGCCAACCTGGCGAGAGAAGGCGTGTCGGGAACTTAGTCGATCCACCTGCCATGAGACCGGATCTCCTACATGTACATCATTTATTAATTTCTTAAAATTATTTATAATTTTTTTTAAGTTTATTTTAAAAAAAATTTATAATTTTTAAAAAAGTTTTTATACATTTTTGGGATTTTTTTTTAAATTTATTGATTCAAGGTCATTCAAGATCACAGGCATGGGGTCAAGGTCATTGGTCAAGGTCAACCAGATCCAATATAACGGTTGGGTGACTGGAATTACAGAGTATGAACAGTTCCAAGGCTCCGAATCTCCATTCCCTCATGTCAGACTCGCCATACTCATTCTACTCATATACGATTTTTCCCCTGGAAACATTCATTTACATCAATGGAATCTGAAAGCACGTGAAATGAGGAATTCAGTGATATACAATTGCAATGAAAAGTACCAAATAAACGTCAATAAATAATGTGCAAATATGATTAAGTTAAGTGGGCCGGTAGCATGGGGCAGTGGAATTGTACTCACATCTGTAGCCTAGCAACACGCGCCGTTACTCATCCTGGCGGGACCACTTCCTTATAGCAGCGTAGTGCTTACCTTAATTGGACAAGGGGCACGGAATGCAATATTGGATAAAGGAGAGCACCGCAGCAGAAGGAAGACGGGCAATGTGAGTGCAACTCTGATATTAATACATTACATTTTATTCGGATACCAACATAATTCAGGAGATTTGTTTCCTAGTCATACTGTACCGAGTAACGAGTGCGTACAGATGCACAACAAAAATAGAACAAACCCACCTAAGGAGAAATGCAATCGCATCCGCATGCATAGTACAAACGAGCACAGTTATGGTCAAAAACATTACAATAGGTATATTCACAGCATGTGCTCGAAGTGTTTGCCATCAACAGTAATAAATATCTGTAAACGCACATGTAGCGAGCGACGAGCGGCCTGAAGTGTTTCTGACGCAATGCCCCTGCATGTATTCTGGCGTCGTAGGAACCGTGTTGAACACCCAAACTTTCAGTGTTCCTCACAGGAAAACATCGAGAGGTGTGTTTTCCGGGGAGCAAACTGGCCATCTTACAACACCACCACGCCCTAACTACCGGTTTGTAACTTTTCATTTAACCCCTGCCTCGCCAACAAATAAAAATGCGCAGGACAACCACCATGCTGAGACCACGTATCACGACGTACGTCGAGTGGCATGTCTTCCAGAAGGGCCGGTGAGGTAACTCTGAGGAAATGGGCGTACGTACAACCGGTCATTGTCTCTTGAAATAAGTATGGCCCTATGACATAGTCTCCAACAATTCCACACCACACGTTCACTTTCCACTATCGCTGATGCTCCAAGTGCCGGACCCAACGCGGATTCTCCGTCACCCAGTAGTGCATATTTCGTAAATTTACGTGCCCGTGGTTTGTGAAGGTCACTCATCGGTAAGCAGTATGTTCCTCAGAACATTGTTGTCGTCCCTTACAGACATCGGAACAAACCTACAAAACTGAACACGCTGCTGGAAGTCACCTTCATGTAACGCCCGATGAAGAGCCACGTGATGTGGATGGAATTTCCGTTGACAAAGATCCATAACACACTTATTTTACTTATTCCTACGAACCTGGAAAGTACTCGCATACCCATGTTGGGGTTTGCACCGACACATGCCAACATATCGTGTTGATGCGTCTCGCCCGTAGCAGTCTTTCGTCGCACTCGTGTTGTGGAATTCCAATCACCTCGTGACAAGAGATGTGTGCAAATTCTTCGTATCGTTTGCCGTGAGATGGGTGTCCGATTAGGATACTTTTCACCATACATTTGGACAGCTTGATTGGCATTTCTGCCACACTCGCCGTAAATAAATAGAGCGTCCAGTTTTTCCTCATTCGTGAACATCATTGCGTACGTACAGCCACACACTGCAATTCCACTTACCATAAAAGATTAGGGGGACTGGTGCTACACTATTAGGAAGCGGTCCCGCCAGGATGAGTCACGGCGCGCGTTGTTTGCTTACAGGTGTGAGTACAGGTTCACTGCCCCATTCTACCGGCCCACCTGACTTAATCAAATTTTTACAATATTTCTTGGCGTTTCTGTGTATCTTTCCATTGCATGTTCTATATCACTGAATTTCTCTTTGCACGTACTTTCAGATGCCTTTGAAATAAATGTATGTTTCCGGGGGAAAAGTCATATATGGTTTAATTATTTCTGTCCATACACGTTTTAACGAATAGTCACTTTGCGGCAAATTACTTGCCCCTGTTCGTATTTTCATTTAGCGAAAACCGCATATTGTAATCTGCAACCATTCCAAAAATTTTGGGGGTGTCCACGTTAGGCGTACCGCCTGTGTAACGATGGGATTTGACAACGTAGTGAGTAGCTTATAATAATTCATTTTCACTTCAAGGAGCCAGCAACAGCGTTAACGGTTTCGTAAGATTCTTTCGGCTCTCCAAAAATTGTAAGCAAAAGAGAAAGCGGCTCAGGTTTTAGCAGTAGTTAATCGAGTGGTACGTGTTTTCATTTTAACTCTAGCTTCGCAGTACCTGCTATTGGCTCAACGGTCAGTTAACTAGCGTCCCACCGATAGCACACCCGCTTCGTTAAACAAACTCCGGCAGACAGGGATCATTTTGAAATATATTTTTAGGTGAAGAGCGTGGCGAACACTGAAATACAAGGAGGGTTTCTCGGAGTTCTCCAGTCTCCTCCTCCCTTACTTATTTCGTCGCTGTTCCAACCTTATCTTATTTAGCATAATCTATTCTTGGAACTAGCTCTCTGCTCGGATAGACGTACGATCTTTATATTTGTCCAAAGCCGCAAGTTAATCTTATTCTATTCCTAAGGACAGCAAACACACTTTCCTTGCGATTTCAGGCAACTGTTGTAACATTTTACTGCGTGCTTTCTTTAATTTACACTGCAGTGGGAACTCATTTAAACTTTTCTCCGCTCTTTAACGAATATTTACGTGCGATATTAATTCAGTGTAGATACTTTTTTTTAGGTACATAACGAAGAACAAAATTACAAAATCTGACTTGTATAGGCTTAGGAGTTTTCTCCAAAGCTAAAATATGCGTTCAGGTGAAAAAAAAAAAAAAAAAACCTGTTTTATGTTTTTGGAATTGAAAAGGATGGCTTCCTTGAGATTTAATGAGTAGTTTTGTAGCCTTCCGTTAGTAGTATCCGGCCTAGATTGACGGCATGGTTCCTTGCAAATTCCCAAGTGGTTGTCGGGTACGGATCTCTTCTACAAGGCGGAAGGTAACTGCAAACCACTGCAAAATCATACGGTCTACTCATCCTGGGCGCGTCGCAGTTTACATGGCCGTCACGTTGCTTAACTGCAACCAATCGTCAAGCTACCAACCTCATCATAACAAAAAACCCTGTAATGAAATTAAGTGCTTATACCCAATGAACGCAATTAACAACATTAATCAAAATTATATCATTGCAAAAAGACGCCAGAGGGGCGTATCCGAGTTCGTGAGGGATAGAGAAAATAATAAGAATAAAATAATAACAAAATTTGATCATTAATTTATTTTAACAGCTATCATTTTCAATATTAAACTATCTATCTACAATAATACGGTTGTTATTCTCAGTGAGCGCAAAATGTATTTTTTATTTCAAATATAATTAATGCCCTTTTCAATGTATATTTTATTGGATACAGTCACTTAATTCACACTCATTATTTACACACGTTCAGTCTGTATATTGCTGTCGTTCCAAACGTCTTTACACTCACGAACCCAGTTCAGCAGTCACGCCCGCCAGTCTCGCTCTTCACTCCACCGATGCTCGCACTCCCGCTGGAAACTCTCGCCGCCACTCGACGCTCTGCTGGCTCGCCGCTTCTTTGTCTTCTCACACCTGTCGCTTAATGTCGCGCAACCCTCCACTCTCTCGAAATCAAACTGTTGGCCTGGAGGCCCGTCGCAGCTTAAAAAATTGTCTCGGTGGCCCGATCTGGAAGGTTCCCCGCACACTGAATTTCGCTGAGAGGCGAGGGCAATGAACCAGAAAATCCCTTCAGATAACCGTGCAGATTCAATCTTCCGAAGGTGGGGCGCACGCGAGTTGCGATATACTTATCGCGGCGGCATGCAGCGGTATGCGCCTTTGAAGATCGCCGCGAACTTCTCACGTTATTACTCTGTCATTATCATTCGGGTGAAGGGAAGTGATGAAAAGTAGCGAGCACGTAACATCATTTATAATTTATTTGTATAACCACGCGTTTATAATAACTTTTCCCTAATAAAAAGAATATATTCAAATCAAAAAAAATATTTACTATTAGATACTACAAATGAAATAAAATAATAAAATCCATATTTCCTCAAAACCAGTAAATTATTCAAAAATAAACCAAAACCCTAAAATTAAGAATCAGAAAGCTGTAAACTTAGGCTATAAGCAACATTCTCAACCACGGCATTTTCTGTGCACAGGTTATAAAAACAAACTGTACTGGGTAGAAACAATTTGATATCCGCAGGGACGACGACGGCTGAAAATGTGGGGTGGGGGTTCCGGCCATACTCCGGGCCANGTACCTGCAAAACCACACGCACACACACACGGCGAGAGAGTTGAAAATGTGGGGTGGGGGTTCCGGCCATACTCCGGGCCAGAGCCAGGTTCGTTATCCGTCATGTCTCCAGGGGACGGACCTTAAGCACCGCCGCACACACACACATACATGTACCGGGGTCATGGCATTCATCCCCCCGCGGCCTGCCCCACAGGCCATTATCCATCACTCCGCTGGAGTGTGTAGCTCCCACTTCCTCAGCCCCCTCCTGACTGGAGGGTAGTGTGAGATCTGCCCAAAGCCCTCCTAGCGGGAGATTATGCACACCGTCGCCTGAAGGCCGCTGCCAACCCTCCCGGCTGTCCGCCCGCTAAGCTACGCAGTAATCAGTCCCAGTAGTTATATAACAAAACAGCTTTTACTACGTTTGTAGTTCTTAAGGTAGAAGTAGACTGGTTTTAAATGGAGCACTGCACCCTATGCACAACATTCACAGCTCATTAAAAAGTAGCACACATACTCTTACAAAGTTGACAATTTGCGGGAGGCGTAGCTTAACAGCTTCCAGCGTTTGCCTAATTTATTCCTATGACTGAGAAGTAATTATAAAATAATCATGTGAGCTATTTATTTTAACTTTATGTGAAAAACATTAAGTGCATTATAAACGTATTGGCCAGTTTATAGAGAGATAGAGAAACAGGAGAGAGAATAATTCAGCATAATTAACTGTACACTTTTGAAAGTCCCATTCTTTTTCTCCTGTCAGAAAATTATGTATCCTTCTACCATGAGTCTATTGACTTGTATCCTTGCGTAAGTAAAGAGAATCTGGGGAAACATATACAAACATGATTGTGGCACAATTACTGCCATTCTTACTCTAAAACAATTCAGTTGCCACATATGTAAACAGCACACTTTAAAAAATATGTCAAGACGTGGGCCTATTTTACCTGGTTCGCCGACAATGCTGCTGTAATTACTGAACCAAGTGCTTACTTCAAAATAAACGTACGTCGTTACGGACAGAAGTTTTTTCCTTAAGTTCATTTCAGAATTCTCCAGTCAATGATGAACCCGTTATTCGAAAGTAAAGATGGCAGTCTACAGTCTAGCGTAACAATAAGGGACGTATAGTTTACAAAGCGAAGGCACGCCGAATGTTAACGTATGAGTTTCACGTCAAACTGTTTCGGCAGAGAGGGGCTATAAAGATAAGTCCGCCAACACCACGGTGGGCTCTGAAGCCTGACTAGCTGTTCATGAGTCGTGCTGAGGATTAAGCACGTACGAACCATCCATCACCGGCCCTGGGTCTTCTCATCACACGACCGATACACGGAGTGAGAGCGACGAGTGATAGATAGGGACACCCGAGTTCCACGAAAACGTTTCACGACCAGTTGTATTTCACAACACTTTAGCTGAGATCCACTTTCGTGATTGGATGATTCTCGTGTTACGCGTCTTTGGTGTCTTGCCGCGAATCACATACGTACAGTATTGAGGTTACCTTATTCTGATTTGCCAGTCGAGAAGGAAAATTGTCTTCTCACAAAGTTACAACGCCAATAAGAATTAGAAAATTGCTGGAACGTCCGTAAGGCATTGAAATGTAGCGCGTACAGGAAATCTATTCGCGAAATTCGGATGTGCCTAGCGGATAGATATTGGTGTCACTTTAACATCAAATGTCTGCGGTACCAATATGGTTGTATAGAGGTAAATATGGAGCAGCGACGGAATGCATAGGTGGGGAAAACCGGAACATCCCGAGAAAATCTACCGGGCGATGGCAACGCCCGCCACGTTTTTCCACGCATGAGAATCCGGGTTTGGTCCCACCGGGAGTCGAACTCGTTCCACTATTGTGAGAGGCGATCAGTCTGACCACTGAGCTATTATGGCCCACTGCAACCACCAAGCATCATGTATTAAAAATATTAATATCAATAATAAAATTGGTAACCAATCACGTTTCCCACACAAGTCTAAGAAACGTTTCAAGTAATATACTATATAAAGAAGGAGAAAATACGACAGTATTATTCGTACGTTGCTGTCCAATAAAATTTTAATAATAAATAGAAAAGCAAGGATGTTAAACTAATATATATTATACCGAGATTAAACTTATTCCGTATGTGTATTACATAATCTTGTACCAATTTGTTATCAATATTCTGTAAGTAGCGTGAAATAAGTCTTCTGGGGCAACAGCTGCTGGCTGTTGTGCCGTGGTGCTGTCCGCCATGACGTCATAGGCGCGGCCGACGACCTTGTTCATCACCCCCCCTCGTCGCACCGAACCCACGGCAAGCAATTCCAGCAACCCGTAATCCTATAAATTATTTTAATAAATCAAGTTTTTAATGAAAACATTTTTAATAAAAAAATTAAAAAGTATCGGCCCGCCACCTTGGATTTTTAATCATTATATCTGTTTAGAGTGTCGTTGCAGATCAAAATTCAATTATTTTATTTTTTTCGAGTAATGTTGCCTAATCCCCCCACCTCCCTCACAAAACCAAATTTTTTAAAAATCTTATTTATTTAAATTTAAATGTAAATATATTTTTACAATAAAAACATTTAAAGGCGTAATTATTGAGTGTTATATATCACCGGACTCGACTTTTCAAGGCGCATACGATCGTGAAATCATATCGCTTATGTAACCCACTATCAGGACCTCCATATTGGATTTAAGAGGTTTGCCCCTACCACCCAATAATCAAAACTCAGTACCATCACGCACCTTACGAACACCCCTCCTCCACCACAAAATCTAGTAACCAAAAAAAATTTGTAAAAATTAGCGCACAACAATAACTCATCCTCTCACCGAACACCAACACCCAACCCCTTCACCACCCCGCATCCCTCTTTCCCCCTCACCTTCACGTAGTCTTAACCAAG
The DNA here is from genome assembly GCA_002778355.1 of Clitarchus hookeri. Lineage (NCBI taxonomy): Eukaryota > Metazoa > Arthropoda > Insecta > Phasmatodea > Phasmatidae > Clitarchus > Clitarchus hookeri. The sequence continues at coordinate 121,378 of NQII01002916.1, read as the reverse complement.
CCTCACTGACCCCATCTCCTCCGCTCTTCAATCAACAATAACCATCCATCCCCTTTCCACCAACTACCCCTCCTTCCTGGAACATCACATCGACGCTCATCAACTCCTCTCAACTCCTTCACTCCCTCACCATCCCTCACTAACTCACCATCCACACACCCTACATTTCAAGGTAAACGATGTACTATAGGGCTCGTAATTTTTTCAGTTTGGTCTGTATATTAAAACATAGTATACCCATATTTTCACAAGTCAGCTTGTAAGCAAAATAATATTTATAGGCATATACGATTATAATTTACGATTCCTTAGGGCCAGGCTTGTGGAATTCAGTTTGCAAGCATCATTTATAGCTCCAGGAAACACCTACAATCATTTATAGACAAAGCTATTAGCCAATAATTGGTTCATAGTGCTTTTTTTTTTTATAAAAATCAGTTTCTAACAGACGAATAAAAATTAAGGGTTAAAATATTGAATTAGTTTTTGGATTTTTTCCGATTTATTAAAATTTGTTACTACAAAATTATTTATCTTCGTCTGCATAAAGTCTGCAGCCGTATAAACGTCACCTTCAGTTCTAATTCGTTAAATACAAAACCAACTATTCGCGCAATCGTGAAATGTGTGCCGCTGTACAGAAAGCTTGAAGGCAAAGTCCTTGCAGCAGAAGCGGCAACGATTTGCCACTGAAAGTTCCGTAGATGATACACTAGAGGTCCCAGTTGGTTCGGCTGTCGTCACGTCGGAAGGAGCAGGAACCATGGATGAATATTCGTGGAAAGAGATGTTGCTCCTAGTGATGAGGTGACAGGTTCGTCGTTCATCCTGGTAGCAGCAGATTTTGATAGTGGAGTCATATGATCGAAATCACCTTCCATCACTCCCACCGACGGGGGCCACAAGAAATCTCTGTTGCAGATCTGGCACCGAGGCATCGATGAGGCCTGCAGTTTAACTTTGCATGACCTTACATGTTTACAGTAAGTATCGTTGCGATAGAGAAGCGACCCACGCCGTAAGCACAGATATTTAACTTGGTTGTGGTTGTTCATAGAACCACAAAATTCATGGTGCCATGCGGTGTGTTGATGCGTAAATACCTTGTCGCAGTAGCTGCAGGGATAAGTTTTCTCTGGTGGTGTCGATACAGGCGACGTCCCGAACTCTGCCTCAGACAACTCAACCAAAGAACTGAATGGCACAGCCGAAGAATCAGATGTTGCAGTAAGAAATGGTGCTCTCAATTAGTCCGAAGTTGCAGTCGACCTCACTGAAAACATCTCAACCAAAGAAGTGCTGTCAACATCATGCCTGAAGATGGCGATGGTGGTGCTGTTTCTGCACGTGTCCCCTGAAGAACTCAATGGTGCTTCTGCTGGACCCACTACCGATGTCTCCATAATAATATTTATGCCAGGTACCGTCACCTGCTGTGACAATCTGCCACTCACCAAGGCTTCCATCAAACTAAGCTCCATAAAATGAACCCAGCTACCTATATATCTGTTAATGATGTCATGGAAATATTGCGGTGCATCGAGAAAGGCGAAGGCACTATCACTGGTGCCCCTGGTTATGAGTTGACGAGTACAGCATTTGTTCTCGTTGTAGGCATTGGCAATGTGGAGAGGTATAGGTACGAAACGATGTTACCTTTGTCAGTCGCGCCGACGATGGAGGTTGCAGCAAAGCCCAGATATCAACTTCTTCCCAGCACTGTGGGCGCCTTAAAGGCATAACTATCGCCGATCTCTAGGCTTATCACTTGCCTGGGTCCCTTTCCGTATATACACTTTGTGAAAACCGAATGCGAATTGTAATACAGAGTATCGAGGATAATTTATTATGCTTGTATTCGACATCGATGATGGATGGATCGATCCCATTTGTTCTCAGCCGCAAATGATCCACAAAATCGAGTGTCCAGCCAAAACCCTTCAAAACCATTTCTTACTCCTCACCTCATACCTTTTAATGCTCTTTTCAACACCGGCTTCGATATCATTTGCATTACACTCAGGTAAGTTTGAGGTCTTGATTGCTTTCTTTTTGTATACATCTGGTTTACTATGGCTATATTCCAACCATATATTACATGTCATGGCTCAGTATTTCCACACCTCCTGGGTAAGTTGGTTTATTATATTTCGTTTCACACACGTCAGATCTGAATAAACATCTTTCGTCGAAGTAATCAAATTTGGAGCAACATACGTTTTAAAAAGACCCCTGAATGCTGGTTCCTTCGGAAAAAATCCATTTACATTCAGCTTACTTTCTTGGACTGCGATGCAAGGTCAGGTGAATTGCTAGGTGTAGCATCTGACTCGCGGGTCAAAGTTGCATTGGGACCATCTAGCCTTTGCGGTGAACTACAAATAGAAAGGATGAACCGCTAGACCTGCATCATAGGATGGTGCACCGCGTTCACACTGTATCAGATAACCGTTTCAAATGGTAAGTGCGAGTAAACTGTTAAGAGCACTTCTCAAATTGATATTTCATGCGCATGGAACTCCCTACACATGCTTTCTTTTCATTCCTCCGTGCTTCATTAGCATTGGCGAAAGTCTTGTTGAAATATCCATTCATTCATAGGACCATGAACTATGTACATCTCTATCAGCAAAAAAATCGTCGCTGCAGGAATCAAAACTAGGTTCGCATATTCCTGTAATGATAATGCATGCATGAGCGAAAAAACAATTATTTTATGTACTAACCAAGTGTGTTCTGTTTCCCAGTTTCAAATACAAATCATCATGTCTACGACACTGGTATGTGTACATGAGTCAGACACGCGAACCCCCAGTACCTTGTATATACGCAAGAGAAAGTAATGTGTAAAATTAGCTGTGAAACACACCGTGACGGCCACGAGGCTCCATCCCACCAAAATGTGCAATACTTACTGCGAAAAAAAAAAATCGAGCATCCGAAACCGGGGATGAAAATAAAATTGGCCGTTCAGCACCAATAGAAAAATGTCTCACCGAGCATGTCAGAACATTGAAAAAATACACAGTTTGATGCTAATATGGCGGCTTGAATCCATTGTGAAATTTGGAATAACTGGCATAAAATAATCTCAGCCCATATATCGTGGATACCCGATTCCTCAAAGACAAACAAATGTCAGTAATGCTTCAGAAAATAACGTTGTTTCCATTTCCATAGCCTTATGCACATTAAATTTATCGAATAGATGCCTCACTCCAACAATTACTCGTCATAGATAGACCAATCAAACTCTTTTGTGACACTCTCCGCTACCTACAGATCCGCAATCCCCCTAGTCGTTCTCCTTTCATCGACAGAGCCTTTTGCAGTGCACTGACAACACATGTTGTCGAATCTACCACCAGAGCTCACCCACGTAGCCCACTTCCCAGACCCTACCCCTACTCCACCCCTGCTACATCCTTCTCTTACCCCTCCATTGCACGCATATACCAGAGTGTAAAAGGCCAGTGGACCCAGTCTTCCACCTGTTGCTGCCATCGTCATCACCTGCTCGCCTTAGAGTATACAGTTTATTTTTCGTATGGAGTTTTAGAAGATGTGAGCGTGTTGTACCACCGGTCATAAAATACGAGACCCCTTGATATATAGCTTACTTTTAAATGTAGGTGGTGAAGCGGAGAGGCGGGTGAGAGGGTTTGAGGAATGGTGAGAGGGTTGAGTAGCGGCGATGAGTAGGAGAGGGAAGGAGTGGAGAGTTTGGTGAGGGGGTGATTGGTGGGCGGGTTGGTGGTGGTGAGTAGAGCGGTAGGGGGTGATGGTGGTGTGAGGGGGGTGATGTTGGTGTGTGGTGGAGAGGGGATGGAGAGGGGATGGCAAGGGTTTGGGTGTTGGTGTTTGGTGAGGGGATCAGTGGTGGTGTGTGCTAATTTTTACAAATTTTTGGGTTACAGGTTTTTGTGATAGAGAAAGTATGCTGATACTGAGTTTTGATTATTGGGGGATAGGGTCATATCTCTTAAATCCATTATGGTGGTTCTCATAGTGGGTTAGATAATCGATATGATATCACGATCGTATGCGCCTTGAAAAGACGAGTCCGGTGATATATAACACTAAATTCTTACGCCTTTATATGTTTTCATAGTAAAAATAATTTTAGATTTGAATAAAAAAAAGCTTTCAAATATATTTATTTGTGAGGGAGGAGGGGCATTTAGGCAACATTACTCGAAAAAAGTATAAAAATGGAATTATGATGTGCAGCGACATTCTAAATCGACATAATTATAAAAAATCCAAGGTGGCAAGCTGATACTTTTTATTTTCTTATTAAAATCTTTTTCATTAAAAAAACTTTTTTTTTTTAAATAATTTGTAGGGTTACGGGTTGTTGGAATTGCCGGCCGTGTGTTGGGTGCTGAGAGCGGGGACATGAACAAGGTCGCCGGCCGCGCCTGTGACGTCATGGCGGACGGTACCATGGCATCACAGCCAGCAGCCGTTGCCCCAGAAACCCCCATTTCCCACTGCTTCTGTAGTATATACAATTTTTACGTCGCGGGATTACAATTTGATGAAAATATAACAGAAGGTGTGAATTCAGTGTTTCTAGAACAATTAATATATTTATTCAAATAAATCTATCATTTAGGTGGTTTATACATCTGCATATTGTTGAACACATTTAATACAAACGGTCCTGTAAACTATTAAAAGAATAGGTGATTCCTGGAACCAAGTTAGCAGAATTAGAGAGAGGTATCTGAAAGAGTACTGATGCAGAAATTAAAAGGCAGTGTTGAGTTGTGGCGTGTCCTATTAATGTTACATTATACTTTTCCTGTGGTTATATTTGCAAATAAAAATATCAAATTTCAGCAGTGTTTACGTTATTCTGTCCTAACTGTATAGCATTTTCTTGCCAGTGCTGCGGTTTTCTTGCCTTTACCGTATAGCACGATCACACCATTGCTCTTTAAATTTTCGTCTGGAAATTTTTTCATCTTATATAATTTCTTTAGCACGCAACGTAGTTAGAAAACATCTATGGTAGTATTACGTCAAAGGCATGTGATTTTATTTTTTGGTAAAATCATGCAGCGTAATTTAAGTACCACAGACATACTATTTTGTAACGTTAATTTACTTGGAGATTGCCATATTTCAGCGCACACGCAAGTTTTCAACGAGTTTCGCGTCTTGTATTAGATGACTTGCACACTTTTTTCTTAGGGAAACTCATATCAAGATTATGTTCCTATAAGCAGTTATGGTGACACGCGAAGGAACTGTGGTTGCTTATCAGAACTTCGGTAGCATGTCAGATGTCAATAGACCAAAACGTCTCACAAGTTAGTACATGCTTTCAGCGAGCACACGCAGATAATATTTTGTGTTTATATTAACGAAAGAATATCAAAAATGAATTGAATTTAATGTGACCGCAGAACACTGACTGTATCCGGACCACACTGTAACTTAAATAACGAAAAAGTGAGTAACATATTTACTGATATTTATGTAATGTTTTTTCGTTACTAAGGAACCTCGCTAGGAATTAGAAAAAAAAATGTCTTAATATTTTAGTATAAATAATAAAATATAAATAAAAAATATAAAAAACGTACTATTTTGAATTTGCTTTATTGTGCCCAAGCAATATTTTATCCCACAAAATTAAATGGAAACCTTAACGACTTGACTATTATCTGATATCTATGAAATGCATGAGAGCTAATTGCGTAAAGCTAGGATTTTCCTAATATTACTTATTTCGTAAATAAATGTAAATAAATATGATTTTTTATGCGAGTTATTTTATTTCTCGGCATCTACGCGTACAAAAATTGTTATGAAATTTGCCTCTACAATAGAACATTGCAAAATATTCGGAAAGTGCGTAATACTTAATGTTGCAATAATACTCGTCATAACTATGGGGGAACATACGTCGTATGTAGAGTGAGAAAACATTACATTAACACAATTTCAGAAACTCTTCGATACTTCGCTGCAGCTCTAATTTCATAATTGATGTATGATTCGCGGAGGAATAAGGGGGNGGGGGATTTTTCATCGCAGACAACAGCCAAAGACTTATAAATATTTTGCCATTACCAACAACGGCACCCACGTGTAGTAACCTACGGCCATAAGTGCAGTATTAACTCTATAAAATAGATAACGAACTTTAAAAATGTTTTTCTTGACGTAAAAATAAATTACTTATAAAGACTATGCTTATAAAGTCACAGAAGTTAAGTGGAGAGACAACTCAGAGCAACATGCATTTATTTCAATATACATAAGGTAAAAATACTGTGAAATTCGAAAAACATTTTTGCTAATGGGACCCAAACCTTTCTTTGTTCCCCCCTTCTCTTCCTTTCCCCTTCCTTTCCGCAAAACTAACGACCATTAAAAAAATATAGATATCGCGATTTTTTGTGAAAATAAACCACATCTAAAAATTGCAATAACCTTAGTGTTAATTACACACCATAAACACAAACGCATTAAGACATGTGGCGTGAAAGGAGATGAGGCATCTTATTTACTGAGGCCGTGTCCGAATTGGCACTTCTAATTTACTGAAATGTCATGAGACCAGAATTAGTCGACTAAAATGATGACGTAATTGGCATTTTGGTATTTAGTTTTTAGTATGTAACGAAACTTACTAAAATGCAAAATTACCAAATCGCAACCATCTTTGAACAAGTGACTATTGACGGTGTCCGAATTGAACGCTACTAAATACTAAGATACTATTATACTAAATGGTGAATACGAAAACGGCCTGGCAAGATGCGAGGAGGAATTGGAGTGGAGTGTTTTTTGTTCTTACCGCATATAATATTCAGGGTAAAAATAAGTCAAGATAGCAGATGACACCATAGTGCATTTTTAGCAATCAAAAACCTTCAGATATGACTTTTTTTTTTAAAGTTCTGCTTTCTTTTTTATTTTTATTTTATACATAATTTTGACTGAGAATGCCTTTGGCAATTAAATTCTTTAAAATAATTTTTTGTTTTACATTATGCCCGCGGTTAATTGTGTAACCTTAATTGTATTACATCTTACATATTGATTGGTGTGTATTTACAATTGTGCCAGCACGGTGGACGAAAGATTATTACGTCAGTTTGTTTTTATGTGTATTTAAATAGGAATTGGCCTAACTGCTTCTTTATTTCCCGGACAATTTCACTTTCTCGTGTGATGTACTAAGCGCGAATTCTACACCTTCTTTCGTTGTTTGTTAATACTTGCGCATTATTCTTCATGTTCTGCAAAGTTCTTGAATATTTTTGCGCACACGTCACATAAAACAAGTGATAAAGAGAGGTTAGCGGTTTGTTGTACTAATAATCTAACTTTGAGTAAATATTCGGAATCGCCCTTAGCTTTAAAATGTGGTTAGTTACCAAAAATATTTTGTTAAAGTTTCGTTTGATTATATTACTTATTTCACGTGAAATTAATCACAGATACAATGCATAACACAGGCCAGGTAGTGGTCGCCATTTTTCGCCTTATTTTTAACAAATGTCTCAACAGAAACATATTTGGCTATTTAAGTAAGTTTAAATGTTTTGAACGGCTGCAGGAGAAAACTGTTGTCATGCTTTATTAACATTTGACAGGTACTTTTCATTCTCGTTTTAGCGTTTTATTAATACCGCCACTTGCCACTAAATTTTTCAGGAATAACGTTGCTTGAATACTTACAGGTCTGCCAAAAAACGGCGTTTTGAATGATTCACTTTTTGGGTACTCGCTCTTCACACACATTTAATGAATCAAACCTAGAAACGAATACATTTATTGAACACAGCTAAGAAACTATACCGCCATTTATAAATGCTTGTTTTATGGTGCCACAGAAAACATTTTTTGTCTGCAATTACAATTTTTATAAAAATAAATTATTTCAGACATTATTAGAAACCACTTGATTATCAGTAAGAACATCTGATCCGTTCCATTTGACTTTCATTACACATTTTTTAGTTGGAAATACGTACTGCATTCTATTTTATCTTTATGATCGCGAAGAAAAATTATATAATATAATGTATATATAACATATATAATGGAATTATTAGAATGCAAACGGAGTGCTTCAAAGGATGCTACAGTCTTTAATAAATTTTTTGATTGGGCCGGATGTAGTTACTCAATGCTAGACTAAGCAACATATGCACGTTTAGAGTTACAAAGCAAATTGCAAAGCTAATTAACTAAAAAAATGCTACACGGGAAATCATTTTTGAATATGAACATTATTTCTGCAAAAGTATTTTAGTTTGTGTCTGTATCATAATAGTCGTAAAAATTTGTTGTATGTATTAAATGTCAAAGGAAAATGGCTGTTATTGTCCATTAACGGTTTCTTCGGGTGTTTCGAAACGAACCTTTGAAAAATCACCCTAGGAGTGATATGTCAACTTGTTGTTTTAAATACCTTGTATACAAAAATTATATACAACTGTCATTTACTTTAAAGTATCGTATTCTAGATTAAATTAAACTTTAACACAGTATCTTCAATAACTTGTAATATTTATTTCGTATTAAATACGACTTAAAAACACTGAGAGCAGCGACGTGTTGGCAACAGCTAGAAATAAATAGTCCATAGTTAAATGTTGATTTAACATAGGTTTTTTGGTATGCTATTTGTACATTAAAAGTTGCCTATTGATATATTAAAATTTTTAAATTTAAAAAGCGTAAAGGCAACACATTTTATTGTTACAGTAAAAAATATCAGCACAATTTAGGGTGCGTAGACCCTAGCGACATTGTGTTTATTTCGTCCGAGGAAAAAAACCTTAAAAGGCGGAGCAGAGCTTGTATATATGTATATATATCGGGAAGTTTCGCACCGCTAGTAGTAGCAGGAAAATTATACATGTTTTCAATTTTAGCATATTTCATATTAATTATAGCAAAAACAATTATTTTTGAATTTATAATTTACAAATGAAACGAGATTTTATTGTTTGAATACTTATTATAATATATTCAGATGTGATGTTGGGACGGTTACAAATCCGAAGTTGGCAGAAGTGGTGACTGATGACATGACATGTCGTGTTGCTGAACGAAGAATTTATTTTTCTTCCTGGGAAAAATACTTAAACTTACCACATCAAGTTTGTACACGTTGTGGTTCGTAAATCTACAGGCAAGTCACAATGTTGTGATAAATCTGTGTTTCCACGGCAGGAATAAATATACTGTAACATGCGCCGTGACAGCTGCGTGTGAAAGATTATTGTTGCCTTTACGTTATGGTGTGTCAATGTGTGTGTGTGATTGCAAATATTGGACGTGCGACATTTTTATAAGTTTTATCCTAGTACTGCTTTTATGACGAAATTNTTACAATGTTGTGATAAATCTGTGTTTCCACGGCAGGAATAAATATACTGTAACATGCGCCGTGACAGCTGCGTGTGAAAGAATATTGTGGCCTTTACGTTATGGTGTGTCAATGTGTGTGTGATTGCAAATATTGGACGTGCGACATTTTTATAAGTTTTATCCTAGTACTGCTTTTATGACGAAATTAATTTTTTGAAAGTCACATGTGTTTATTCATTATAACGTTGTAACTTTGCCTTAGGTGTTTGAAACACAATTGTGTAACATGGTTCTTTTTCTGTGATTTGAATGTTTGCCACAATCCCAACCAAATACTAAGTCCAGCCAGATAAATTGCGATAAATAAATAAATAAACCTATAAAACCATAAGTACCAATGCATGGAAATATGAGCAGAATAAAAGTCATGGTAGGCCTATTTGTGTGCATGTTGAACACTATATTTGAAATATGTCACTGCTACGTATAAAAAATAAGCGACACGAATTGCGTGCTTGAATTTACTGTCTTTTCCTTAAATTGGTTGTTCCTTAGTTTTAATATTTATTCCAGCTGAGGCTGTCCTTTCAACGAAATAGCCCAACAAATCAATAACAAGAGGTTAAATACTATTGTTCTTTCCCCCGCAGTTGTAACAGGGTTAAACACAGTCGCGGCAAAATATTATTGTTTATTACGTGTAATGTGCTATGTCGTGTATAACAAATATTTTAACTATGTAAAATAATAACCGTAAGAACTATCGTCAATACAGACATTGTTAAAAAGTCATAAAACTGACCTAAATATGGTTATAGGCCTAAATTGTGAACATTCGTACTAAATGGTTTTTGAAATATGGCAAAATTCATCTAACAGCTGAAAACAGTAAACAAAGCATTTGACAGTTAAAACGTTTAAGTCACATGGCAGTGTTTATATTTACATGTAACGAAAGTATACGTAATCGGTAAACAAAAGTAGAACTTCAGCAAGGCTTCAGAAAAGTATGAAGTTACCATGAATGGCCCTATAGTCTACCATTTCATAACTTCATTATGTTGTGCAGTTCATTTTACGTTGAGTTTAGTCAAAGTATTTTTGTCGGCGATTAAACAGCGAGGCCCTGATGATTAAATTAAGTTAAAATGGAGCAGCGGCGGAATGCAAGGGTGGGGAAAACGGGAAAACCTCGAGAAAACCCACCGGCCAACATCCCTCACGTTTCTCACATGCCAAATTCGTGGTGACTCAGCAAGTAATTGGGCCCATTACGCCTTGGTGAAACGCGAGTAGTCTTACTAGTACAGCACCGTGACCCCAGTTATTATTTAAAAAAAAACCTAACATATATCGTACAGGCCACTGAGTGTAGGTGTTGCTGGCGGCTTCCACAGCGACCCTCAGGCGGGTCACGTGATGTGGCGCCGCCGCGGGAAAACCACAGCGACCCATGTTCTTCGACCGCCACTGGGCGTCTCTCGCGAGGCTGCCTTCAATCACGCACAAACCGCCTCACTTTTCCGTTAATAATTTTCATTTGAAACTAATATTATGTGGAGCGTCGGACGTGTGGTGTGCTCCGCCATTATCGCTGTAATTAAAAAACAGCCTTGTGAAAATTGGATTCGACTTGTCACAAGGTAACGCCGAACCGTTATCGAAATAAAAACTAATTAAAATCACGCACCGCTGTATTGGCGTGACGAAGTGCATGTATTTTTTTTTACCAATCCAGGTGAAAACCTTTTAACAATATACAGATTTCAATATGTAGAATGGATGCACAAACAAGTAGAAGTAAATTCTGGATAAGAATTNACCTTTTAACAATATACAGATTTCAATATGTAGAATGGATGCACAAACAAGTAGAAGTAAATTCTGGATAAGAATTAAAAAAAAGGTTAAGTTGATTGCGAACGCACTAAAATAGTCTAAATAAATCTTCTAACCAGACACGCCATTGATATTGCTTTTGCCGATAGAAGTAATTTCNAACCTTTTAACAATATACAGATTTCAATATGTAGAATGGATGCACAAACAAGTAGAAGTAAATTCTGGATAAGAATTTAAAAAAGGTTAAGTTGATTGCGAACGCACTAAAATAGTCTAAATAAATCTTCTAACCAGACACGCCATTGATATTGCTTTTGCCGATAGAAGTAATTTTACACCGTTTTTAAAAACGAATAATTTTAGAAAATAATTTCTATTCACCGGCTTTCTCACGACTCACGACTACTGGAATGTGGAGAAGGAAAGGGAATATGTGCCGTTGCAAACGAAAAAACTGGTCTCAGAGTCTACCAAACTTACTTATTATATAACCTTTATAATTATTTAAACTAATTTTTTTGGAAGTTATTACGTTACCCTTTATATGAGTTGTNATGCGGAGAAGGAAAGGGAATATGTGCCGTTGCAAACGAAAAAACTGGTCTCAGAGTCTACCAAACTTACTTATTATGTAACCTTTATAATTATTTAAACTAATTTTTTTGGAAGTTATTACGTTCCCCTTCATATGAGTTGCGATTTTTGTGTTTATTTACTGGTGACCTGCTAGTTGTAAAGCTTTATTCAGTTAACACATATATGTTTTATTTCCCTTTACAGTATAGAAAAGAACCGTTACGTGAATTTATTGTAAGATGCAATAATAACTTTTAATCAAAGGCACTTCGAACAGAAAGTATTTTCCACAAGCTTCATCTCTAGGTTGGGGCTCCTTAGCCAAAACGCTGCAATAATAGCACCAGGATCCAAGAAGAGGCTTGGCAATCATATTAAATCGAGACCATAGTCTTTATTGGATGGGCACGGGGAGAATAATTATTAATAAAACGCATACCACTTATTCGATTCTAGTATCCTTTAGAATTTTAGAGACTGCAGTTACTCCTCGAGGTCTGTTTTGCTATTACTATAAGTGATATCCAGGGACAGTCGCTTAAGGTCGCAGGGAGAGATTTGGAGGAAAACTGATTCTTACATGAGCATATATATATACATATATGTGGCTTACCTTAACACCTGACAGCAGAAGCACTAATGTGGTCTATAAAGAGGTCCTTCAGTATAGTAAAATATTACACATCACACAAATTTGGACTATTGTGAGATAATGCAGTTGAGGTGGTAGGAGTTGTGCAGTTCGTTTGTGATCAACAAAGAGCACACTAACGTACTGAAAATGCTTGGAAAAAGTTGAAAACTGCAGTTTATAATCGTCTAAAACCTCCAGAAACACGTCCAGATGTCATAAGAGCTGCCCAGATGGAATAGGACCTTCATCCAGAAGATGACATCAATACATTGAATACAAGCATGCCGCGGCGTGTTAGGGACCTGTACAATGCACATGGGGGCCATACACGGTACTGAGCTGCAGTGGGAAGAAAGAAACCCTCCCTAGTCAGAGATAACATAACATTAATTTTATTGGGTTTCAGTGTTTATTTGTCTGTGATATTAGAAAATGTTTTTTTTTTTAAACACTTTGAATTTTATGTTTTGTGTCGGTACCGTTGGTAACGTCTAATTGCTATGGTTTATTTTGTGTATAACCCCACTTTTTTGATTTCTTTATGTATATTCCAAACTTTTTGTGATGTGTTTAGTAGACGCTTTGCGTAGTAAACGGGGATGAAGCCGCGGACTGAAAGCTAGTTTAAGTATAAATTGAAAGGTCGCTTTGAGAGACGGGCATCTTTGCAAGCCCAATGAAAATGTTAGCCAATCACATTTGTTCAACCTTTTTGTTTTGTGAATCACAGTTACTATCCAAAAAGACGTGATCGCTTTTCTGAGCCTCACGCACCACAGCGGTGGGGTAGCAAATGTTATTAGTGCCGCTTATAGATTGAAAACTCGCCCGCAACGAAGGGTGGACCACGCACAGGGTTGGGGGTGTTAGCGATGCTGATGCGTAATCAAAGGACGGGGTGTACGCTTGCGGGGGAACAGGCTGGCGTCTGTCCCAGGGCGATTATGCGTGGTAAAGCGCGTAGTTGCCAATTGTCGCGCTCGCTGCAAGAGCGGTATGTACGGTATCAAGTTTCACAACGTTGCGCTGCAGCATGCTATTTCCCCCAGACCATAAAATAAAAATTCTGGCGAAACCCAGCGTGCTTTATTTAAACGTGCAGGTTATCCGCGAATGTCAGTTATCCACGGCACTAAGCCCCTACATTTATGCGGGGTAGGCTGTAGGTGGCTATTCATCAATATCAACAGAGAACGCTGCGAAAGACGAATTACTTGAATGGTCCTCGTTTCACCGGAGTGCGCGTATTCATGTTAATCTTGTCTCGCATCTGTGGTACCAGGTACCAACACACAGCCACACAAATACTTCGTAACATAATAAAATCACTCTTATCGTAATACGCTATATTATGTTACGGTGTATCTATTCTGAGAGAGATATTTTTATTTTCGTAGAATGTAGAGTATCTGGGGTTAGCAAGTACCGTAAAATTTATCAAAGTTTTAAAAAATTATCAGAAAGAAATTTTCCTTCCGGTCAGTTTGGTTTCCACTTCAAGGAAACGAATGCAGATGCTTGAAGAAAGAGTATATTATTTAAGTGGACAACATATTGTACGGAGTAAACCAATAATCTTCACGAAAATTTATATCGTGTCTGCTTGTACATCTTTCTCTCGGTGCAGTGATTCTACTTGTTGGTATTATTATTAATTCAGGTGGTTGTTACAATGTATATATTTTAGAAAAGTTTTTATCTAGAGATAACGTAGGGCAGCTTGATAATTTTTGAACTCATGACTCAGTGTAAAAAAAAGTTGTGTAATTTTACACAAATTGAATGTGGCAGCAGAGTTTCCACCAAAATCCGTGTAATTTTACATCAACCATGTTCATGTGTTTTTACTTTTGTGTCACTGTAAAATGTTACTAAAACAAGTAAAATAACCAAGTTACTGTGCTTGCACTTATACTAGCTGTTGGGTCAACACATAGTACTATAAAGAAAACACATTTTAAATGTTTGTGTAATTTTACACAGTGGCAGGTGCAAATTTTCAGTTTTTCCAAACGTTGCAAACAGAAATGACGTGACATATACACCCTTTGCCGTTATTAATTACATATTACGACCTTGAACCATCAACTCTCGTGCATTTCACCACCTGATGAAATTTTCTAGCCTTGTCAGTATTCGAACTCATGACCCCCTGAGTGGAAACCAGACATCGTTACCACTAGATTACAAACAACTCGTGCAGGTTTATGACAGTTACCATGAATATTATAATTATATTATGGTATAAGAGCGAAGCGATAGATGCAAGAATTGGTTGTGTTTGACATATCTGATATCATCTTCGAATACTGCACGTCGTTTGTAGAACTCATTTTTATTCCCCGCTATGCTTATTTTCGCTGAATTAAGTTATAAAGAGCAAGGTCTTGTAACCGTGGGACGACTGTACTGTTCAAACCAATCACTTTACGGGATTATTAAATAATACAAACATTTTTGGGTTTGTTTACTTAAGTATTACTTGCTTGAGTTTATTTAACTAAATTAATTCTTTGTTTGTTCATAATAATGGTATTATCACACAAGCTGTTAGTATAAATTTAAATATATTTAGTCATTGTAAAAGTGCACTATGGAACATGTACAATGATAGCAGTGTGTTAAAACAACGAAAAAACAGTAATGAAATGCAAAATGAATAGGTTCATTACTTTGTGCTGATTTATTTTGCACATACTTTTAAACATGCAATGCAACACCAACTTTCTTGTTTATATATCTATACATTCTTGTGTTTTAAACAGAGATTTCTAGGCATATCTGTAGTCGTAAAAACATTTGTGTGGAATTACACATACTGTAGTTGTTTTCCAAAATCACACATACAATAATGTAAAACTACAAAAGCTTTTTATGTGTACATTTGCACATTTTTACAGTGAAACACACAAATAAATTACAAAACCAACTACAGCGGACCCCTTGTTAAACACTCCCTCCCAATTTTATTCTTCCTTTCTTTGTTCACATGTTGTGTAGCCATGTATGACACATAAAGTAAATTTTTTTAAATATCCGAAATTTCCTGCGTTTTGCAATTTTCCCCTATTTCCTGAAAAGTGTCAAAGACGCTGTTTTACTATCTGCCAAATACAATAACGAATCCGCAAAGTGAGCAGTCTTTTAAGGTCTAATACATCACAAATTCAAAGTTATATGCCTGATGGAAGATGTGTTTACATATGGATTAGTACACTTCAATTTGTACTTACTGTCTGTATTAAAATGTTGTTTTATACCGTTAAGTCAGTGAGTTGTCTGTGCGAAAACTGTGCCAGAAAAAAGTCAAATGAAACTGACTCGAAAGTTTTTTAACTGGGAAATACTACGACACAGAGACTTTGGTGTTTTTTTTAATGAAAGGCATGTTACCACTTAACCAACCCTTCCCGCCCGCAGTCTTTATGACTTTACTTTGGCTAATTTATAGGTGTTGACTTTAATAAAAAAAACACCTACTTGCATTAACGCTGTTTCAAATATAATTTTAAAAATTCTATGAACAAAAAAAATTAGCTTTATTTAGGATGACAAATCAACACCCAATAAACTACAGGTAAGCTAGAGCTTAAAAAACAATTTCTGGTATTTGATATTGTCCCTGTCGAATTATGGTATGCAAAGGAAGTGGTTACGCTAGAAATGTTACAAATTTTAGAAAACAAAAAGAAGATAGTACGTACTTTTTTAATATACGACAAAAATGGGTGTGTTTATTCATTCTATTTTGTGAAAATATTCTAAAGGTAAAGATTGTGTTATTATTTTCTTTTATTTTTATTTACCATAATTTGTTTAAATGCTCGATGACGTTCTGTGCAAACATATCAGATTGTATATTTAAATACCCTACCCATGTATTTTCCCTCTAGCATATAGCGAGTATCTTGACCACGTGTTTTTGTACCTTCCATTGTCATTGCAGAAAAACTGTCTGGTCAGCAAATTGGTGTGCCTTCCCAGTTCGTCTGTTAGATTAAATCAACCATAACCCTCGGAGCACTAAAGGAGACCACAATTATTACTACTATTGAAACCATATTAGAACACCCTTCTGTTGCTAGGAATCTCAGATGCCGATTTCAAAAGACTTAAAAAATTAAAAACCTAATTTTTTAAATTAGTTCACAGGAGAATCCAACTCGATGTTTCGTTTTAAAATTACAACCAAATACAAGAGAAAATAAAGAACCAACGTGACATCATCAAAAAACAATAGGAAACACACGGAGGTCATCCATTCTCGCAACAGTGTGAGATACAGATGAAATTAAGTAGCTTACCATAGCCAACATGGTGCCGAATGCCTGTAGAGGCACGCATTCTTGGAAGTGGCATCACCACATTCCACACTATCACGTCACAGTTCTGATGGCTGGTAAAAACGACGAACTTTGCGGCTGGCAGTATTGCCTGGAAGAAGGCTACTACATTTACATATTTAAACATAAATAAATATTGTATTTGGCTAAACATTATATATATTTTCCATTAACTGTTTATAAAACCCGATAGAAAAAACATTTAATGTATACTCCTCGTTATATTATTAATGCTACCGGTTCAGATTTATATCAGTTATAACTTTGTATTTTAATAACTTTTATTAATAGCATCGAATTAAGATTTTTAGCCAGTACAAACTATTCCATGGGGTTATCATATTTTTCACAAATATGTATATGTATCACAGCTAACACATGGTATTTTATTAGGTAATTTCTGGCGAAAAGTAGCGGAACAACATTGACATATACTAATTAATCCCTCAAGCAGTAATTTTATTTGTACCTCGTGATCACACTTGTGCTTATCCAAGGTTTGTTGTTATTGCATAGCATTTATTGAAAAACAGAAAATAATATTTTTACAATGTTGTTTTTATATGGAGAAATATTTTGTCCTGACCACTACAGCGCGACTTAAACAATTACATCGTTTGAAAACTCACCACAGGCAGTAAGTACATCATCGAACATGATAGTTGTGTGGGCAAATTGTTTACCTGTTAACATGCATTGTCTCGGCAGTTATCCAATGTCCCATGTAAATGAGAGCATGCTTCATCAAGCTTTTTCATAATGCAGTTCTGAAATTTCGGCTAATAATATTTAATTGCTTTTTCTTCATCAAGTGTTCCTGGCAGGCGATACAATACATACAGATTTGCATTTCTTGCTATAATGGCAATCAATATTATTAGTTTTCATTATTTATTTTAAAGTATTCCGTGCTGACTATACAAGTGCCAACATTCAAATCATATTTCACCCACGTCACTTCATTTACTTTTTTTTTTACCACTTTCAAACGCAGTATTAACTTGTAGTGACAGATTAGAAGACCAAGGCTTTCATATGAAATATATCAGAGAAACAGGTATGAAAGGACAAGAGTACAACCTCTGCAAGAAATAAAACATGCTTTATGTTGAAATTTTACTTGTACATGCATCTATTTATATACATTAGACCACAAATAACAAATCAGAATCACTACTTCTCACATGAGTACAATATGCTTATACACAGCTCAAGACAGTCTACTCTAGCAGGCGACCTAACAGAACCCTAGGCCAAATACTGCTTTTCACGACAAAGTTCTTCTTTCTAGGCCTGTACAGCATTCACGATACTATAGACACTATAAAATGGTTAATTTACAGTCTTGCATGCTCATAGACGGATTCCTTCATCCAAAGGTTGAGGCTTTTCATAGGTACACTCCAACCATATCAACAAGTTTTGACATCGCAATTCAAGCTTTCGTTTCGGGCTAATGCCTCCCCTCACCCGACACGCTTGCATCGCCTAGGCTAATGAATAAATAAGTTTTTTAGCCACCTTAACTTTGGAAATGTAGGCTTTCTAAAATGTTTGCATGTATACCTGGATTTATGCCGCCCCTTATAACTATTTAAAAACTGGACATATTGAAATGCAATTTTGCAGGAATATGTTGCCTCTAACAACCATCACGACACAACCTTTTATAAAATCACGCATTCCGTGTATATGAGACTGCGGGAGTGCAAACTTCTGAGTGCAGGTCATCGACCCGCGACACGTGCAACCACGCGTGTGCACGACGAACGTTGCTCGCACGTCTGCAGCTTGTCGCAGGCCGGCCGGCAGCTGGGCGACAACAGAACGGCCCGGAAACCGCGAGATAGCTGCGTGCTGTGCATGCATCTTCCCCCCTCCCTGTTACCATCACCCGCGCCTAAACCCGCGCGCCACTTCAACAGATACGTGCCGCCCGGAGTCGTTTACTTTTCGCGTAAAAAACGGAGCTCACAGTAGACTTCAATACTATTTACATACCTCAGCTGTTGTTATAACTCTATTGGCTGCTGGTGCCGTGTCCGTCTTTGACCAAGCCACTCAGGACTAAGTAACTCCGACAGTGAACCTTCGTGATTCGTGCGCAAACGGTTAACACGGGCCAGAACATTTTTTAGCCAATCAAAGAAGCTGGACGACCCGACAGTACTTTGGACTGTATCTTGTCTTGAAATCTTTTCGCGAAATATCACTGCCCCTATCAATGGGCAATGTAAAGTGCGGCAATAACAAAAAAAAAAAAAACATTATTATTATGACTTACATAAATAGTGGTTGTTACACAATTCTACTAAACACATTGTTTCTAAAAAAATGTTTAAGATATATAAATACACATATTTAAAAAATATGCATATCACGTTAATTACACAATTTACGCATTGTCCATCATTGTTGTGCTTAAAAGTAGTAATACACTATAGACAAACAAGTTAAATTTTGCACATTTCTGCGAGAAAGCCTGGCGTTAATGTCATATCGTGCCAACTACTGTTCATTAATATATTTCGTTGTAATAAAATCTAAGTTGCTAACATTTTACACTGTATGAATTATCTGCGTTTAGTCTTTGAAAATGTTGTTTTTTGAATGATCACCAGCTAAAGAATGGTCATTATAAAATAAAATACAATTTTTACATGATCAACAGGGATCACTGGAATCCATATGCCATTTTAACATCTGTTTTGAGGAGTGGCTATACTTACGGTGTTATTTCTCCCTGTCTGTATGTGTACCCTTGAAAACATCTCAAACCGCACTAATTATAACCAATCTCGGCAAAGTTTTAATAGTATTAATAGGATACCCTACTTTCACAATTTATGACCATAGTGGTTGCTCATTTTAAAAATGACAGCTTTATTGTCTAATTTTCTAACTAAATATGAATTTATGAGATCATTTTCCTGTTGTGCGTGCCTTTGTGAATGGGTGTACGTAACCCCCTCCACAAAAAAAAAATTCCACCCGCGAACCGAATACCTATTACCAAACTCGGTACACATGCAGTTCTTTGTAAGAATATCCGAATTTTATAATTTTCGACCATTCCGGGTATTTATTTCCAAATTAGTGTACATCTTGATATTTAGGATACAACGTAATGTCTAGGGAACCATTAAAAATATTTGAAGCGATTTTGAAGTTTGATATTTCTTCACGCAATAATTTGATTTATTATGAGGTATATTGTTGTTGTTGATCCGCCATTTTGTAAGACAGAACTATATGAGTAAATAAATTTTAACGTCATATCTCTGAAACTACCCAACCGACTTCCGCAAATCTGCATTTATTATAGTAGGCCGTGTGAAAACCGAGATTTAGGAGGAAAATAGCGAATTCTTATTTTCATAATGGCAATTATAAAAACAGTTTGTTTTAATTTGCTTTATCTATCATAATTTTACCAATTTCATCCAAACTTGGTAGACTGAAAGTATATACTAAGAGCATTAAATATGCCAATTAATAGCCTGTTTCGTCCACCAACTTTCAAGATAGTAACGCATGAAAAATAAAGCTTTTATGCCATATCTCGAGAAACAATCAACCAAGTCCTACAAAATTGGGCAAACAAGTTACGCTATGGACGTTATTGAAAACTGACGAGTCTTAAGTTTATAAGACTTTTACTTTCAAAATGGCAGCCTTATAAACATTTAAGCATTGCATGTTCTAGCTACGAATACATGTACCCAATTTCAACTTAACTTTGTATGCTGACAGTATATATTACAACCATACAATGTGTTTACACATAACATATATAAACCGCCATTTTGTAAGATAGAGCCACGTGAAAAATAACGTGTATGAATCACATCTCAGAAAACAATCAATTGTTTCCTACCAAATTTCGAAAACTTGTTTTGCTATGTTAGGCCATGCAAACTGATGTGCCGTAAGGGTGCCACCTACTCGGAGCTTTTTAGCATGTCTTGAGGGGCAGAGTAAGCGAGCGATAAGGGCGACACTGATACGCGTAGCTAGTGCGCCATCACTTCTATGTGCAAGGCACTGAACTCTTGCGCAATGTCTCCGCCGTGCTGCGTGTACTTATTGGGCATTAAGCAGCGACCCTAACATTTTTTTTGCTGGAAAGTTTGAAGCAAAGTTTATTGCAGGTTCCTATAATTTTTCTCACATATTTCCCAATTGCTTGTTACATAATACAGCAGTATAAAAAAGTCAATTTTAGGTATGTTGGAGGCCTTAGAAACAACATTTTTAACGCACATGATGCATTTGGTGTATTATTCGTACCTTGTCTGAAGTGTTTTTCTTACAGTACATTGGTATAATGGGAACATGTTTAGTGGTTTCGTAAAAAAACGCTGATTTAAAACGCATTGCAACGCAATTCAAGCACGAGATAAACGGCGCCCTTAAGTATGTGAGACAACTACTTTCAAAATGGAGGCCATATAAATATTTTATATTAGTATGCTGTGTAATAATAATAAAACATCTTTATTTTTGTGGCGAAGTTAAGTTATTATCACCTTCTATTACACTTAAACAGTTTACATAATGCTATATAACACTTATTTTTTGAAAAGAAAAATGAATAATAAATGAAGCTAAAACTCAATGTCTTCTATAAAATTATAAAGTTGCTTTGTTATTTTATAGTAGACATTAAATTTATATAAAAACAACATACATAAAATAAAATAAGCTGAATAGTGAACTTACACGATTTCTCTTTTGATGTTTTTTTTGTGTATACATATAAGCATATGCATACACAAAACCACATATATATTACATATTTTCACTTACATATAATTTTAATATTTATAAAAAATACACCTGCACGAATACGTAAGAACCGATATTAGCGTGTAAAAAAGGACAAGTACACTTAATACTACACGGCTGCAGGCTGCTCTGTTATTCAGGGAAAAAACCGCACAGTCATTACGAATACATCACTTCACAACTAACGGGTAATACAAGAGGGGATATCACCCGTCTCCATTGAACGATCAAAGCCAGGCAGGCAGGAAGCGCTTACCGTTCGTTGGAAAACAGCTTTACCGAGCTGCGCTGGGCCCCCGTTGGAAACGTTAACGCGGGACATCCGATGCAAGTGTAGAATAATTGATCAATTTGCTTGCGAGCCCTCTGATGGCCAGGCCGTAGCGTGTGCAGGACACAGGTCCGAGGACACGAGGCAGAGAGCACTATTTGGTGAAAGTCCGGAGCGGGGCAGGGCCCAACGTGTTTCGCTTTGTTGTTTGACCGTTTATGTTTGCCTCGCCCGGGGCGCGCTCTCGTCAAAGGGACGCCGCCGCTGCTGCTGCCTGGCGGTGGCGCCGCTGATTAAAGCCGTTAAGGTGGTCGTAACGGGGAAAGGCGGGAGGAACAGGGGCGAAGGCGGTGCTCTCTGGTCCCGCGCGGAGGGAGGAAGCGAGCGTAATCACGTCCACCTGTTAAACCCCGCTCTCGCCCGGCGCGTGGCGACCTGCGACTCTCGACGTTGTACCTCCCCACCCCCACCCCTCTTCCTCCTTTGTTCCCCCCAAACATACGTCACGTTGCTCGTGAGCGAATCAGCAGTACGGGAGAGCGGTGAGCCCCGGGGAGTAGAGCGGGGAGAAACTTAATTCGATCGTGTAACAAGGGGTACGGTAAATAAAATAAAGCTACCCGTCCGCGCATCCCGTACGAAGTGGTATTTTATTTTTCTCTCTTTGCCACAACGTCGTGTTTTCCCCGGGAGGGAAAAACCAAGGGAAAATATTTAGGTCTTGCTCGGAGAATCCCCGACAGATATTCGATACTTTCTATGATACGCAATTAGTGACGGGATATAACTTTTTTTTTGTATCATGAACATCCGTCATTAAAAAAACCGATAACAGATTCAGCTCGCTAACGAACTTACCTAGAGACTTTAATGACGTTGATTTTCGCCGAATTTTGTAAACAATCGGGAAATTTCCCGAGGTTATAGGGAAAACAAACCGTGGCCTTGTGCCTGTTTTGAAAGAACTGAACGTTGACGATTTTTGCTTTGTGATTGATGACGTTATTTACGAGGTTGGCCGAGATCCCGCTTTCGGGGAAAAAAATAGAGACCAATTTTACAAAACTTTTACATCGACACATTTAGTAATCCAATCAACAACGCAATTGGAGACAATTTAGGAAACGTATATAACAAAAGATCTACATTTCCTGTAGGAGCTCCACTCTCCAAAAAAAAAAAAATGTGGTTGGTAATATGTTATGTTATATAGCCTTCTATAAAATATTTTTGCAGTGACAAAAATAATTTCCCAGCCACCACTTATTTCTTATTTATTGATTTACAAACAGGCTACTTATTTTGTAATCAGCACCAATAAGTCCTCAAGGAACTACAATATAATTTTACATAGAAACCTTCATTACGTTTTGTTATATTTTCTCAACAGGTTTCAAATGGTAAAATTTTCCTTAATTACTCAGATATTTCCGCTAATCCCCACAGATGTTAGGGTTGCAATTCGGATACGCGAGAGACTTTTTCTTCAGGAGTAAAACTTAGAGAAAAATATTTTTTCCTATTATATAATGAAGACCAATGTTTCTTGAACACACACACACACACACACACACACACATATATATATATATATATATATATATATGAAATATATGTTCATTATCTGTTAGCATGTTAAGAAGAGACAGCCAACCTATTAAAATATTTTAACAAATTTTGAAGCTAAGGGAAATCTCTGTAAATATAAATGTTTAATATATAATAGATCATTTTTTGAAAGCCATCTAGCGATATAAACGGTACGTTTCTTGAGATTTTTGAAAATCTTACAGCGGTTAATGCGTCGGCTTGATGATATTACACAAATATAAAACATTTTCAAGTGACATGCAAATTACTTTTTGAGTGTATTTGAATAATAAACTAATATATTGGCTGCCGGTTGTTATGGACCTTCACACTAACATAGAATTTGCGGATTACAATCGCTGTGGCGTTGTAAATCTCTTAGGCCTGTGCTAGGCAAGGTGGTGTGTAAGTCGTACTATAGTGACAGAAAACATTTTAAATAAAAATACAATATATAACCATTAGTACTAAATTGCATGACTACACTAACGATGCCTGAGATATGGATGAAATACAATTTTCAATGTGTTTTCCTATTTGAAAAGTTATGTCTTAAAGAAGCCACTCCTGTTTCATGAATTTGTAAGATCTTGTTAATGTAGAGATATACAAAATTGATTCAGAAACTCTGGGAATATTAAGTTTCAACTGTAAAACGGTACCACAAATTTCGCGAGGCATTTTTCCGCACAGAAACTACCTGAAGTAAAAACGCAATGAAATGTTCAGAAATACTCATTAGGAAAGCCAAATTGTTTGAAAGATGTAGGGCATTTTTGTGCACCGCCTGGCTAGAGCAAGTCCTAACAGAAGAAAGGGAGCGATAAGGGTCACACTGGCACGCGCATCGAGTGCCGCATCGCCACTGGGCGCTAGGCACCGAACTGGCGTACAGTCTTATCACCGAACAGTTTGTCCTATCTAACTTTAAGCGGTAACCATAACAATTTGTTGGTAGAAAGTCTGTATCAAAGTTCAATGCGGTATTAAATCTTAAGATTTGCTTGTACCCGATTAGCGTATTTTCAGATACAGCAGTTTAAAAAGGCAGTTTTTAGCCATGTTGGAGGGCTTAGAAATAATATTTCTAGTGTGCGTAACGTCTTGAAAGTGACATTAAATAGTCACCTGAAGAGTGTTTCCTTTTTGTAAATTAGCACATTGGGCACACGTGAAATATTTTCGTAAAAAATACAGGATTTCTCAACACACTGCAGCGCAATTCAAGCACCTCTTAAATACTTATCTAGAAATTAATTATCTGCATTTGAGGATTCCCGAAATAAAATAATCAAATATTTTATAAAGAGATGATAATAAATAACAGCTATCTACACAAGTATGAATGACACGTGAAAAGTATGAATATACATATTTACTGTATTTTAAAGTGACAAGTCTTTAATACCTGTTCCCCGACTGAAATGGCCTTTAAAAAATTGAGAAACAAATGATTACCGCTACCAAATTTATGCCACTGCTTAAAATCTACAACTCTCAAGACCTCGGTGTTAAGAGCTGCCCACATCTCTCTCTTAAAGCCTACAAGAGGCAAGTACAGATACTACTGAAAGATAGCATGATTAGGTAGTTTTAAAATGTGCCATAAATTACTTGAAACATCTATAGTATTTCAGTGCTGAGACTATTTTACGTTTGCCCATTGAAACTGAGAATTATTATAACTTTTGAGATGGTGTGGTTAAATAAGTTCTGTATCTGTTAGTTTACGATTTATTGTTAATCCATGGTGAATACCTTGAAGAAAACAAGGTCATTAAAATAATTTATAATATTTTCCTTCATGCCTATTTTAAATTGACTTAAATTACAAAAAGATAACTTTCGGAAAATGATAGCTAGTTACTGAAGCATTTTCAGCCGTTTCAGTTCGCGACAAACTCCTGCCATTTACATTTAGTATCGCCTCTTTACTTTCGCTGTTACGTTCGAATCATATTTCATCCACGCTGAATAGATTCCCTTGTTTTGTGCTAATTTTTCCCCATAAAAACCTTGCTTGCATTTCAAGCAATTAATTTGCCTCATCTTTATTCATCCCTTCACTTGCCTGCTGTAATCCTTGTGGATGGTGTATTCCCAGTTCCGAGCTGGACTCAAAAATTAAACGTGATCATTTACAGCAGACCGTTTAATTTCTCGCGTTGAAATAATTCCCCTCCCCCAATTTCATTTTGTATTTGGTAAACATACTAATAAGATGAGTTCTCGCGATAGTCATATTTGACATATTAAATAAATAACTGAAGGAAGAATTGCATTTTTCACATTCATTAATGTTAAACCAAAAATATTTAAACCAAACATTAAATTCCTTATCAGAAAAACCAATTCAATTAAGCTATGCAAAATGGTATTACCTAATAATTAAAAATAGTATGTATAAAATTTTACCAGATGTGGAGAAATGCTTAATATCAAATCTAATTTTTTTACCATTGAATTATGGTTTACTGATCCTTCCTGTTAAATTCCTTTCTTAAGGAACTATACGAGTTCAACGTTTACACCCAAGAACTGAGTAAAAGTTATTGTATAACTGGCGCAGTCTCACTAGTCGTATTTATATAAAATAACTGAAAAGAAAAAAAAACGCTAAGATAAAAATTTTACCGAATTAGTAATTCTCTAAGAATGACGGGGCATTTTCAATCCCAGAACGACGTTTGTCGTTTCTGCAGTTGATGTGATATTTTTCGGGACTGGAAGTTTCATATGAATGAAGAGGAAACTGCAAAGTCGGACCAGTAACTCAACCTCAAGTCACGGAGTTTCTATAGGAGGTACACATATATACTCATCCGCTCCTCTCGGGCAGCGAATTGTCGTGTCGTCGTCCGAGAACGGGGGTGTGTCCGTCATTACGGACTGCTTGAAGTCCAACTTGCAAGTCTTAATAAATTTCCTCCGGCGTCGGGAATGGTTCCAAACTTCTCGAGTTTTCCACATCCATGAAACGCGAAGTTTGACTGAAGAATGGTTTATGCAACAATAACAACAAAATTTGCACCCTTATACCTCACAAGATATTTCGTCATTCAGTTGCATTATTTTGAAAGTGTAAAAAATTTAAAATATAATTGCATGCAGCTCACATAGACATACATTTTCATTCGGCAGCGCAAAAAAAAAATTGTTTCTTAGAAAGGATACGAACGTGGCGATATTGGAAGAAATACTAATGATGAGCAAGACTACATTTCTGAGAAAAAATTAATCATTAGAAGGCAAGACATTATTATGGAAACTAGCGGCTATATACATCAACACAAGTTATGTACTCTGGCTGCAGAGACAATTTCCCAGTAAGATATTAAAATACATGAATAACGTTGTATTATTACATAAAGTTTACATGCATATCAACACTTCTATGTTATGGTGTGAGTGCTGTGGTAATTTGTTACATTTAGATTATGTTTGTTGGTGTAGCACGGCAGTTAGAAACAACATTAAAATTATATAGACTTGATTTGATATGAGTCATATAACACGTTAGACAGTTATCAGAACAAAAGTGTTTGTTTTTCTTGTTTTCAATTACATCCCGCGTGTCCAGATGAATCGTTAAAGAAAGATTCTGAATACAGGTACATCCAGTTATTAAATAGGCATTATGTCCAAGATCCTGCGACAAAACTGTTAGAAATTACTGACTGATGAAATAAGATTTACTGAGATAATTAGAAAATTCTACATGCTATGTCATGATTATGTTAAAAATAAATGAATCTCTAAGGCAGAAGGATTTTAAGAAAAAAACGATGAAGCTGAAATATACAGCAAAAACAATCCCAAAAAAATTGAGAAAGTGAAACGGAAGAAGCGAATACATAACGAACAGTTAGGTAGAGGAGAATAGTAAGACATAGTAAAGAATGCGGAATAGTGGAGAGATAAATGGCGATAGTACATATTTTACAACGCTGATCCGGTCGCACAATGGGTGAGTGAGTGAAGATAGATATCTCGAGAGCCGATGAAGGTGAAGCGAAGTGAGAATGGAGCAGCGCAGGAATAAATGAGCGGGGGAAGCGGGAGATCCCCGAGAAAACCTGCTGACCCACGGCATTGTCCGGCACGATTCCCACATGCGAAAATCCGTGGTGAGTGACTTCATCGGGAATCGAGTCCGGTTCGCCTAGGTGCGAGACGAGTATTCTAACCACTATACCTCCGCGCCCCCCTGGCACAATGAGAATAGCCAGTGAAAGACGTCGGTGACAATAAATTTTATTAGACGCTCCAGAAAATTTTTGCAGTAATCAACGAGTGAGAATTTTGTTGGCAAAGTACAGATTCACTCTCCCGCCATATATAAAGTCGCCTTGTAATATCGCTGCAGACGTAAATCAACACAGCATATACCATAACAAACTGCCAGAGTCATTATCTGCTACCAAGAATTTTGCTCTTGTTGCGCAGATTTGTGTGCTGCAAATACTCTCCTTCAGGCTCCCGCCTACCTGGAGCTATTTTCGGTGTTGGGGGCCAAGAAACGTGAGAAAGATAAGGGCGAGTAAGTGCGCCGTCGCCGCTACGCGCAGGGCTCTGAACTGGCGCACAGTGTTTCCGTCGTGCTGCGTGTACCTATGGGACTTTCAGCGGTGAACTTATAATTCCGTTGGCGGAATGTCGTCAGCAAGGTTCAACGCTGAGCACTCGAGTACTTGCGTATGTATCTGACGGCCACATTTTGAATTACAGCGCTTTGAATACTTGTTAGCTATACTGGAGTGTTCTGAAATGGTGTTTCAAATGTGCGCGGTGACCCAACAGCCCTCGTCTGAAGCGCGTGTTTTTTTTCGTAGATAAGGACGTTGGACGTAAATAGTTTCGTATAAAAAAAGTGTATTTAACACTCTGAAACGCTGTTCAAGCTCATGGTAGGCGGTAGCCCTACGACTTCAATGCATTGAAATCATATTTCATCCATTAATTCATTTTTTATTATTATTAGGTTCTGTGGTCAATGCAATGTTATGGTATTATTTTTACACCTCTGCCAATGAATCTGCCACTGGTAACAGCAAACTGGAAACATTTTCAAACAGCATTTACTGCGCGAGGAACGCGTCATCAAATCTTGTCTTGTGTTTTGAAAATAACTGAGTGCCCTCATTGTTGAAAATGTCCTTATATTTAAGGAATTTCTTTACGGAAATGTACAGTAAATATATGTTACGGAAACGCAATCCGCAATGCAGAGAAACGGAGGCAAGTCCGTAAATACCCAAATAACGGAAAGTCTCCGTATTTCCTATGGCTTCGGGTTTCGGGGACGAACTATGCCGAGTCTACGCGAAGCTTTCTTCGCCACTGTAACCAGAAAATTATCGTTTCTGTGGCAGTTCGGTTATCCGCGCCACTCAGACCTATTTTGACTTGGGTTCAAATATTGCTTTAGTATCAAATATTTTAACTTTTGAAAACATTTTATTATACTTACAGGGGATGGACAAAATAATATGAACACCATGCAATATAGTACATTTTGTTGCATGTTGGCAACACTGCTTCAGTGTAATACGACGCGTATGTATTGCACAGATTAGGTGCCAAGTCTTGTCGGTTATATTTCAGTGTATTATACGCTTTGTTCTGCGACGGTTAAAACAAGCGATCGGTGAAATGTGTGATCTCTCAGACTTCGAAAGAGGGCAAATCGTTGGTGCTCGGTTAGCGGGAGCGTCTGTGACGAAAACAGCTGAATTGTTTAACGTTTCACGAGCGAAAGTTTTCACGGTAATGACAGCGTACACAAAACATTGTAAAACATCATCGGCGATGAGGAATAGTGGGTGAAACCCAAAGTTAACTGACAGAGACCGACAAACATTAAAAATAATTGTTGCCAGACAACATAAAACTACCGCGGCAAAAGTCACAGTAGAACTCATGTTCACTTGAGTAATACTGTTTCGACAAACACAGTACGGCGGGAGCTCCCACAAAGCTAAAATTCATGGAAGGGCTGCAATTGCGAAACCCTTTATACCGGAAGCCAACGCTAAGCTGCGAAGAAGTGGTGCCGTGATCATAACATCTGGACACTTTATGATTGGAAGAGTGTGGTATGGTCCGATGAATCATCATTTAAATTGTTTCCTACAAACGGCCGAGTTTATGTATGGAAAACCCCAAAAGAAGTCTACGATCCGGACTGCCTGCTTCCTACAGTCAAGCATGGGGGAGGTTCCGTTATGATTTGGGCGGCTATATCGTGGTATTCAGCTGGTCCTCTCATTCTAATCACTGGCCGGATTACTGAGAATGAATATCTCGACATATTCAATGATGAAGTTCTTACTATGACTAGCATATTGCTGCCTAACACTTCCATATTCCAAGATGATAATGCGCCCATACACACAGCCAAGGTTCAGTCTTGGTATGAGGAGCATCAGAATATCATTAAACAATCGCCAAACCTCAACATAATTGAACCGTTATGGGGAGTTTTGGAGCAGAGAGTGAGGAGCAGATTTCCATCTCCAACATCATTGAAGCAATTGGGGGATGTTTTGGTACAAGAATGGGACAACATCCCGTTGGAAACTATTCAGACACTCTACGAATCTATTCCACAAAGAATTGCAGCTGTTATAAAAGCAAATGGTGGCCCAACACCTTATTAAAAAATAAATATTGTGTATTTGTCAGATGTTCATATTATTTTGTCCATCCCCTGCAGTAGAACGCCCACAAACGAAAATTAAAAACTTTTTTTATTATCTCATTTTATTTCGAAATGGAAGTACAAAAGACTAACTTGGAAATTAACGGAGAGGTTTCGTGAATTCATTGAAAGTTTGGTTAGATTCATGGAAATGCCGTTTTTTAAAAACGACGTGTCCGTAATTTTACGGAGAGTTTAGACACTTCTGGATAAATTTTTACCAGCACTTTTGGGTAAATTCAAGGAATATTATTTTAAATAGTGCATTTTATAAAGGTAATTTCGACCCCTATCTCATTACTTCTTGTGCATTCTTCAAGACGCCCATGCACTAGCGTGGTTTTGGTCGGGCGCTTGACCTTATCAAAACCTATCACATTCGAAAAAAAGACATCGTCTCAAGAGGGCAGTGGACTCCCGTTTCTCTTTACATCCGAGTGTCTGCGGTCAACTTTGACGAGCGACATGTACAGGCAGGAAGTTAGAAGGGTTCCGCGACCTCGGACGTCTATTACAACCGTGCTCTGAAGTCACAACCCCAAGTTTACGTTCTTGTTTTTTTTTTATTCTTTCGGCGGTGTGCGTGGCTTTGTTGTACTTGCTGGTTTGATTTACTTCGCTCGCTTGTTGGGCTGTGAAATTCAGCGGACTGTTGAGAAAACTGCGATGCTGATGGAAGTTATACTGTTCACGTGAATTACTGCGCGACTAATTAAAAAAAAGTCTTGTGACAGTAGACACTGTAGTTACGATGAGCTTTCTGATGGCTGTGTGGTAACAAAGTTTGCAAAAACTAAAAAGTGAGGAGAAACTTGAAAAAACTCGTTCATACCGTAAAGGAAATAAAATCAGGTTGATGAGGAAACTCTTATTCGACGTTATCGTGGATTTACCTGAAGGCTTTAATGTTCTAGAATTAAAGAATATTTCTCAGTTAAAAAACGACACACTTTTCTGTCTTTTAAAAAAGCGATGAACGATAATCATACTTGAGCTAACAGAAAAGTGTTTAAATGTAATTTTAATGTATTGAAAATACATAGTTTCTTCTAGTTTTTCTGCAATTAACTTATCTAAACAGTTTTACTAACGAAAGACAAAAAAAATTACGTATTCTCGAAAGATAAAAACAAAAAAAGTCCATGAGAACTGTTCATTCAATCTTCAGTATCCACTAAGGCCTTGCATTTTCCATTATCCTGTAATTATGCCAATTATTCTCTTATTCCAGTTACCAGTCTCGCATTTCTTCCATCAACAGTGCAGCTCCACCACTCCTGTTCTCTAAATCGCGGGAGTCACTTCTACAGTGTCATTAAATTCTGAAGTGAACTTGTAGTTCGGACTGTGAACCATGTCTCTCCATGATTTCCTGTCCTCTACCACTTCACGAAGAGTCGGAAACGACTGAGCGATGAAACAACAACAACAAAGGTCGACATAGCGCTGTTTCTTCGTACTACAATTCTCGTTCGAATTAGTTTGTTAAAAATGCATTAGTTTGGTCCTTTATCCCACTTCCTTGCGAATTAGTGCGCTTGGTCGGGTGGTGGAGAGTCCCAATCATATTCGGAAGTTTATGGATTCGACCACGATCTGCTGCTGCAGTGGAGATGTTTTTACCACTGGTTTTCTATCATTATATCAACCAAATGTGAATTCACAATCCCTAATACAATCAGTTTAAGGTGCTTTTTGACCACCGTGCCTATGCAATTTGGAAAATAAAATTTTGTGTTTTTCTTTGTAATGGAAAAAGAGTCGTCGGCACTAATAAAAAACATTTTAATGGCAGATTTATTTTTGGCAACGTCAAAGTCTTGGGAACCATTCGAATATTTTCTTTAAACTCCAATATGCATTTGTTGCTGCCTAAATTCCCCAATAAGAAACTCTTATCCTTACGTATAAACCTTGCGAAACTTAAGTTGCATAATACAGTAACATCTGGTATTGATGCCTTAACCCGTTCAGTCAGTGTTCACGATTGTGGACATGTTGCACATGGGTGATACCTATGAGCGGTGCTGTACATAGCAGGACATCAGTGCCCAATGCCTCGAGAGTCTCCCTTGTGGCTCGTCGGGATTTGTGGATTTTTCTACACCTCCTTGACGTGATTGGTTAATGCCAATATCATGGAGCACGCAGCAAGTTGTTCACTGGTTGTGAGAAGAAAACGCTCAACTTAAGTACGGCTCATAGAAAAAAAATACGCGATTGCTACACTATTTTCAGAAATTGATGCGTGAGCGAACGGGTTAAGAATAATCTTTTGTGATCGGGAAATGCAGTGTCAGAGACAGCACGTGCCTATAGAAGAATGTGTTTATTGCAGTTACTGATACACAATGACGTGAAAGAATACATCGTATATTGCACTATCTTCTTTCAACCTGTTATAATTTTGTGACATTCACGAATATACGTACACAATCACCTAGATTTTCAATAATTATTACTAGAGGATTAGCATAATATATATATTTTTAAACACTTTGTTTTGTGCGTGGATTGTTTTGACTTACTACAGTATATTGAAAGCCAAGAAGCTTCCCAAGGAGAAACAGAATATTGGTAGGTGTTAAAAATCTAAGGTAGGCCCAAAATACGGAAAGAATATTAAATTAACAGTTTCCAGGGAAGATGGGATATTAAAAACTACAAAGGATATTTTGGAAAATAAAAATAGACGTAATATATTTTTGCGTAACTTTTCTCTTTTATCTACTATTAATTTACTCATGAACAATAAAGAAGTGACGTTTAGGATGCTATTAACACGGCTTTGTGCGTAGCTACTTTTGTAAAATTCGACACCCACAATAGAGTTAATTATTTTCAATACCGTTACGAATTTCAGCCGGAAATAATTCAGTGCACTCGTATCCATTAATGTCATATCACATTACATTTGTATCATAGGTCATAATTTCGGAAATTATCACAACTTTATTTCAAGGAGTATAAAGGTTTCTTCAAACAGCAATTTGGCACTTATTTATAGGGACTTAATAGTTCATTTTGTAATACTGGTTAAAGGGGAAGGCTGTAAAAATTAGTGCAAAACACACAAATTGATAAATATGTATAAAAATTCTACAGTTAAAAGGGTAACACTGTAACAAAAAGTGCATAACACAAAAATGGATAAATGCGTAGATAGCACGAGGTAATATTTACCGTTGTTATTGGAAACTGTCCGTTCTCTTTAAAAGGCGAAAACAAAAAAAATTGATCTTACATTATAATAAACTATTTACAAGGTACTTTCAAATGCTTTAAGAAGGCTTCCAATTCATGGTGAAAACTTTTTCCAAAGATATTGTGATTTTAAATTTGTACGAATTCCCGCTGGTCATCCAAATAAATATTAGACATGCCTTTAATGTTATAACGTTTTGCGTGATACGTATAAACTTTGCGCAAACTTTTATCAGATTCTGAAGAAAATGTCTCATAAAAAATGCTAATATGAACCCAAATTGTACCAATATTCAATATTTAAACGCAGGAGAAAATAGCGCTTTTTACCTAAGTCATATCGATAACTGCTTATGAATGTATGCTCTATGCACAAGAAAGGATCATCCAAATGTCCTTATAAGAACGTTCAGATTTCCTGCTTGCAGATAACAATTATTAAATGCTTCAGAATTCAAAAGAAAACCATTAAATAAATTGAAGGCATGGCACTAGTCAACCAAGCGTAGACAATACGGCAAAATGTTCGCGTGAAACTGTCACTCTGCCATTTGGTCGCTTGAACATAAACAGGAGTGTGTAGTATTACGTTTTTAAATTATATATTCTATGCATTCTGAACCGTCCTCACCTAATTCCAGTAGGCAAATTGGGAGACGGCTTATGCTGGACTAAACTTCCGTCTATAGATGGCACACACATTCATGACTTGTGCGGGATTCGAACCCGAAACAGGGACCGCTGTATTAGCGGATACAAAGAAAGGAAAAAAGCGGAAATTTCCCCTCCCAGGAGTCCATCCAACAGTATGGCGCGTTTTACCCCACCCCGGCCCTTTGGCCATGGTCAGGAACATGGAGAATATTTGTGGTCACCACCGTATACAACAATGAATCAGTCTCAGGTATTCCGAGTATGTATAAACACCCTATTCTCCACCCAGCTGCACTTTTCTCCTCTTCATAATAGGCCAAAAAGTTAAAGAAATACACAATGCAATATTTCCGTCGACGCTATGATCTGAGTCCGCCCATGGGCCATTGTGGTGAAGTTGTCAGATTACTCGCCACCCACCTCGGCGAACTCGGTTTCAATTCCCGGTTGGGCCAACCCGTGATGTTCTCATGAGGGAAACGGTGGACTTCCTGGGGGCACTGCCTTTTCCCGGACTTTTGCACCACTGGATGGGGAGTGAGGTTATGTTAGATTTATAATGTTAACTACCAGACCGATTTCCGCAAAACACAAACGAAAATTATTTATGAATTGCACACCGTTTGCATGAGACCCAAGATGTGATTATCACCAGTTGTACGAAAAAAAGCATACGAAACATCCTAATTCCATCTCCTAGCTCGTATTTCACTTTCTTTACGTGACGTGGGCCTGTAAAGTGGTATTGCAGCTGTTTTATTAAGAATAATTTGACGTGTATCAAAATCAATTCACACAATTAAGTATGAAATTTTAATTTGTTAAAAATTTGCAACCTAGGAATTAGCGTAATTATTTGGCTTACGAAAAATTAACAAAAACACTAGGTCTCTCCCCCCCCCCCCNCCCCTCTTACACAAACACAAATTGGCTCTAGAGACAAGCGAGTTTGAGATACAGCCGTGTGGAAAAGCCGTTTCAAGCTAATGTACATGTCTTTACAGTGCGATTCGTCCCTCGTTTGATGCGTTTTCTTTTCGTATATCGGTACAATGGGAACATTTTAAGGCACCCGCGTATATGGCGCTTGAACTGCGTGGTAGAGTGTTTGAAATACACATTTCTGAACGTAACTATTAAACGTGCTTCCAGTGTGCTGATCTACGGAAAAAAAAAACGCATACTTCAGACATTCCTGCGTTTCTCGACCTCAAACGCGGTAAAAAGCTCTGGGTAGGAGGGAGCCTTGAAGAGGTTTCATAAAGAAACGCAGACTTCAAATACACTGTAACCCAATTCATGCGATAGGGAGGTGACGTCCTTTAAGATAATTCGTCGCATTACTAAAATTGTACACTGCGGACCATTGCAGCTTGCGCAATAGTGGCCATAACACTTTATGCAAAAACATTTCCTAACTGCTGAGCAATGAAGATGTTTGAGTTAACTATTGCAATTAATGCAATTTAGCGATTTTTCGTTTTAGATTAGTTTAATTTCTTATTAAAATAACTGTTTTTCAAACATATTCGGCCATTTCGTTTTACAAATTTCGGTTCGATATTTTTGTTAAAGCATTTTTTAAATATTGGAAAAATCTCTCTAGCTTTATCCTTGATTGCCGTCGTTGAGATCTTCAAGGAAAACCGATTATCACAAAAGGCATTATATACCTTAGATAAAAGTAGTGAACGGTATATACAATATGAGATCAACATAATACCAGCGACCCTCTTTAAACAAAACTCCTCGGTACTTGCCTGTGAGCCAGAGAAGTAGCAGGTAAGAGAGAAACCAATAATAGCTACTGTGATGTTGCTATCCGTGATATAGGCTCTTCACAGTGATGTGGCCATTCTTGAAATTAACCTTAGAAAAGAATTACTTCTCATAACCACAGATTGCTACGTGTTCGCTGCTTTGCATCTCTTCCCTTGACCCGTCCCGTGCGAACGAGCAAAGAAGAAGGACAGAGAGTTCACGTGAGAAGTCCGCGGCGATTTTAAAAGGCAGTCCGCTGCTTGCCGCCGCGATAAGCCTTTCGCAACTTGAGCGTTCCTGACCTTCAGAGGATTGAATATCTGTAGTTGTCATTGAAAAGAATGCTGTGGTTCTTGGTCCTGTGACTCGGGGTACAAGGAACCTTATAGATAAGGCCAACGTGACTATTTAAGCCGCGACGGGCCTTCAAGCGGACAATCTGAGAGTTGAGAATTCAGAGGATTGTGAGACCTTAAGCGACAGGTTTTCGAAGACCAGCGAAACGGCGAGCCAGCAGAGCGTCGAGCGGTGGCGAGAGTGACCAGTGGGAGTGAAGTCTTCGGACTGCGAGCATCAGTGCAGTGGACATGCGTGAGTGTAAAACATTTGGGATGATGGTAATATACAGAATAAACATTGGGGAATGAGTGTGAATTAAGTGACAACAACCAAAATGGAGACAGTGGGAAGGACCTTAATTAGAATTGAGATAGACGTCAAATAATGCACTCACTGAGAATTACAAGAGTAATAGTGTATATAGATAATTTAATGTTGTAATTAAGAGCTGTGTTAATAAATTTAAAATCAAATTTAGTTGTTTAATATTTTAAGACCACTATCCCTCACGAACTCGAACACTCTCCTATGGCGTCTTGTAACAATATGTATATATTGCAGTGCACATTGACGTCCAGGCTCCCTGTTAAGTTGGCAGCGAAGAAATAAAATTAATCCTATAACTCGGCTTCTACTGCGAGCGTAATGTTTACACTTATGTCCAGTGATGTTATTGTTTCTTATTTTATTCACTTTAAAGTAAGAATTTGTATGCTAGGAAAACTTTTACATGCCTAACAATAGCATGATTTCACTTGGATGGTGCATGCATAAGATCAGGCCTATTGCAAAGTTAAATTTAAATATGGTGCAAGGACACAATTCAACCAGAGAAATAGACCCGTGACATGGTTTTCGAAAGTGCACAGTTTACCGCGAGCAGTCAACACTGACACCCTCAGGAAGGTGCTGATCCATCGGCGGTTCGTCGCACAGCAAAATTGGAAATGTTCTGTGCGTGACGAATCTTCTCGCCTTGGAACGCGGCGTCGCCTCAGCGAGCTCATCAACTGAAGTGGGCGCCCGTCATCTGGCGGCGGTCACACAGGGCGCGCGAGCAGCGTGGTCGCGTGACCAGGTCGCCTGAGTGCGCCAGGATGGTCAGTGATGAGAGGTGTGTCGCGTCACTCGGGTATGCGGGGTCGGCCCCGCCCAGTGCCCGGCCTCGTTCCACTCCCATCGACTCTTCTCGGGCGCAATCAAGTGCGCGCTTTCACCTACGTTATTACATCCTCGCCGCATGTGCTGGTGATGTGGCGCGCATGTCCATTTCAAGCATTGCTTGTATCAGCGTACCATTTCGCGGAACGCTGCGACGACATAACATCAATCGAGTCCATTCACTGTTATTTCCACCTTTCTTGAAGCCCTGATTAAGTTCTACTTCCAAGATATTACTCCACCTAATGCAAACAAAACTTAACGGAGTCTAAAAATTTACACCAAATTGGCTACGCACCGCATTCATGCATACTCAGTGTAATATTATTTTGCGTAATAACTATTTATTACTAGGCATTCCCAACACCCCTATTTTCTAACTGTTTGTATTCATAAACGGAGGATAGACTACAATATGCTATATGCACATTTCTAGCCTTCATTTGACAACTGACCGCTTGCTTTATGCGAAGACAGTCTGTTACACGAGTGAGCCAATCAGAATTATTCTTTCGATACTGAATGTCCGTAATTCGCGGGCAGACAGATAAGACGCCTAACGATTCAAATTATCCAATCACGAAAGTGGTTCTGAACTAAAGTTCTTAAGAGCACACAACTTCTGCTGAAATCTTTTCGCGAAAAACATGTTCCTCTAATTATTAATTAAGTATTAAAGTTAATTAATAAAACATAAGAAAATGTTAAATTTATTTTAAAAATAAGGTGCTTCAATATTAACACAAGTATAAAACTCTCGTGATAGATGACATATTTTGGGCACAACCAAACACATACGTAGTGCATGGTGCGATTTTTCAAATGTTTGATTATAAAAGTGTGAAGAAACCGCAAACAGACTGTAGATGTTTTTGTAAATAAAACAGTCTCATATCACCTTTACAAACCATTATCTGTATTCCACCAAAAACACAATGCCAATCAATTATAATGTACAAAACATCGGTTATCTTTTAAAACTAACTTCTGATGGAAGTTGTGTTACAATCCGAATAAAAAATTAATTGAAAAAAATATAAATACCAGTAAGAAAAATAAACTCGAAATTTTATAAATGCTTTTCCAATCAATAAAACGAATCACAGTTACTGTTGCATGTATAATATACACTCCCGCTTCATACATAACATTTTTTTGTGTCACAAAAAAATGGAAAAAGCGACATGTTAGCTAAATAAATTTAAATTACTGTGCTAATTGCAGGTGATTATTTGTGAATTTCATTACGCGACAACACATCACGTTACACTCCGTACAGCGTGAATTGATATGATATAACATTTCTGATACATAACACTTCTAGAAAAATGTACGTTATTGTTACACCCAGACTCAAATTTTAAGTGATTTCGATCCTCTTGTTTATGAATTGCACTATGCAAAATGTTCTGCGACACGTTTCTGACCATTATAAATTAAATTTTGAAAAGAGTTTTATTTGTACGACTTGTAATAATACAGCGATAGACTAAGTTCAAAGGGATCTCTAGGACCGTATTGAATTGCAAAACACATGACTACCCACTATGCGACTGTGCCACGCCAAAATTTAGCTCCGACTAGCATAAGTCTCGCCTTCTCGTCACGTGAGCTTCATACCTTAGCAATTACAGTCACCAAGGACACTTTAAAAAATAACATGGATTCTCCCCTGCACTAAGGGGAAGGATAATTTTAATAATTTGCACCAGATCGAGATGTATTGAGATAAAACTTCGGGGATATCCGGAATCCACCTATCCAAACAGCCATAATTGTATGATATCCGGAAGT
Source organism: Clitarchus hookeri (assembly GCA_002778355.1). NCBI lineage: Eukaryota > Metazoa > Arthropoda > Insecta > Phasmatodea > Phasmatidae > Clitarchus > Clitarchus hookeri. Next base: position 82,379 of record NQII01002916.1, on the reverse strand, counting down.
GGATGAATACAAAGCATGTGTATGTATCGGTTACAAACAAATAAGTTTTATGTACGTTTCAGGTGCGCTTTCATTTCATTAAAATAAAATGACTGCCTTGAACCGATTAGAACTGCAGTCTACAAACCACGTGCAAACAAATATAAGCTGGTAATTAACAAGACGAGTAATAAAATGAACATGGGAGGACATCCACCAACTTTTCAAGTTTCCAGCCCCTGCTTGTCTGCCTATTATGCTAATCCTCCTGTCATTTTTAAGGGCACTGGCCAAGAAAAAAATTGTTATTTTATATATGTATCGCATACTATTTAACACGTAGACATCTGTGATTAATTTTCCCTAAGATAATTTTTTTTTCATCTCAAGATTTTTACAAAATTCTGTCAAAGTCAGAATTTTACCATAATTTTATGTACACATAAAATAAACCAAACTGTTTGCAGAACATGTAACAAGGGCAACTGAAAGGTTTGTCTTAAACCATTTTAAGGTATGCTTAGTAAAAGATATTTTTTAAAAATTCAGAAATATAAAAAATATGCAATGATTTATTAATTTTTCTCAAATTCTTTGAAATTGCAGAAACATTTTCTTTATATACGTCATAAATTAGCTCTGGGAATCTTATTTCAGCGTAAATGATCTCATTTCTGTACGTAAGTTGTTTTTATAATTTGTACATTTATAAAACAGTAAAAATATGATTTTGACACATATTTGTACGAAAAATATGCACTCAAAATTTGTTTTGCTACGAAAGAGTAAACACTGAATGTCTAAAATGTGAACAGTATGAATTCCAACTATGAAATTTGTTTGGTGGCAAACGCTCTTCAAGTTTAACGACAATTGCATGGTATGATTAACAAGACTATTTAATCGGAGTGAGACCATTGCCAGGCATGAGTCAAAAATTTAACAAAAACCAGGATCTCAGCTAGCATCTCCGGTGCCTTGCAGTCCTTTGACATTCCGTTCTGTGTTAGTTATTTGTTTGTAGTGACCTTTATTTGCTTATATTTTTTACTTATGTTTGGGAATGGACTCAGTTCATTAAATTTATTCTTATTAACAAATCTCGTTATTTCAAGCCGCTCCACCACTCCTCTCTCTTCGATCTGACCCAGTCCACTATCTTCAATCTGATTCAGCCCCCTCTCATTTCTTCCGCGTATATTCTCACACTTCAGTAATATGTCCCTTAATAATTCGCTCATATTTTGCTTCTCACACGTATTTGACACATTTTCGTAGGAAATCTTTCCTTTGTCTTTCCCCTCCAACAAGCACTGCATTTATGTCTTGCTGGCGTGGTTTCTGCACTGTCTATAATATTCTAATTTTGTGTGTAACCCACTATTGTCGCTAACATATTGTTTTCTAAAGTTTCATTTCGCTTGTTACATTGTTTACTCACGTCTTTTTTTGAACAGCGTGCCATTCTTCCTTCCTGTTTGCTATTTAAATTTCACTAGTAACTTTTAAAATAGAACTACTGGCCACAAACATTCATGCATCTGACTGCATCCATATTTTATTTTATCCGTGTTCGTTTGTAAATATTGCGATATCAATGAGATGAGGATGCGGTAAATGGTATTCGTAAGTTGAGGAATGTTGATTTATGAAAATGCGGGTAAAATCATTAAGGGTTGAGTAAAATTTAAATTAAACTTGCCTGTTTTTTAAATTAACGGAATCAATTATTAAAACACAAGGGTGAAAAAAAATGATTGCTTCACTGAAATGCGTGACTAAACGGATGAGAAATTAAAACCAATATTAAACACATGCAGTGGATTAGCTGAACTACTGCTGACAAACGATGTGAATGCTATTATTTATTTCACAAGACACCAACTTTAAAGTGAGTATTAAAACTCTTTCGACATTTAAACCAACAGAAGGAGGAGAGTCACGTTATCTGGCCCTAAACGTCTCCAACAGAAATATTAAATATTTATAATAATAAAATACGCAGATACGCCTTATACAGCAATAAATTTACAGTTTGGCAGCAATGTTCTTCCTCGCGTAGAAAATAACACATATTTTATGTATATTTTACGTACCTTCGAGAAGACTAGGAGTTCTGATTGTCAAATGAAAAAAAAAACATAATTTAAAAGCCCAGTAAAGATTTTAACAAAATAACAGAAGATTAATTTCATAGGTAGAGATAAGTAAGTCGTAGAAGTTTCTTTCATCAGCATTGGATGACAGAGTAGAAAAATCATTTCTTAGCGGACAACCGGAGCCATATAGTTACATAACTAACTTCTGGACATTTATACTCATAACTGATTGTTCAATGCGTGCAATTTTTAATTTAACTCTCACCTATCCATTTCGCTTCTTCGAACACCTAATTCAGAAGACACTTATTCTAAACAACGTGTAGCTTGAAACAGGACAGCTCAATACTCTTAGAAACATAACGCTTTTGTCAATTTTGAAAAAGCAAGACTTAGGTATGTAATATATTCGCTTGGCACTGCATCGTTCCCGACTATCTTACGGGCAACCATGAAACTGAAAGGTCTCCTAAATCAGATATCTACGTAGTTTTTTTTCCCACCTACCCGGCTTATAAAATGTTATTTCGCAATAAGGTATAAACTAAACTATGCTACATATTTTTTTGCGGATTACACGTTCAGCCATTCCCATCGACTCCGCAGAGACGTTCAATTAATTGCACGCGTGTGCTCCATCGACGGCTGCGTGCGATGACTACGCTCTTCGTGGACGCCGCGTGCGCAAGCCTCTTATCGTAACAGCCCAAGTTAGCTACATCAGCCGCGCGCCAGCACGATCTCTCCAACCTGAGCGCCGCAGCCCTCTCGCGACACACACTGGCCCGGCCCTCTCACAGCGCATGCGCAGCCCGCGTGCATGCAGACTACTACAGTGCATCTTGTCGCCCAGGCTCAGCGCGTGCCAGCATTGCTGTGTAGGCAAGCTAGTCGTGCAGGTCGACAATCCAGCTCCTAGCATCCTGGCACGCCTCGGCCTGGCCGCGAAACCGACAAGGGTTCCTCAGTTTCTAAAAAGGTTAACCAACAGCACGCATCTTTAAGTAAAAAAAATATTTTTTTAAGGAAGTGCTATGTCACTTATTTAAAAATCTCTGTTTTAAACAACGCCAAATATATAATTTTTGCGTGCTGAAAAGAAAGCTGCGAACAGAGACAAAAGTTTACATTCATTATCAAGTATACTTAAATAATAATTTTATGTTCACCATAGAATGTATATTCGTTTCTCTGTTGCAAAGGAGACAAGAGGAGTTATAGCGAATTTTGAAACAAGAGAAGCAATTTTGGCATCACAATTGATTAAATATAAAATAAAATTAATGGGTCCGTGTACTATTGTACGCGCGTTAGATGTTATACTTCTTTGGCGTGACTAAAATAAAATTTTTTTACGTATGCAAATAATTTATGTAAGCAGGAAAAGCGATAAAGTGACCGAAGACATTAAATACAATTAAGAAATGTTTGACTAAAGAACATAATATAATTAAAAAAGGCTTGAGAATAATACTTATAAATAATTAACCTCAAATACTTGAAAACACTCAACATTTTACTAAACAATTTTCGTCAGTAACAAAATTTTCACGGCACAATGCATGTAAAATTAATTAATTAGATATATATATATATATTCACAATGAATTACTGATGTAAATGAAATGTTTTTCCATTTGCTTATTACATTAACTGATTTTCGGTCAGTTTTAAATTTAACCACGTGCTATGTTGTGTACTTTGCGTTTGTATATAGCTAGACGATACGCGCATGGGCGTTGGGTCATACCTTTACCACGTTCACTGTCATGCGCGCGCAACTATACGCGCATGCGCGTTGGGTCATACCCCTACCACGTCCACTGTCGAATTTCGATATACTGTGCGCGCAACTTCCGTTGCACACTCAACTTTTTCCCTCAACGCGCCAAAAGAAGTATAACTTCTAAAAATACGCAGTCACTAATAAGTTAACGCACACCATAAGCCATAGAAAATTAACTTATTTCGCAATTTAGCGAGCCATGCGAGGGTGAAATAAAAATGTTGCACGCGCCTTCTCATCGAATATCTCCTGCAGAGCCCAGTAATACGACAGTATATTAAGTTGTTCTGTAACCACGCACCTAAACGAAGAACAACGAAAATATAATTGCCGCTGTGCGACCACATCCTCGTGTTATTGCAGTGTCCGACGAGTAAACGCAGCGTAAAACAGCAAGGCGCGACACTTGCCCCGGCTGGACGGGAAGCGACGCTGCGCATGCGCCGTGACAGAAGGATGCGCAGCGAGTACAGGTACTCTGCGAGCCGCTCGCTAGGCGGGAGCGGCGTGTATGGCACGGGGCGGGCGTGTTCTCACGTGGAGAAGCAGATGCGACGTCCACGTGATCGGCGAACGCACGCTACACAGAGGCCGGCAAGCGACACCTCGACGGAGCGCAAGGGGCAGCGTGTTTTAACTGCCGGCTGAATGGAACACCTTCAAGGCGACGAAGCTCGCTGATATGAGCGTGTGCGCGAATGCGAATGCTGAATATTCCAAAAATAAAATAAAACACCACTAACATAGTCCATTCGTCGTTACTTGCAACGTTTCTGAAGCTTAACCGATTCCATAAAATTACAACAAAGGAAAGACAACACACCGCTTTCGTGCGCATTTAGTGCAAATTTTTTTCCATTAAGTACTGTTTCTTACTAGGCATTAACATAATAGCTGCTTCCCGCCTGTTCTTAAGTCCTATTAATTGTAAATTAATGATAGAATTTATTGATGGAATGTAAATAAAAGTTCAGTTTAATTAAAAATACTTTTATGTTAACGGAATGAACCAGACACGTTGTACATGCGATTTTCTAAAGGTTAGATTCAGAAAGAGTGAAGAAACCGCCAATATACTATACCCATAAAATTACTGCTCAACAAATATTTTATGTCCTTGGATAATTAAAAACAATGTTCCAGAACGTTAAAATTAACAAATATAATCAAGCTACACAGTCTCAATATTATGATCCCAAAAAAAAATATATATATTAAGGAAAAATGCTAAAAAGATTTTATATTAGCAGAATACGACGATAATGTTACTACTTCATTTATTCTTCTTCAGTTCAGGATGATCCACTCTTTCATTGCCCTGTTGAGCACACCTCGCAATTTCCTGGTGCATTTTCTTCATTTCGTTTTAATACTCCTTGGTTTCTCGATGATACTATTTCTTGCGCCCAAATTTCTATACAGATTAACTAATTTTGAATATTCTTGCCACGATAAAGATATTCTGCCTTAACATAAGTCATAAAGTTAAAAAAACTTAATTAATTATGTTTAATATTAAAATAAAATGCATTCTTCTATGGGATTATTTTCTTATTGTTCTGGAATGAATTCTGATCACTGTCAGACTATGAAACAGCTCGTAACATGACCTAATGAGATGTAAAGTGATTGGTGTTTTAAATTTTATTATAACGTCTGCCTTCTCAAAACTAACTCACGAAGCAAATCTGCGATCTATATCATTTATTACGAAAAATCTTTCGCAGTCGCTACAAAGTCTTGGTCTCGTGGGGCTTCTTGGGTGGAGCTCTTTATAAGGAAAAAAAACAAGGATCCTGCTACTAAATTTTGCCGTATTACTGAACCGTCTTGGATTTATAGCTGTTCGTGTAAGAAATATTTAAAAAGAGTACTCATATTTGTCAGCTTGAATGTCAGAGACTGATTGTTTCAATTTCCTTCGTAGCATTTATTTCATCATACTACAATATATATATGGAACATCTTTAACAGTTCATCTACGTTTTCAAGGAACTTAGCAAAAGGTTTTTCACTTTCAAAATTACATCCTTAATGTATTCTCTGCGATAGCTCTGCGGAATACGCTTCCTTGGCAACGATACGGAAGTGGCTGAAGACATTCTGTGGATGTTGTATGTGTGGGTGAAATCTAAATGAAGCAATGCTTCATTGTCGATAGGAAAGTTAGTACAAAAGATATTTATAAAAAGGAATCTGAAAAAAAAAGTGGACAGAAATACCTCCCACCCTCAAGTTCTACTGGACAGCGCTGTCTCGTTGGGAAACTTCTATCTCTTGTTTAGCCAGTTTGATGACAAAGGAGTTAAGAGTAGGATGAGCTAAAATAATATTAACTTAAAAGACACAGACACACATGGATTTCAAGAGATTCGAACCCAGAATCTTATTATTATTCAATGTCTGAGGTAATACTATTCTTATTTTTTACAAAATCGTCCAAATACAAATGTTAGTTGTTACTTCGCGTATTTAAATTATGCAATTAGACAAAATATTTGTATGGAATTAATTGGATTAAACGGTGGTGATGTATAACATGTAGAGTATTTTGATTCTGAATCTCTTATTACGTATTTTATGTTTGCTACAAGTGTGAAGAAAACATACGGCATAAATGGCAGACTGAAGTGTGTAAATCGTATGGCGAATATTTCAGCAGATTTTGTGGAACTAAAAGAAAGCTCGCGGAAACAAAGTAGTAATAGCTATTGTACTGGACAAATCACAGAAAGTTTCAAAGACCTTCAAACTTTGTCATAATCTGGTTGAAAGTCACAATTAAAAGTGAACAAGTTAGCACAGCTAATCGTGTAAAAACTTCACAGCTATTCGAAAGAAATATTTAGTCGACAAACCAAACTGTCGTGGAAGAGGTGAGAAAAAAAGACACGACTTACATAGTCATTTATGATCGGCAGTAGGACTGCGTTGGCGAGCTTAGATCGCCGAACATGCCAAGGGAATACCACTTCGACGCGCGAATTCCGCATAATTCAATCACAGATGACAGGAAAGTGACAAGTCGATGCCGCGCAAGGCAGTCTCCTCACGTTCCACCACGCCGGGCGAT